>CM046446.1:68998774-69394237 GCA_025506515.1 Flaveria trinervia
TTTGACTTTTTGGTTTGTGTTGTTGCTTAGCCTTTCGTCAAGACATGTTCGGATGTTTATCAATCCAAACCGACTTCACAATTGGTATCAGAGCCGGTTAATGCTGGAATGATCTAACAATCATTCTAGCAACCCGAGCTCTTGATTTCTGGATCAAAGTTCAGATCTTGACGTTAAAACCATTTCGTGTTCTTCGTTTTTTGCTCAGATCTTGTTATGTGTGTTGTTTCCATGTTAAAATCAAATTCGAAACCACGTTCCTATCACCCTTTCGAATCTGATGATGCCTACTTTGTTTCGGTTCATGTTAAATTCGTCAGATTAGGGTTTTGGGCAGCCCTAGCGGCTGCAGATATGAAAATCTACGTGCAGACCCGTTCATGCGACTGTCCATGCGAATGAACCATTCGTATGACTGGACCATGCGAATGGACCATTCGTACGACTAGACCAGTTGTATGTTCAATTGTGCGACTGAACTAGTAGTATGTTCAATCGCACGAATAAGCAATCCGCATTGACTCATCCGCATTTGTTCCAGACCAAAAAAAAAGAGTCTGGACCATCTTCTTGCACATATTTGAAGATGAGCAAAGCATATTCACCCTGAGGTTCTTTTGTCAAATAAGTTCAATGTGTACCCCATTATTCGTCGGACTTCCAGAATAGGTGAATGTAATTGGAACACGAAAGAGAGAAGAGAAGATGTTAGCAGTTGGTGCTGATTTTGTGGGGTAGTCAGGAGTATCTGACTACTTATGGGCCAATCAAGTTATATTTATCAACACAGAGGGGATTCTCATTCTTAGGGGGAATCCTTTAATAGAGAAAGTGAAGACACAATCAGAAAGTGATGATGTGAGCAGGTTTCTCATGATGAATCTACATGCATGCTGATTTGTTTGATATTATCAGCTGTGTATTGGAACCTTCAACCTTTTGCCCAATACACCGTGTGAAGACGCCAGAAGAGCACAATGTCTATATATTGGGATATGCTAAATTTGAGGGAGAATTTCAGCAGGTGGTGATGTTAATCAGGTTAGCCTATGTGAAGATTGAAGCAATGGAAAACTGTTCATGTCATTATCTCGAAAAATCAGTCATATGGGGAATCTTGCTGCAATGATGGTGTTCTACAAAGTAAACGAAAGCTGTTGTGCCTAAATTCATTTTCAGGGATGTGTGTAACCTGACGGATCGGCAACGTTAGCTAATATGGTTTTTCGTTTGATTCTATTGGCAACCAGAGCAAAGATTGACTGAAGATTGTAAGAGGTGTTAGCTAATTTGTTGGAGCATATATAGTCATATATAGTGTGTCCATCTCTTGTCGATTAGTCTAGGATTAATGTTATACAACTGATATGTTGTAAACATATGAAACTAGGTCATTCACAGGAGCACATGCGAATGAGACTCAGTCGTATGACTGAGCCATGCTAATGGACCAGTCGTGCGACTGAGAGATGCGATTGGGACATTCGTAAGACTGAACCATAAGTATGGTCCAGTCGTAGGATTGAATCATACGCATGGTCCAGTCGTACGATTGAACCATACGTATTGTCCAGTCGTACGATTGAACCATACGCATGGTCCAGTCATACGATTGAACCATACGCATGGTCCAATCGCCCGAATGGGCCCAGTTGCATCTAATATGGGCCGAGGCCTATATATACCGTTTCAATGTGTAGAGAGAGGGAGGATTTCTAAAGGTTTTTGAGAGGATGTCTGCCTGGAGCCTAGGGCTGCCGGATGAGATGGGGATCATGCTCAATCTTCCCCTTGCCAAGAGTCTTGATTCTTATGTTGTAACGAGCTTGTAATCGTTAGGTTTTATCAATGAAACCATTCAATTATAGTTCGTATTATTGTTTGACTTTCTGGTTTGTGCTATTGTTTAGCCTTCCGTCAAGAACATGCTCGGATGTTTATCGATCCAAACCGACTACACTAAAACACTGTTGCAGAGCAATACACTATAGTTTAACCAAATACAAAAGAATTGTTTAATTGCATTACAAAACAACAGCGATAACAAGTATGAATGGATGCCAGTCTTTCCCCTACTGAGTAGCTTCATCCTCGTGCCATCCTCAGCCATGTTTACCGGCCAACTGAAAATGTATAAAAGTCAGCGTTGTTAAGTGAGCTCTAGTTTTATAATAAAACATACATTTCAATCGTTAAAACTGTTCTTTACTTTCTTTCCAATCATACTGCGCTTTACATTCATTCGTGACCATACAACATACGTACATAACGATAATATAATTATTATCTTCCATTACATTCGTTAACTTTCGTTCATTTTATACGTTCGTTCTCCTGAGTCTGTTGCGACAACATGGTCGCTCACCTCATTAGCAATCCCAATGATTTCACGCTATCCGATTCTGTTGCAACCATAGGGTTCCTCACCTCATTGCCAATCTCAATGATAGCACGCTATTCGAGTCTGTTGCAACAACAGGGTTGCCCACCTCATGGCAACTTCACGATAGCACGCTATCCGAGTCTGTTGCAACAACAGGGTTGCTCACCTCGTAGGCAATCTCAACGATTGCACGTATCCGAGTATGTTGCAACAACAGGGTTGCTCACCTCATATATGTGATTGCAAGCCTTTCCTTCATTCATTCATCATTCAATAATGCATGCATTCTTACTTCGTGTTCCTCTTTCATTATCTTTCACTTTACGTTACATAATGCTTCATTCATTCATTAACATGACACGTAAAGCCATAAGAAAGATAAACATACATCATCATAAGAACATATCATACAATCATACATAATCATCAAACATCATCAATCACACTCTTCATGCATAATCACCAATCTTACATCACATCATACATCACCCATCACAACATTTATGACTTCAAAAAGTCAACATACATAGCCCCCGGGAACATCCTAAGTCAAAGCCTACATTACACTTTTTCCCCAAACATCAGAAAATATTCTAAGTCCTTAGACGCATGGGCACTATGCACGTGCATGGGGAACACTTAGGCGCATCGGCAACTTTCAGGCGCATGGGCACTATTGAGGCGCATGGGGAACACTTAGGCGCATGGGCAACTTTCAGGCACATCGGCACTATTGAGGCGCATGAGCAACATAGTTTATTTTGGGTAGTTCTAGGCGCATGGACACTATGCAGGTGCATAAGTACCTAGGTGCATGGGAATCCTGGACGTCTGGAAACTAGTCATTTCCAGCCTAATTCTAGGCGCATGGGTACTATTTGGGCACATCAGTTTTGGGTGCATGGGAAAACTTAGGCCGTTATATCTGTTGGGCGCATGGGCCACTGTTTAGGCGCATGGGCAAACTATAACACACTTAAACATCATAACTCAGTTCCCAATCATCATCTATGGTGTTCTAAGCTTAAATCATACATCCTACTCTTTAGAAACACAACCATAACATCATCATACATAACATAGCCCAGAATAAAACCCCACCCGTAAACACACACAAATACACACACGGGTATACATACATAAACATTGTAAAAATTGTTTAAATACATTTTGAGCCCCAAAGAGTTTAAAACAAGTAAAAACCAGGGTCTAGAAACTCACCTAGTGCAACATTAGGCATATCTTCCTCTAACCCGTTTGCAAATGAGTTCAAACACCTACAAACCCACAACACACACACACGAACACACACAAGCACATAAGCATACACCCGAGACCAAAACCCAACACAAACACTTAAAAATCCATGAATTCTTATCTTAATTTCAGCCTCTTCTTCTTCTTCTCCTTCAAACCGTAGTTTCTGCTCTCTCTCTCTCTCTCTCTAACCGGAGTGAAAAGGTGATGAGAAGTGAGGGTGGGCGGCCATGCCCACCTTTACATCAACTTTTGTACTTTTATCCTTCATTTACATTTTAACTCCTCAACTTAGGTTTAATTGCATTTCCTTCTTTCATTCTTCATTTCTTATCTTTCTTTAAAAAAATAACCGGGTGTTACAAGTCCACCCCCCTTATTTAGGTTTCGTCCCTGAAACCTGTTATTCCTCGAACATATGAGGATAATGTTGCCTCATCTCCTCCTCGGTCTCGCATGTAGAATCAGATCCCTTCCTGTGCTTCCACTGTACACGCACAAGAGGAACCGATTTATTTGTCAGCCTCTTCTCTTTACGATTGATGATTGCCACTGGTTGCTCCACATAGTTGAGCCTTTCATCTACTTCGATATCCTCCAGTGGAACCATCATGTCTTCATCAGCTAAGCACTTTATCAGATGAGATACATGGAATGTCGAGTGAATTTCACTTAGCCATCTGGTAACTCCAATCTATAGGCCACCTCTCCTACTCGAGCCATGATCCGAAAAGATCCTATGTATCTCTGGCTTAGCATACCTCGTTTTCTGAATCGAATAATACCCTTCCAAGGTGAGACCTTCAGCATAACACGGTCACTCACCTAGAACTCAATCGGTTTGTGTTGTTTATCAGCATACGACTTCTGTCTATCTTTGGCTGCCTTCATGAAGGCTTTAATCCTCTAAAGCTTCTCATTCGTAGCCTCAATTACCTCGACACGTCCCAGCTCCTTCTGACCAATATCACCCTAACAAACGGGTGTTCTGCATCCCCTACCGTATTGCATTTCATATGGTGGCATGCCAATGCTAGCATGATAGCTGTTGTTGTATGAGAATTCAGCTAACGGTAGGTGGTCATCCCAACTTCCCCCAAAATCAATCACACATGCTCAAAGCATGTCTTCCAATGTCTCAATGGTCCTTTCTGACTGACCATCAGTTTGGGGATGATAAGCCGTGCTAATATGTAACGTCGTCCCCATGGCATCGTGGAATTTCTTCCAGAATTTGGATGTAAACCGGGTGTCACGGTCGGATACATAGACACCGGCACACCATGACGAGTTACAATTTCCTTGATGAATAGATCTGCCAACCTCTCAGATGAATATGCCTCGCGGATCGGTAGTAAGTGAGCACTCTTCGTTAGATGGTTAACAATCACCCATACGTCATCGTATCCTTTCGGAGTATGTGACAGCTTTGTAATGAAATCCATGGTGATGTGCTCCCACTTCCATTCCATTCCATCCAAAGGTTGGATCTTCCCATATGGCTTATGATGCTCGGCCTTCACCTATAAGCAAGTAAGGCACTTACTCGCATACCCCACCACATCACGCTTCATACCCGGCCACCAATCATCTTATTCATATCTTGATACATTTTCGCGGTACCAGGATGAATGGAGTATCGTGTCTTGTGAGCTTCATCCATATCTTCACGCGTAGATCCCCAAAATGAGGAATCCACACCCGTCCAAATCGAGTTTAAACACCAAGTGTGTTTTCACCCAATTCCCCAACCAGACCTCTCATCCCTTCAGAGTTAAGATGATCTTCTTTCAATGCCTCATCTTGAAACTTTTTGACTTGCTTCATCACATCGGAGGTCATGATTAGTTGGTATGCTTTCACCTGAATTGGCTCAGGCCTCTCCTTTCGACTAAGAGCATCAGCCACCATGTTGGCTTTGCCCGGATGATAGTGGATCTCGCAATCATAATCTTTTATGAGCTCCAACCTCTCTTCTCTGCCTCATGTTTAGGTCCTTCTGCTCAAAGAAGTACTTCAAGCTCTTGTGGTTAGTGAAAGTGGTGCACTTTTTCCCATAGAGATAGTGCCTCCAAATATTCAATACAAAGACCACGGTTGCTAGCTCCAAGTCATGAGTGCGATAATTGACCTCATGAACTTTCAACTGTCGGGATGCATAGGCCATAACCTTCCCCCTTTGCATTAACACGCACCCCAACTCTGAGTAGGAAGCATCTGAATAGACCACCAAATCCTCGCTTCCTTCGGGTAATGACAGGATAGGAGCTTGAGTCAGCCTTGCCTTCAACTCCTCAAAGGCCCTTTCTTGCTCTTGACCCCACATGAAACTTTGATAATATGCTGACAACCCCAAGAAACTAAGAATCTCGGATTGCGTCTTCGGTGACTTTCATTGCATAACCGCCTCCACCTTTGTTGGGTCCACCTTAATCCTATCAGGATTCACCACATGACCCAGATTGGACCTCGCGCAACAAGAACGCGCCCTTGGAGAATTTAGCATACAACTTCTCCCTCCTTAACGTCTCCAACACCTCCCGAATGTGACTGACATGTTCATTCTCGTTCTTCGAATAAATCGGATATCATCAATAAACACAGTCACTGATTTATCCAACATCGGCCGACACACATGGTTCATCAGATCCATAAAAGCAGTTGGCGCGTTGGTCAAACCAAAAGACATGACAAGAAACTCGTAGTGACCATATCGCGTGCAAAAAGCTGTCTTAGGAATATCCTGCTCCTTTACTTTCAACTGATGGTAGCCAGATCGAAGGTCTATCCTTGAAAACCAACTGGCACCCTGAAGCTGATCGAACAAATCATCTATTCTCGGTAAGGGGTATCGGTTCTTCACTTTCAACTTATTCAGCTCACGGTAGTCAATGCACATCCTCATACTACCGTCTTTCTTCTTTACAAACAGGACCGGAGCACCCCAATGAGAGGTACTCGGTCTAATAAACCCCTTATGAAGCACCACTTGCAACTGCTCCATAAACTTTCATTTCCGTCGGCGCTAACCGATACGGTACCTTTGCAACGGGTTGGGCACCTGGTATCAAGTCAATCTGGAACTCAATCTCACCGTCCGGTGGCACACCTGGTAAATCCTCTGGAAAGACATCCGGCAAATCACACATAACCGGTATATCAAATAGTTGTGGTGTTGGCGCATCCACATCCTTTACGTAGGCCAAGTAAGCATTACCTCCATGCCTCATGCACTTTCCCGGCACCGCCATCGAAATCACTTTTGGGATCGTTATGACTCGATCACCATAAACCATCACCTTATTCCCGTCGGGCGCTGTCAATCGGATCATCTTCTTGCGACACATAATATTCGCTTCGTAGTCCGCCAACCAATCCATTCCGAGGACTACATCGAAACCGCCTAAGGTCATCATGAATTGTCTAACAGGGAACTTATAACCATCTAGTTCTATATCACAACCTTCTATCACCTCAGAAATCCTTGTAGACTACCTATGGCAGTTTCTATCTTTAAGGGCTCATCAATAAGTCTACTCTTAATGGGAAGCTTAGCACAAAAGGCAGCAGAAATGAAACTCCTACTAGCACCAGAATCAAACAACACAGATGCAAGAGTTTGGTTTACTAGAAACATACCTGACACCACATCGGGGTCTGTCCTAGCCTCCTCCCGAGTCATCGTGAAAGCTCGGGCACTTGCCTTCTGCCCTTCTCCTCCAGCCTTCTTCGCTCCCGAACATTCAACCCTTGGCCACTTACAATCTCTGCTCAGATGACCATTTCCTACAGTTGTAACACCTTGCAACCCCACATTCTCTAGCCATATGGCCAGGCTTCCCACACTTGAAGCAGCTGTTTGATCCCCATTTGTATTCTCCCCAACGCTCCTTCCCACATTTACCACATTTCTTCAATCCTGCACCAGATGTGACCACACGCCGGTCATCCCCCGTGCACTTTTGTTGTTCATCAGGGTACCACCCTGACCAAACCTCTTCCCATGCCAGTTTCGATCACTTCCACTCTTCCTACCGCTTTCAGTCACCACCACCGTTCTCTCATCATACATCTCCCCCGCCAAATCCATCGCTGACCTAAACGTGCTTGGCCGGGCGGTGATCATGTGCCTGCAAATATCTGCTGCACAACCCTGAATATACCTCTTGATCTTTCAAGACAGAGGTGTCACATGATCCAGCACCAGACGTGCCATATCGTTAAATTTTGTGGTGTACTGCTGGTGTGTCATCGTTCCCGCCTCTAGCTGCAAGAACTCTCTTTCTACCTTATCCATCTCTCTCTGAGGATAGAATTCCTCAATCACTAACTTCTTCAGTTCAGGCCATCTCATTCTCCCAATGGCCCTGCTACCCTCGGCGCACTAGCACAAAGCCGAGTCCACAAAAGAGTGGTAGCGAACTTCACCTTTTGGTCTTCACAACACTCACTGATATCAAGAACAGCCTCCATTTCCCTCACCCATCGGTGAGTAACAACACACAGTGTCATTTCCATCGAAAGTAGGGGGCTTGCATCTCATAAACTTCCTGTAGTTACAGCCTCGTGCCGCCTCCAGCGCAGGCTCTTCTTCTTCCTCCTCTTCATCATCAGAGAGAACCGTTTCCGGCTCTGGTTGCTCCGGTCCTCCCGTGAACCTGTTTCTCTCCTTTCGTTCCCCTTCCCGTACCGCCTTAATCACTTCGGTCACCACAGACGGTAAGATTGTTTGCATAACCTGGTGGACTTCTTCCACCACAGCCTCCTTTACTAGGCTCTCATATTGGCGCTCTCGTTACCACCCTCTCCGATGAGGGGTCTCAGGTTCTTTAGGAACCACCTTCTCAACTCTGGGTCTCCCTCTCTTGGGTCGTGATGCAGCACCGTGACCTCCACCACGAGAGGCTTTTGATGATCTACCACCGGTCATCCTCTAACCGCACTATAAGATTCAAACACCTACACGGTCATTCAAGGGAACAGCTTAGTTTATGTCAAGTATAGTAAGTCCCTAATTACAGTGGCCATTTGTGATTAGCCACTTACTTTACTCTTCATACCCCAAGCATTATCTATCCTGACTACATCAATATTTAAACCTACATACAACACATAACCACATACCATGCGCACATAAAACTGGTTAACTTTACGAAAATACCCGATCACACGCACTACTCAGATTGGCATCCCATTCCCCTTTCCCCCCTTCTCAGTTTAAGTTAAGGTTTATTTTGAAATTTTACCCATTTCACATAAACATTGGCTCTGATACTAACTTGTAAGACCCCATTCCCGGAGACCTCACAGTTGGTCATTCACAGCATTAAATACGTTAGACATTATAAATTAAAGCAGCGGAATTATTTTAACAAAATCCATTCATTTCATTAAACTCACTGTTGCAGAGCAATACACTATAGTTTAACCAAATATAAAAGAATTGTTTAATTGCATTACAAAACAACAGCGATAACAAGTATGAATGGATGCCAGTCTCCCCCTACTGAGTAACTTCACCCTCGTGCCTGTTGGATTCTATATGCCAAGACACATAGAACATTGATGCGGTTAGTATGTCATGATCCTAGTCGGGTTATACCCAATAACAAGCTTTGCAATCACCGACAATTATTCAATTGATGATATGATCATGCAATTAAATAAAACACCAAATTTAGAAAATGGGTTTTCTAAATAAGTTGCATATGAGATGGAACAACTTATTAGGATATTTTGTTCAAGAATATTACTTAGTGTTATTTAAGTTAGTTAGATAACATTAAATTAAAAAGTGTATAAGTTATACAATTAAAAGTTAATTGTACAACTTATAAGGACTAGTTTTATAAAATGTTTGATAAGGTTTTGGGGGGAAAACTTTTATTTGGAGACCTTTTTGGCCGCCGCCCCTCTCCTATGAGAGGTCTTTTTACTTTCTTGTAAACTACAACATTTATTACTAGTCCAACACTCAAGACATCGATCTCTTTCATACATGCAAAACACAAGTTAGAAGCTCCAATCTCTCTCTCAAAACTCTCGAGTTCCAGCAGTCTTTGAGAGGTATTGGAGTCATTTTGGTGTTCCTTCCCTAGCAAGAAGAGGTGTTTGCAAGTTAGTTGGGGTATACAAGCTTGAGGGGTCCTTTCCTTGGAGCCTTGGCCGAGTTTTGAGCATCTATCTTCCCTTTTCGTCGACTATCAAGCTGTTGAAAGGTAGTTTTTTCACAGCTCATTGTAGCTGTGATTTTATGTACATTTACATAGTTTCATAGTTTGCTTATTCATATATAATGATCCTTTGATTTTGGGTTTGTTTTATACATATATATGTCACCATAAGAACATGAAATTTCAGCTTTATAATCATGTGTCAAATCATTTCCGCTGTGTTTTTTTGAAAATTAAAAGGTTAAACTTTGATTTTATGTTCTAACAAACTCAAATTGGCATCTAGAGCCGGTTATGTGGATAGCTTGCTTGTCCCTTCTTTAAAATTGTTTTTATGGGACTTTTAAACCCTTTTAAGGGCTGCAATATTCCTATATGTTGAATCCCAAACTTTCAAGGTTATATACACATGCTTGTGATTAAACCTTGAAAGATATGTATGTTGATAGTATGTTGTTTGGACAATGTTTAAAACCTGAAATTTTAGTTTATGTGGCTGAAATTTCGTGGGTTTTAGAGGGGATTCATTGTTATTTTTGGATGATATGATGAATGTTATATTGGTGCGTAACCTATCCTTTGGCCTTGTGTTGTTTGGATGATTGCAATGGTTGTATTTGTTTATTCAATGGGGTTGTATATTATTTATTTGTGCTTTGTTTAAAATGTAATTTATTTATTATTGGGTTGTAATAAATAGATTAGGTGCATTTTCATTTACTAGATATCTTGTATTAGGACTTATATCTTGTAATATGAAGACGTACGCGTTGGAAGCACAAAGGAAAAACATAATGAAACATGGACCATTTTGGATGCGGTTTCAAGTGGGAGGGTTTTGGAAGCTTTCTATGTGTTTTGTTATGACCCTTAGGAATGCCTATGGACCACACTTGTGATGGCAAACAAGTGTGGACCACTTTAGATGCTATGGTTATGCACATATGCTATGTTGTTTTGTTTATATTATTGTGGTTGATGGCATGTATGTGATACTTGCTTTAACAAACCTTTCTATGATCTTAACAAACTAATTAAATGGTTCTTAATCATTAAAAGGTAAAAAAAGGTTATTAAAATGATTTAATGATTCTAAAGATTAAAATAAGTTTTAATCAAAGGACCATAGGGTATCTTGTATTTGAAAGCATGCAAATACAAGTACTAAGAGTTTTCTAAACTAGAATATGAAATCTCTAATATTTAAAACAAGATCAACACTGTCATTTTACACAACACTTGAGTCACTTGGGAACTCTTAGTGGGATAAAGGTCACCTAATCATTTTGAGGGAACTTGTGATTTGAGGTGAGAATGCCTTATTTGTGGGATAAAGGTCACCTAACCACTTATTTTGGCAAACTCACACGTGGATGTAAATAGGGTGTCTTAATTGAAAACCATGTCAAATGGATCACCTACGATGTGGTTTGAAAATGGTGTTGATGGGATTAACATGCTGACTTACATATGATGTTTCAAGTCGATCCCATATCTCTAGAAGTTGCAAATGGTTGCAATCGTCAATCGTTGACCACCTTATTAATTTAAATCGTGGGATAAAGGTCACCTAAATACAATTTAAATGTAATGTTGGATTCTAGATTTTCATACAAAATGGCCATAAAAGGTATTTATTATTAAAATAACAATATCGAAAATACTAAAATTGATATTTGTTAAATATTGTAGATGGCCTACAATAACCAAGATAACAATGAAAATTCATCCGCGTCCGCCCAATCTTTAAGAGCGATTCTCCAAAAGGAATGCCTAAACCATAACAATTTTATTGATTGGTTTCGAAACTTGAGAATCATTCTCAAGCAAGAAAAACGTGCGTATGTTTTAGACGACCCTATGCCCGATCAACCTAGTGAGGATGATGAGGAGGCCTTTAATGATTGTTAAAATACACTGAGGACTCGGTCCAAGTGTCTTGCCTCATGTTGGCAAGCATGACTCCGGATCTCCAAAAGGAGTATGAAAATCACGGAGCCTATGACATGATAACCCAGCTAAAGGAAACGTTCCAACAGCAAGCAAGGGTTGCACGCTTTGAAATGGTTCAAGCGCTTCATGCATGTCGTATGGACAACAACCAATCTGTTTCATCTTATGTGCTTAAGATGAAAAGTCACATTGATCGCCTCGAGAGGCTTAATTGTCCCGTCTTGAAGAATTGGCCACGGATTTGATCCTAATGGCCTTACCAAAAGGTTCGATACATTCGTGTGAATTACAACATGAATGCATGGGACAAGAGCATTGGTGAGCTTCACTCTATGCTCAAAACAGCCGAGGTTGCCATGGGTAAAAGGGTTTTACCCGTTCGCACCAAAAATAAGGTGGGAACAAGAAAAGGCCTCATCCCACGCCCAAAGCAGAGATTGCCAAGGGTAAGGGACCCATGTCGGGTAAGGGGAAAGGGGTGGCAAGGGTGCCACCCAAAGCACCGGAGAAGAAGCAAAAGGTTGCTTCGAATGACCCATGCTTCAAGTGTGGGGAGATTGGACATTGGGCAAGGAATTGTCCGTCCATCTCTAAGAGTTGAAAGAAAAGAGAGATGCCGGGCAGCCTCAGGTACAACATACATGATCCATATTGATTTAAACTTAATATCCTCTAACACATGGGTATTAGATACCGGATATGGAACTCACATTTGCAATTATTGCAGGGGTTCAAAAGAAGTAGTGACTTCAAGAAAGGGATGTTAGCCTCTACATGGGCAATGGGGCAAAAGTTCAAGTTGAAGCCCGTGATGACTACATCTTGAAACTTCTAAATGGTTTGGAAGTAATTTTGTATAATGTTTTGTATGCTCCCAGTTTGACTAGGAACATTATCTCTGTAGCCCTATTAAAACAATTTGGATATGTATTATCATTATGGAAATGAAATTCATGTTGCTTTGAATGACATGTTTTACTTTAAAGCTATTCCGTTAATGGTATTTACGAATTGGTTCGTGAAATACATTGAATGATAGCTGTTGTACCAAACTAGTACCAAGAAACTTAAATCGGATTGAGTGCTCTTACCTTGGCATTGTCGTCTTGGTCATATAAACAAGAAAAGAATTCAAACATTACAAAAGAATGGTCTTTTAAAAACAAGGAATGTGATTCATTGATGTGTGTGAGTCTTGTTTACAAGGTAAAATGACCAAGGCACCCTTTAGTGGGACTAACGAAAGGGCAAAAGATTTGTTAGGAATCATACATTCGGATGTATGTGGTCCTTTTAAGCCAATGACTAGGAATGGTGAAAGATACTTCATTACCTTTACCGACGATTATATTCGCTATGGGTATGTGTACATGTTAAGACACAAAGATGAGGGTTTTGAAATGTTCAAGATCTTTCAAAATGAAGTACAAAATCAACTCAACAAGTTGATTAAAGTTCTCTGCACCGATAGAGGAGGTGAATACCTAAGTGATGCTTTTCAAGATCCTCTTAGGAGTTGTGGGATTGTCTCACAACTCACTCCACCTAGAACACCACAACATAATGGTGTGTCTGAGAGGAGGAATCGAACCTTATTGGATATGGCCCAATCTATGATGGCTAGAAGCACATTACCTCTATCATTTTGGTGTTTCTCTTTGCTCTCCACGGCCCGTATTCTAAATATGGCCCCAACCAAAAAGGTGGAAAGGACACCCTTTGAGATATGGCATGGAAGAGTTCCATCCCTATCATATTAAGGGTCTGGGGTTGTGAGGCTTATGTTAAGACTCCCACCCCAAACTAATTGGAAGTCGATCCACCAAGTGCATCTTTGTGGATATCCTAGAGATTCTATGGGATATTATTTCTATGATCCACTGGACCAAGGTGTTTGTTGCCAGAAAGGGTGAGTTCTTAGAAGCAAAGTTCCTTATGGAAGGAACTAGCAGTAGAACAGTGGATCTTGAGGAGGATTAAGAACCACAACCCAATGCACGTTTGGTTGAAACTAGCACTCAACATGAGGATGTTGAAGATGATCAGGTGGTTGATCAATACACACAAAACGTTCGCAGAAGTGGTAGAACTAGTAATCCACCTTAAAGATACGGATTTTTCATGGATGGATGCTATTGGTAGATTCAGATGAACCAACCACATACCATGATGCAGTGTCCAATCAGATTGTGACAAATGGCTCGAGGCCATGAGCGTTGAGATGCAATCCATGCATGACAATCAAGTATGGGACTTGGTTGTACCACCTCTTAACTCCAAAGTAGTTGGAAGTAAGTAGGTTTTCAAGAAGAAAACCGATATGCATGGAGACTTGGATACTTATAAGGCTAAACTTGTAGCAAAAGGTTTCACTCAAACTCAAGGGGTTGACTATGATGAAACCTTTTCACCTGTTGCGATGCTAAAATCTATTAGGATATTGTTTGCCATAGCTACTCATTATGATTATGAGATTTCGCAAATGGATGTCAAAACCGCTTTCCTAAATGGATATCATGAGGAAGATGTCTATATGGTTCAGCCTAAAGGTTTTGTCAATCCAAAACATCCTGATAAAGTATGCAAGTTAAAGAAATCAGTCTATGGATTCAAACAAGCATTGAGAAGTTGGAATCACCATTTTGATGAAGAAATAATTAAATTCGGATTCATCAAGAACGCTGATGAAGCTTGTGTATATAAGAAAGCTAGTGGGAGCATCATCACTTTCCTAGTATTGTATGTTGATGACATACTACTATTTGGAATGACATTCCAACCTTGGAAGGTGTAAAAACCTGGCTTGGAAGTTGTTTTTCCATCAAGGATCTTGGTGAAGCCGCCTATATTCTGGGAATAAAGATCTATAAGGATAGATCAAGGCGGTTGATTGGTTTAAATCAAAGTGCATACATTGATAAAATCTTGAAAAGGTTCAAGATGGAGAACTCTAAGAAAGGTACGGTACCTATTCAAAGAGGAACGATATTAAGTACGACTCAATGTCCTAGCTCAAAGGATGAGCAAGATAAAATGAAGGCAATCCCATACGCATCTGCTATTGGATCCATCATGTATGCAATGATATGCACTCGACGGACGTGTCATGCACCTTAAGCATGACAAGCCGATACCAGCAAAATCCTAGAAACAGTCATTGGATGGCTGTTAAGAACATACTTAAGTACTTAAGGAGGACAAAAGATATGTTCCTAATCTATGGATCAGGTGATGAGGAACTCGTTGTAAAAGGTTACACGGATGCGAGTTTCCAAACCGATCGTGATGATTCACGGTCACAATCGGGATATATTTTCATTCTGAATGGAGGAGCGGTCTCTTGGAAGAGCTCCAAACAAGATGTGGTGGCTCTATCAACTACAGAATCAGAATACATCGCTGCCTCATTGGCAGCTCAAGAAGCTGCATGGTTGAAGAAATTCATTGCCAATCTAGGGGTTGTCCCTTCCATTCAGGACCCCCTAGAGATCTTTTGTGATAACGAGGGTGCGATTGCCCAAATCAAGGAACCACGTGCTCATCAAAAGACTAGGCACATTGAGCGGAGATTCAACTACATACGAGATAAAGTTGAAAAGGAAAGATATGTATTCGCAAAGTTCACACGGATCAAAACATTACGGATCCTCTCACGAAGCTCCTTGAAAAGGCAAAGCATGAAGGTCATACTTGTGCCATGGGACTTCGATATTCTAGTGATTGGATTTGATCTGCAATTTTGTATTTGGATATGTGGAACTTTTTATTATTTGAATAAAATTATTTGGCTATAATGTTTCAATTAATGTTCCAATTTAGCATGTTTAATCCATGAGTAAATTGTTTACTCTAAATGTCCGTAGTCGTTCAGACTTGTGGGAACAAGTTTGAGGGTAAGATTATTATGAACTAGGATTGGTTGATATTCATAAGGTGAATATAGAGCAATGGGTTGCTATCAAGGTTCATAGATATTTGTGGGATACAAATATTGGACTAACCCGCATCTCAAATTTTACTACATGGATCTTATTGATTGATCATAAGTAAATTTGAGTAAAGGCGAATATCATTTGGTATCCTCAGACCTGAGATACATATTGGGTTTTGATATTCACCAAGTGTCATACCTTGATCTGTTTATCTGTTGTTCTGAAATAATGGACAGTACATGAGACAATGTTCAGGTGTGACACAAGGTGATTGTGAGAAACGTATGTAGTCAAGATGGGATTTGTTCCTCTATTCGTTGAGAGTTAGATGTCTAAGGCCTGGATAAGTTAAATCAACAAGGAATGATCACTCTGTGTCCTTGGATTAACATGACATTTGTAAGAAAATGATAGATGATTAATTCACCTAAATCATTTCGAGTAGGATACTTGAATGGGATGATGTTATTGAATGGCTATAAGTCATGCGTATTAAGGGTAGTAAACCGTTGTTAGGCGGTATTTACTGCTTGCATCAATCTTCTATGAATCTTGTGCAAGTGGGAGATTGTTGGATTCTATATGCCCAAGACACGTAGAACATTGATGCGGTTAGTATGTCATGATCCAAGTCGGGTTATACCCAATAACAAGCTTTGCAATCACCGACAATTATTCAATTGATGATATGATCATGCAATTAAATAATAACACCAAATTTAGAGAATGGGTTTTCTAAATAAGTTGCATATGAGATGGAACAACTTATTAGGATATTTTGTTCAAGAATATTACTTAGTGTTATTTAAGTTTGTTAGATAACATTAAATAATAAAAGAGTGTATAAGTTATATAATTAAAAGTTAATTGTACAACTTATAAGGGACTAGTTTTATAAAAATTGTGTGATTAGGTTTTGGGGGGAAAACTTTTATTTGGAGACCATTTTCGGCCGCCCCCTCTCCTATGAGAGGTCTTTTTACTTTCTTGTAAACTACAACTTTTATTACTAGTCCAATACTCAAGACATCGATCTCTTTCATACACGCAAAAACACTAGTTAGAAGCTCCAATCTCTCTCTCAAAACTCTCGAGTTCCAGCAGTCGGTATTGGAGTCATTTTGGTGTTTATCTCCCTAGCAAGAAGAGGTGTTTGCAAGTTAGCTTGGGGTATACAAGCTTGAGGGGTCCTTTCCTTGGAGCCTTGGCCGAGTTTTGAGCATCCATCTTCCCTTTTGGTCGACTATCAAGCTGTTAAAAGGTAGTTTTTTCACAGCTCATTGTAGCTGTGATTTTGTGTACATTCACATATGTTTCATAGCTTGCTTATTCACATATAATGATCCTTTGATTTTGGGTTTTTTTTATACATATATATGTCACCATAAGAACATGAAATTTCAGCTTTATAATCATGTTTCAAAATCATTTCCGCTGCGTTTTTCTGAATGTTTAAAAGGTTAAACTTTGATTTTATGCTCTAACAAACTCAATAGTGCCATCCTCAGTAATGTTTACCTGCCAACTGAAAATGTATAAAAGTTAGCGTTGCTGAGTGAGTTCTAGTTTTATATACCTTTCAATCGTTAAAACCGTTCTTTACTTTCATTCAAATCATACTGCGCTTTACATTCATTCGTGACCATACAACATACGTACATAACGATAATATAATTATTATCTTCCATTACATTCGTTAACCTTCATTCATTTTATACGTTCATTTTCCCGAGTCTGTTGCGACAACAAGGTTGCTCACCTCATTAGCAATCCCAACGATTGCATGCTATCCGAGTCTGTTGCAACCATAGGGTTGCTCACCTCATTCCAATCTCAACGATAGCACGCTATCTGAGTCCGTTACAACAACAGGGTTACTCACCTCATGGCAACTTCACGATAGCACACTATCCGAGTCTGTTGCAACCACAGGGTTGCTCACCTCATAGGCAATCTCAGTGAGTTCATGTTATCCGATTCTGTTGCAACAACAGGGTTGCTCAACACATATATGTGCTTGCAAGCCTTTCCTTTGTTCATTCATCATTCAATAATGCATGCATTCTTACTTCGTGTTCCTCTTTCATTTTCTTTCACTTTATGTTACATAATACTTCATTTATTCATTAATATGACACGTAAAGCCATAAGAAAGATAAACATACATCATCATAAGGAACATATCATACATTCATACATAATCATCAAACATCATCAATCACACATCTTCATGCATAATCACCAATCTTACATCACATCATACATCACCCATCACAACATTTATGACTTCAAAAAGTCAACATACATAGCCCCCGGGAACCTCCCAAGTCAAAGCCTACATTACACTTTTTCCCCAAAAATCAAAAAAATATTCTAAGTCCTTAGACGCATGGGCTCTATGCAGGCGCATGGGGAACACTTAGGCGTATGGGCAACTTTCAGGCACATGGGCGCTATTGAGGCACATGGGGAACACTTAGGCACATGGGCAACTTTTAGGCACATGGGCAACTTTTAGGTGCATGGGCACTATTGAGGCGCAAGAGCAACATAGTTTATTCTGGGCAATTGTAGGCGCATGGACACTATGCAGGTGCATGAGTGCCTAGGCACATGAGAATCCTGGACGTCTGGACACTTAGTCAATTTCAGCCTGATTCTAGGCGCATGGGTACTATTTGGGCACATGGGAACACTTAGGCCGTTATATCTGTTGGCACATGGGCCACTGTTTAGGCGCATGGGCAGACTATAACACACTTAAACATCATAACTAAGTTCCCAATCATCATCTATGGTGTTGTAAGCTTAAAGCATACATCCTAATCTTTAGAAACACAACAATTACATCATCATACATAACATAGCCCAGAATCAAACCCCACCCATAAACACACAGAAATACACATACGGGTATACATACATAAACAATGTAAAAAATCGTTTAAATACATTTTCAGCCCCAAAGAGTTTAAAACAAGTAAAAACCGGGGTCTAGAAACTCACCTAGTGCAACTTTGGGCGTATCTTCCTTCTAACCGTATGTGAATGAGTTCAAACACCTAAAAACCCACAACACGCACACAAACACACACTAGCACATAAGCATACACCCGAGACCAACACCCAACACAAACACCTAAAAATCCATGAATTCTTACCTTGAATTCAACCTCTTCATCTTCTTCTCTTTCAAACCGTAGTTTCTGCTCTCTCTCTCTCTCTCTCTAACCGGAGTGAAAAGGTGATGAGAAGTGAGGGTGGGCGGCCATGCCCACCTTTACATCAAATTTTGTACTTTTGTCCTTCATTTAAATTTTTAACCCCTCAACTTGGGTTTAATTGCATTTCCTTCTTTTATTCGTCATTTCTTATCTTTCTTTAAAAAAATAACTGGGTGTTACATTTTCCTATCGATCTTATTCCCATGAAGCTTCGATGTTTTGACAATATCATCTGCATTCACTGGTTAGCCAAACATCACGTGGAAATCATTTGTTTCGAGAAATGCATTCAAATTCCTCTACCTTTGGCGGATACATTGAAAGTTTTCAGTGAAAAATCCTCCAAAGGACTCAAACTTATGTCATGTACTCAAGCCCGAAAATGTCTAAGTAAGAATTACATGGCCTTCTTGGCCTATGTAGTCAACATGAAAGTCAAAGGGAAAAACCTTAAGGATGTTCTGATTGTATGAGACTTTCCGAAAGTGTTTCTCGATGAGCATAGTGGTCTACCTCCCATGCATGAATTGGAGTATAATCTTCATGACCAACTGGAAACAAAACCAAATGGATTGTTGTATTTTTTAAATCAAATTTGGGTTCCAAATCGTAATATTCTTCGTACCTTTGTCATGAATGAACCTCATTAAAATCATTACTTCCGATAAGATGTATATGGATTAGTGTTGGCAATATTGGACGCCTGGAATAAAAAAAGACATCACAACTTATGTAGCCAAATGTCTTACATGTACAAAGGTTAAAGCAGAACATCAGCGTCCCAATGGATTGCTTGAACAACCTGAAATTCCATTGTGCAAATGGGAACATATCCATGGATTTCATAACCAAATTACATCGCACCTCTCGTGGTCATGATAGTATATGGGTGATTGTTGATCGTTTGACTAAATCGGCACATTTCATACCCAAACGTGACACTTGCAAAACATCAAAGTTGGCTCATATATACATTGATGAGATTATGAGTAGTCATGGCATACCTTTGCACATCATATCAGACCAATTTGCTCATTTTACTTCGCACTTTTGATCCTCTACGCAAGAACTCTTGGGTACCCAACTCGATTTAAGCACCGCTAACCGTCCTCAAACGGATGGTCAAACTGAGCGAACCATTCAGACCCTCGAGACTTCGCTACGCTTTCGTGTCCTTGACTTTGGTGGTGATTGGGATACGCATTTACCTCTAGAGGAATTCTCTTATAATAAAAGTTACGACTCAAGTATCAAGATGGCACCTTTTGAAGCACTCTACGGTCGCAAATGTCATTCCTTGGTTTGTTGGATGGACATTGGTGAAAATTTCATCACTGGTCTTGAACTCATACAGGAAACGACCAATAAAGTTTCCACAATTTGTAAAAATCTTGAAGTCGCTAGAAGTCAACAAGGGCCAGGATATGGTCCTTCTTAAAGTCTTACCGTAGAAGGGTGTTGCTCACTTTGGAAAGAAAGGTAAACTAGATCTCAGCATCTAGTTTGATCGATTCGAATGATTTCAGCAGCGGAATAGAGTACCAACTAGCACAATTCGAGCAAGAATACCAAAGATATTGCAATGAACAGAATCAGTTATAGAGAGAGAAAGTTTCTGCAAAGAGAATATTTCATTCAATCACACGCTTTCGTGGTGGCAAATTGTCACACATACAATCAGGTCAATCCTCCCTTATATAGGAATGTCGTGCTGGAACATTCCTTATATAGGAGATGTGACGTCTGCTGATGTCACTTGATAGTGACATCTAACAGAATTATTTAAACAACTGAAACACAACTACTGAAGATGTCAAAACAGCTGACATCTTCTTACAAAAATACTAAGTGTTATCAGTTACTACAACTACTAAAAAGAAACTACTGAAACTACAACGACTGAAGAACAAGCTCTTCAGTCGTTTTACAAAACTACTGAAAGTAAAAACATAAAACTACTGATATCACAACTACTGAAGAAGTACTCTTCAGCTGTTGTGACAAACTACTGAAACTTAAGTACTTGGTCTTCAGACTTGAACTTCAGACGTTTCATCAGCTGATGACTTCAGTAGATGTCATCAACTGATGTCTTCAGTCTTTGTCTTCAGACTTTGTACATCAGTTGTTGATCTTCAGCACTTGTGGACTCTTCAACTGTTGTACTTTAGTCTTCAGCTGTTGAAGTCTTCAGCACTTTAGTACTTTAGTCTTCAGCTGTTGAGTAGAGGTTTTCTGAAGACTTCAACAGCTGAAGACTAAAGTGCTTCAGCACTTTAGACTAAAGACTTCAGCACTTGTCAAACTGCTGATGAAGCCTTCAGCATTTGTTGTGATATCATGTGGGACTTAGAGGTTTTGTGATCTTGGCTCATTGGTTCTTTTGGTCCAACAACCTTTCAGGATTCTGAAAAGGGTCGGGAAAGTGGCTTGCAAGGTACAACTACCTTCTGATCTTAGCGGAGTTCATCCTATTTTTCATGTCTCAAATGTGAGGAAATGCTTGGCTGACGAAAGTTTGCATGTCCCTTTCGATGACATTCTGATCGACAAGTTCTTACATTTTTTTGAGAAGCATGGATTTACACGCGTTAAGGTTCGTTGGAAGAATAAACGCGGACCTGAATTTACCTGGGACCGTGAGGACCATATGAAGAAGAAATACCCGCATTTCTTTGTTTAAATCTATCTCTAATTTCGGGACGAAATTCTTAAAAATTTGAGAGACTAAAACCATTCGGGTTTTCTTTAACTAAATATTAGCTACGTTATGTTCTTGTAAGGGTCTTTTTGTCAATAATAAAACTATGTGGGTTTATGTATGCTTGTTTATTTTGTTTTACATTATTTCGATAATTTAAATGTTAATAATTTAATTTATTAAAATAAACATAATAATAATAATAATAATGATAATAATAATAATAATAAATACATTTATAAACTTTGAATATTAATTATAAGATATTAATGTGAACAAACAAAAGTTTATAAAGTTTAAACAAATTAAAAGTGTTTAAAGCCTAGATTTAATAAGTTGGAAAGGATGTTTTGATATTATAAAAACTTGAAATGGAAAGTTTTAGCTTAAAATAATAACAATTGAGCCGCATGGATTAAAAGTGTAAAATTCTAAATTCAACCCCATCCCACCACCTTTTCACTCCCCTGGTTTTCCGCCTGCCATCCGGCAAAGCACGACGCGGCGCCAGCGAGGCCAAAATCGGCCAAAATGACCCCAAATCAAAACCCAAATGATGCCAATCACTTCATTGAAATGTTTCAAACTTGAATACGTGCTTTAATTGGGTTTTAAACACGATTATGATGACATTTGAACATGAAACCAAACCCTCAATTGAATTCCACCCTTTCAACCCTCAAATCATGTTAATAATTAAATTAATTGAACAGAAACATACATTTAATCAAGAAAAGAGTTCCATCTATAGTATCCATTTTCTAACCATGCTAACAGAGATACTGAGATAGTGTCTCATACCACTTCCTTGGAGCTTGTGCAGCCCATAAAGATCTTTATCAAGCCTACAAACATAATAAGGATGATCAGAATCTACAAAGCTAGGTGGTTCTTTAACATACACCTCTTCATCAATCACCTAATATAGAAAAGCACACATAACATCAAGTTGGTAGACTTTGAAATCTTTGGATACAACAAAACCAAGAATAACCTAACAACTTTAAGTCTTGCTACAGGAGCAAAGACATTTGTGTAATCAATTCCTTCTTCTTGTGTGTATCCTTGGACAACTAGTCTGGCCTTGTTTTTTATGACAATGCTTTTATCATCCTTCTTGTTTCTGAACACCCACTTGGTACCAATAGTTGTATTCCTTTGACGAAAAGGACATAATTTTAAAACCTTTTGTCTTTTGAAATGAAGTAGCTCCTCCTGTATATCTTCCACCTAACTTCCATCCTTTAGAGCCTTATGAACTTTCTTTGGCTCTATCTGGGATAGGAAAGAAGATTGGAGACAAACATTTGTATCATGGTTTTTTCCTCTTGTCCTTACCCCTGTGTTAAGATCTCCAATGATGTTTGTGGTGGGGTGGGACTATGTATCCTAAATTAAAGGATCCAGCAAGTTGCTTAGAGAGATCTTATTAAGAGAAATTTAGATCAGGCAATGGAGGATCACCCACTACATCAACAGAATTATCAAGAGAGGCTTGATCCAATGAGTGTATGATATCATTGATATTGTCTTCTATTGAGTGATTATCAGCATCAAGAAACTCTTGATCACTATCACCACTGCCATTTCCTCTTACATTTGAAGCTCCACTGATTTGAGTTTGTGCCTCTGAGCTAGAATTTGAAGGCACCTCAAATGTATCAGCTAGATTTGACATGGTTGTGCTCATAGGATCTCCATCTTTAGTGTTTGTTAACATTGGAGCTGAAGTAGTATGATATGAAGGTCTTCTCAACTCAAATCTTGGGTCAGGATCCTGTAGAGATCAATGAAGAGGCTGATGCAACCTAAACATCAAATGTCTATCCTGCATGCTGCATAAGTGCATTGAAGAAGAATGCTTAAGAAGTTTTACACATGCAACAGAAAATACTCTAAGTGTAAAATCTTCTGAAGCCAAGACCAATATCTTCCGAAGACAAATATGAAATCTTCCGAAGCCTCAGAGACAAAGTCTTCCGAAGCTTCAACTCATGAAGATAGATTTCTTCCGAAGACTTTTAATACATGCTTTATCTGATGTACTTTTCCATAAAGCTGGACACCTTTCTGCTACACCTCTGTGAGCTCACCAACTTACATAAGTTGGTGAAAAGGTCTATGCTTTTGGTAACTGTACATTGAGGTCTTGAGTCCGCAACTTTCTACTTAATGTACTTTATACTTTTTTTAATAGATATGGATGTGAGTTTTGGCATGTCATAGTCATAAGTCAAAAGGCAATCTACCTTTTGACTCTACAATTGATTTTGTTTTGTGTCTAGTCAATTGTATCCAGCTGGTTTTCAAAGTATAGCGGCTGTAGGATGTAGTATAAGTATCTCATGTTGTTGTATCTTTTAATTATGCTTTGTAACACTTGTAATAGAACATAGAGAAAGCAATATACTGCAATCTTGAAAACCATATACTTGTGTTCTTTGTGTTTTGTCTCTTATATTACTTATGTTCTTAGTGTCTTACCTTGGTTTATCTAGTTTACTGTTTGATTAAGTTTTAGTTAATCTCCTCATTGTGTTGTTGTGTTGTAAATCTACACCCTTTAATGGTCCTGCATTTGGCATCAGAGCTTTTCAGGCTCTTGATATAAGATCTCACCATCTTAAGATCCCTCACACACATAAATACTAAACCTTTCAAACGGCATTCATTTCCAAGATTGATATGGAAACTGGAACCATGAACTAGTCCCCACTGATCACTCTTGATAAGTTTGATACCTGGTGTTTGAGAATGGAAGGTTTCATCACGTCTCTTGATTTAAGAATGTGGGAGTCTATTGAGAATGGACCTTTCATACCCAGCACCCCTTCTGCTACTGGTGCTGGTATGATCCCAAAAGATGTGGCTAACTACTCTGATGAAGATAGGAAGAGAGTAGAGATTGATAGAAAAGCCATGATAGCTCTTCAAACTCCCCTTCCAAACTTTGTATAGAGGTTTCAAGAAGTGAAAAACAACCAAGCAGCTGTGGGATGCACTGAAACTGATGTATGAGGGTTCCTCTGAAGCCAAGGAGAACAAGAAGGATCTCCTGAAGCAGCAGTTTGAAAACTTCACCTTCAAAACAGGTGAAACCATGACTCAGCAGTATTTTAGGTATGTTTAGATTATGGATAGAGACACTGTAAGGAAGTTCATGTCCTCACTTCCTAGGCAATGGACACACTACTATGTCGTGATCAAGAGAACTGAAAATCTCAAAACTCTTACTCTAACAGAGTTATATGGGATTCTCAATGGCTACCAGATGGAGATGCAAGGTTCATCTGGCAACTTCGACCATCAAATGGGTTCAGCCCTACATGTGGTTGAAAAGGATAGCGTAGAACCCAAACATCATCTCTTATGCTACCCTAACATTTCACCAAAGAGTCCTTTCATTAGCTTCCCAGAGACACCAAGGGAGAACGACACTCAAGGAAGCCCATTCCAAGAGACAAGATGTTCTCAAGCTTTCTGTCTTCTGATGAAAGCTGTGGCAAATCTCTTTTATGTTGATACATGTATGTCCCTAGATCATGATATATGATGTAATAGATCTTTTTTGGTATGATTAATGAAATGATATTGATAGTTTGTTAGTTATAATGTTTAATGTTTCATTAATGTGTCGACATTGAATTGGTTAATTAGGTTAGTGATTGCTTGAATGATTACACACAATGTTTATTAATTAATACACAATACATTCAAACTTAACATAATAAAGTTCTCATGCGAATGAACCATACGCATGAATAACTTCACACGATTGACTCAGTCGCACGACTAAACCATGAGACTGGATCAGTCGTACGAGTGTAACATAAGATTGGCTCAGTCGCACGACTGAACACTCAGTTGTACGAATGAATCAACCGCATGGTTCAATCACACGACTGAACCAGACTAATGGTTCAGTCACACGATTGAATAATACCAACCTATAAATACAACTCAATTCATGAAAAAGAGGAACTCTCGGTTAATTACGATTCCAGATGTACCCTAGCCGTCCAGAAACCTCTCAATTTGTTCTCCAAGTTCATAGAACACATTAGATCGATTCCCAATCGATTTCTAACGTTAGTTTCAATTCTTGGTTGATTCTTCGTGTGTTCTCACTGATTGGATCGCCAATCAAATAGGATTCCGCACTATTTGATCTGGTTTACACGTTAATCTCTAGGTATTTCGGTCAATTACCAGGTCCTAACAAGTGGTATCAGAGCTATTGGCTCTTGATTACGTGTGATTCAATCAAGATTGATAAAAATTTTGTGTTTTTGCACTAAAAAACGCAATCTTTTGTGTCAAAAGTGATCTTGGATGTTCCCTGCTCATCAAAGTTTGGTTTCTACGGACTTAGGCAATTCAACCTTGCGAAAGTTCGAATTTTTACGGCTAAAACACGTTTAACCTAGAAATTTTCGCATAACAGCAGCTTCAGTCGCACGAGTGAGCCATTCGCACGACTGGACCCATTCGTATTGCTCAGTCGCACGATTGGACATAGTCGTATCTCCATTCGTACGATTGAACTGTTCGGTCGCACGGTTCATACGCATCAGATTCATTCGCACGACTGAGCTAATCACTTAGTTCATCCGCACAATTGAACCAGTCGTAGAGTTGATACGCACGACTGAGTGTTCATACGCACGCCTATTCCATTCGTACCCTCCAGTCGGCCGACTCAAAATTGCTTATTAGACTTAAAGTTATTTACAATGGAAGATCAATTGTCAGCCTTTACTGCTGGGAAGGACTCTAGGATCCAGAACCTGCTGCTACTTGAGAGTGAGGTGGGTAATCATAATAAACCACCAAATCTTTTAACGTTACATGAGTTTCCCCACTGGAAACAACGTTTTGAGATCTACCTCAATGGAGTGGATCCGAATCTATAGGAGGCCATCGAGATTGGATATAGTACACCGGTGGGAGCCGATGGAGTAAAGTTAACCTTAGGAGGGATGACAGACGCGCAGAAAGTCAAATATAATGCAGAGAAGAGGGTCTATGCATTGATTACACAGTCAATCCCTAAAGAGATATTCCACCAGTACTCAGAAAATAAGCAGTCCAAGAAACTATGGGATGAGCTACAGAAGAGGTACGACGGGAATGCCTCGTTGAAGGCAATCAAGGCTAAGGAGTTAAAGAAGGAATTCGACAACTTCTCATCAATGGGAAACGAGAGTTTGGATGATGTTATAGATAGATTCTACCATCTGATGAGTGAACTGCATACACATGGGGTGGCTACTACCATGGAAGAGAAAGTTAATAATTTTGCAGATAGAATGGAATGCTGTCAAAACTGGATATTAATGACTTCATTTTTAAGTTACGAGAAGAATCACTTAGAATGAAGTACAGAGCTCAGAAGTCTACATACAATCAAAATCCAGCTTTATATAATGCCACTCCTCAAGCTAAGACATCTGGAGCACCCCTCCAGACTGCATTCGTGTCTAGCTCATCGAGTCCTACACATGCACCTGCTCCAAGTTCAGAAACGTCAGGGTCTTTTTCTACCCAATCATTGGATCTGAAGCGAATGCTACTAGACTGAAGACCAAGAACCTCGGTAATGTGACTGTGGAAGTAGCTCGAGAGCACATGGATCTATTGGCAGCAATGGTCCATTCCTATGATGAACTTGTTGGTGGAAAGATTGGAAACTGCCATCTGGCAGACGAGGACTACGAGCAGGTGGACGAAATGGAGCTTGAGAGAATGGACATAATGTGGGCCTTAGCAAGTGTTGTCCGGAGGGCGAAGAAGTTTGTGAAAAAGACTGGACAAAACTTGGTTGCTACTAAGGATACCACCTTTGGCTTCGACAAGAGTAAAGTGACCTGCTTTAACTGTGGTGAAAAGGGGCACTTCAAGAGAGAATGTGTGAAGCCAAAGAAGACTTGGAATGGGAACCCATTCTCATCCTTCACTCGTCTAGACAAGCAAACTACCAGTTCTACTTCCTCAAACAAGGACTCAAAAGCCTTGACTGCTCATGATGATGAAGGATAGGATTGGAGTTTTAGGTTTGTCTCACCAGGGGAATCAAACATTGCAAATGTAAAAGATATTGACAGTGATTCCGTTAGTGAAGTAGATCTAGCAGTTGAGATAGCCATGTCACATAGTGAAGAAGCAACTGCAACGAGGTCAGTTACAAGCCAAAAGTGGAGACTACCATGTGAGAGACAGAAAAGACAGAAGCAAAAGAATCAGAATCATCTGATACTGCATTGATGGCAAACGCTTCTCAATCTGCTCAGGTAAGTACTACTGATACAATGTTTAATAATCACGCTTGTTCTGATTGTGATGCCTTTAGGAATAGCATAGATGCTAAATTTGCTAGGTTATTAGATCATAATGATAACTTGATAAAAGATTTGCATCTATGCACTGAGGCTAATAGGGTACTAAAACAATTTGATGTTGGACCAAAAGAACCAATGAGCCAAGATCAGAAAACCTCTAAGTCCCACATGATATCACAACAACTGCTAAAGGCTTCATCAGCAGTTCAACAAGTGCTAAAGACTTCAACAGCTGAAGATAAAGTACTGAAGACTTCAACAGCTGAAGACTAAAGTGCTGAAGCTCAACAGCTGAAGAACACAAGTGCTGAAGCTCAACAGCTGAAGAACACAAGTGCTGAAGCTCAACAGCTGAAGAACACAAGTGCTGAAGCTGAAGACCAAAGTACTGAAGTACAACAGCTGAAGAGTCTACAAGTGCTGAAGATCAACAACTGGTGTACAAAGTCTGAAGACAAAGACTGAAGACATCAGCTAATGATATATACTAAAGTCATCAGCTGATGAAACGTCTGAAGTTCAAGTCTGAAGACCAAGTACTGAAGTTTCAGTAGTTTGTCACAACAGCTGAAGAGTACTTCTTCAGTAGTTGTGATATCAGTAGTTTTATGTTTTTTACTTTCAGTAGTTTTGTAAAACGACTGAAGAGCTTCTTCTTCAGTCGTTGTAGTGTTAGTAGTTTTATGTTTTACAGTAGTTGTAGTAACTGATAACACTTAGTATTTTTGTAAGAAGATGTCAGTTGTTTTGACATCTTCAGTAGTTGTGTTTCAGTTGGAATAATTCTGTTAGATGTCACTATCAAGTGACATCAGCAGACGTCACATCTCTTATATAAAAGGTGTTGACCTAATTGTAATTGTGACATTCCGTTACCACGAAAGCGAATATTGAATGAAATATATCTGCAGAATTCTCTCTATCTATAACCATTTTTGTTCTTCATTGAATATCTTTTCGTTCTTGTGAATTGGCTAATTCATTGTTAGAATTCCGCTGCTATACTCTCTAATCAATCAAACGTAGATCACTGATCCTAACAAGTGGTATCAGAGACTCTACCAGCCATAGCCGCTCAGGATTCCTCTTAAAAGGAGCCTGCAGCCACCACACAAGGGGTACCCACACATCTGGGATCTTCCTCACTTGAGGAGATTTCCATTGAAGAGCACCATCCTCCCTAGGTGCACACTGCTTCTACCCCATCTCCCCATGCAACCGCCCCCCAAAGTCCAACCATAATTATTGCAAACATGCTGACTCAGTTGCATGCCTCTCCTCCTCCCCAACAACCACCAACGAAGGGGAGAACCACAGATATTGAGGAAGAGGATCATCATGCTTCTGACAACCCACAGCACCGGGGTTTACAAGTTCTATCTCCTAGTGTGGATAGGGAGATTAGAACATCTAGTGAGGCTGCCACCTCTTTTGAATCAGCACATGATCAGAATGAGGCTGGTAACATAGCTAAGACCTCACTAGAGGTAACAGCTGATGAAGGACATAGTCCTGAGGCTGGAAGTCCCCAGTTCCAAGAAAAAGGGGCACATGCTAAAACTGGTCTACACCCAGTGCATGTACATCCTGCTACAAGCAGGAGGTCAGATGATTCAGCATCTGCTGATGATGACCTGGGCTTTTTCTATGACGTTCTAGCCCACAACACCATCCTGGAGGCTGAGGTAAGCAGACTACAAGAACTGCTTGCCAAGAAGTCTCAGGATGTAAGTCCATCTGCCCCCACCAACCCACAGATGGCACCTTCATTTCAAGGTCCCCCAAACACTGTACCCTCTCACTTCATTGAGCCTCCAGCTTCTGCTTTTGGCACTATCTCTCCGGGACAGAATCCCCCTGAGCAGATGGTTGCTGTATTCCAACAATCCCTACCTCTCATCACTCCCATCATCAATGACATTGTTTATAAAGCCATTGATGAGAGGATCTCCTCAAGTCTACAACCACTCATTGATGATGCTATGCAAAAGAAACTTTCTGCGGTACCAACCCCTGCCACCAATGCATCCAAAAAGGGGGAGAGTACTGCAGTGAAAGAAAAGAAAAGAAAAAGAACTGAGGATGAGAAGACACAAGAGAAACCAGGAGTTGGAAAAAGAAAAGGAACAACAACTGATCACTTACAAAAGAAAGAAAAGTGTTGGTGATCAATCGAATGCTGAAGAAAAATCCTTGGAAGAGCTGGTAAAGGATGCAGATGAAACACACAGCCGATCCATGGACAAAATCATTGAGCAACTCTTCAAGCAAGGCTTTGATACAGCCACACTAGACAGTGAGATCAGGAGGTTGGAAGTAGAGGAAATTCAAAACAGATGGGCTAGGTATGATGTGCTGGAGAAAGAGAGATTGGGGATCATGATTCGATTCATTGCCAAATACTTAGGAAGATCACTGATGGAGATTCATTCATGGACCAGAGACAACATTCTGGCTATAGCCACCAGAATCTGTTTGTCTGAGCAATTTCATAAGGGGATAATCATTGAAGCACTTGATGAGGCTGGGGCTGGAAAAAGGTTTGAAATGGCAAGACTAACAAAAGCCAAACTCACAACCAAAATGCTTGAACAACCTTCCCAATCACCCACTCAAAAACAGCCTACCCCTCAAATCTCCAAACCAATCTCAAAACCCAAATTCAAACATCCTCAACCTTCAAAACCAATTCCTTTACCACAAAAACCAACCAACCATCATCCAGTGATGCACCTAGAAGGAGGAGAAGGGTGCTGAGGATAGAAGAAGATGAAGAAGAAGGGGATGAAGATGATTGTCTACCACTCTCTGCTGTTCTAAAGTTACCAGAACCCAGGAGTCAACTCATGATCACACCTGACTCACAAAGGGAAACGGTTAGAGTCAAGATAGAAGATGAAGAACAGCAGAAGCAGCACGATGAGCAACTACTGAAGATGGTTGACAAGGAATTTCCTCAGTCATCATCTATACAAGCCATGAAAGGGCATGCTCAGAGGCTGTACACTCTCAGACACACATTTCAATATCAGAAGGAGAGAGTGAGAGTATGGCCAACCCCAAGGTGAGTTCTAGAATCCACAAAAGATCCATTCCACATAGATACAATGGCCAGGTTAGAAAAACAATAGACTCTACAATCATGTTGGCCATTGTAGTCTCACCATGGGAAATAATCGATGATTCAAGAAGCTCATCAATCAAAAATGACCCCTCAAGCCTTACTGGAAAACAAGATGATCAAAAAGGGTTATTATATAAGAAGCTTGAAGAATTAAGAAGAATGAGCTCCAGTTACTCCTTGAGGGCACTCATCCTGATGAATTTGTCTATAAGGAGCTAACTACAGTGGAGTTGAAGAATGGCAGGACTGTGAAGTACATATCTGAGTACTATGGTCCAGAGTTCTTCTTTGAAGGAGGAGTAGAAGAACTCTCCAAGGAGGAACAGGTTGTTCTCCTTGAGGCCTATGTTCGAGAGTCGTACAGACTCATAATGGGGAAGTAGATCTCATGAATGGGATAACAACTCTGTGTCCAGTTCCCCAAAACAGAGTTTCCATTCATACCTTGCCAAACAGATCTCTGAGATTTCTTCCCAGGCCAGTGCTTATATGGGTCATCTTCTCTACTGATCAAGAAGGAAAAAGACCAACCTTTTTGCTAACAATAAGTGGGAAAATAAATCAATTAGAGGTTTTGGCTGCATTGGTTCAGGGGGAGTTTGTTGGACAAAAATAACCAATGAGCCAAGATCAGAAACCTCTAAGTCCCACATGATATCACAACAACTGCTGAAGGCTTCATCAGCAGTTCGACAAGTGCTGAAGACTTCAACAACTGAAGATCAAGTACTGAAGACTTCAATAGCTGAAGACTAAGTGCTGAAGCTCAACAGCTGAAGAACACAAGTGCTAAAGCTCAACAGCTGAAGAACACAAGTGCTGAAGCTCAACAGCTGAAGAACACAAGTGCTGAAGCTGAAGACCAAGTACTGAAGTACAACAGCTGAAGAGTCTACAAGTGCTGAAGATCAACAACTGGTGTACAAAGTCTGAAGACAAAGACTGAAGACATCAGCTGATGATATCTACTGAAGTCATCAGCTGATGAAACGTCTGAAGTTCAAGTCTGAAGACCAAGTACTGAAGTTTCAGTAGTTTGTCACAATAGCTGAAGAGTACTTCTTCAGTAGTTGTGATATCAGTAGTTTTATGTTTTTACTTTCAGTAGTTTTTTGTAAAACGACTGAAGAGCTTGTTCTTCAGTCGTTGTAGTGTCAGTAGTGTTTATGTTTTTCAGTAGTTGTAGTAACTGATAACACTTAGTATTTTTGTAAGAAGATGTCAGCTGTTTTGACATCTTCAGTAGTTGTGTTTCAGTTGGAATAATTCTGTTAGATTCATTATCAAGTGACATTAGCAGACGTCACATTCTTATATAAGAGGTGTCGACCTAATTGTAATTGGACATTCCGTTACCATGAAAGCGAATATTGAATGAAATATATCTGCATAATTCTCTCTATCTATAACCGTTTTGTTTCTTCATTGAATATCTTTTTTGTTCTTGTGAATTGGCTAATTCATTGTTAGAATTCTGCTGCTATACTCTCTAATCAATCAAACGTAGATCACTGATCCTAACAAATGAGCTCAGTTATAAAGAAAAGATAGACCTTTTGACTAAACAGCTTAGGGAAACCGAAGTAGTTGCCTTTAATCAAGCTAATGACATTAGGTATTATCTAAACTCCCTAGAAGACACTAAGAAACAAAAGGCAGTCCTAGAAGTAGAAGTAAATTCACTAAAACAGAAACTGCATAGTTGGACTAGTTCGTCGGACATAGTCCAACACTTAGTAAAAGAAAGGAACAACGGGAGGGACTGGGTTATAAAGTGGTTCCGCCACCACCTGAGACTTTGATTAACACTAAAACTAGACCTTTAAGTAGTAATCCCATCAAGGATCATGTAGTGTCTACTCCTCTTGTTAGTGATCCAGATTCCTTATGTTCATCTATTGACACTGGAAACAAACAAAAAGGAGACCACCTCAAAGGAAAAGGGTAAATTGCCTTGTGTTAATCTGGAAAAGAAACTCGAAAAGATTAACTTAAAGTCAGGTTCTAACAAAGTCAAATCAAAACCAAAGGGCTTCTAAGGATAATCTTTCACATACTTCAAGTCAAAGACCAATTAACCAAAAAGAAAAGGATGTAAACAGGTTAAATCAGTTAATTTTGTTAAACCAGTAAACACATCAAAAGAACCAGAGTCAAACCTAAAGTGAGTGATATTACTAGAGTGTCACACACGTCTCCACAAAGAAAGTTTAATCATAAAGTTGATAGCAGGGCGTGCTACAACTATGGAGAATGTGGACACATTGCTTCCTACTGTTCTTATTATCAGACACCTAGGAAGAAGATTGAACTTCAGACTCAAAACCTAAGTCTTCTAAGAGGAGCTCTTTAACTCCACCTAGAAGAACTAGTGAACAGAAAGTTCAATCCGTGAGCCTGTCGACTGTGTATCACAAACAGGCATTGCACAAATCTGGCCTATGGAAAGAAGTCAACCTCTGTGGCTGATAATGATGACAAGAAGGAACCTGAGCTACCCTCACCTTCTAAGGGTCAATGGGTTGAATTTCTGATGTGTGATGCCTCTGGAAAACCCAAGCCAGTAAAGGCTTGGGTTCCTAACCTAAACTAATCCTTTACCTTGTATGTGCAGGTTGTTCAATACAGTGCTAAAACTAACACGTGGATAGTAGACAGCGGAGCATCCAGGCACATGACAGGAAACAGAGCCCTTTTATCAAATGTCAAACAAATAAAAGGAGGGCATGTTTCGTTGCTGGGAACAAGGGAGGATATATCACAGCTCAGGGAGAAGTTGGAAATCAGAAAGTTAAGTTTGATAGGGTGAACTATGTCCAGCAACTTCAAAACAACTTACTCTCTATTTCAAAAATATGTGATAAGGAATTTAAAGTTATCTTCGACAACAAGAAGTGTTATGTACTGAAGAAAGACTACGTGATCCCAGAGGACCAAGTTTTGATAACTGCTTCAAGATATAAAGATCTTTATGTCTTGATCTGTCAACAGCTTCTATAATGGATCATGAGGTTCAGTGTTTTCTATCCAAAGCTACTGAAAAGACTCCATCTCCTGGCATAGGAGAATGGGACACATCAGTCAAGGAAGATGAATCACTTGATTCAGAAGGATCTGGTGAGAGGTGTAAATGTCAAGAACTTTCAGCTTCCTGATTTCTGTATAGCTTGCAAGAAAGGTAAACAGACAAAGAAGTCTCATAAGGAAAAGAAAGTTAATTCAATAGACCTTCCTCTTGAACATCTACACATGGATCTGTTCGATCCAGTAAGTACAAAGAGCATTGTAGGCGACTTGTACTGTTTTGTGGTCACCGATGACTACTCAAGGTTCACTTGGGTAATGTTTTTGACATCCAAATCAGAAACATTGAATCATTCAAGGAGTTGGTAACCACACTGGAATCTCTCTACAAGCTGAAAGTTAGACAAGTACGCTCAGACAACAGAACGGAATTCAAGAACCATTGGATGGAGGAATACTGCAAGGAAAAGGGGATTGTACATCAATTCACTTCTTCTTACACACCTCAGGTTAATGGCGTTGCTGAGAGAAAGAACAGGAGCTTGATAGAGACAGCACGGACTATGCTGGCAGACTCGAAACTGCCTATCCAATTCTGGAATGAGGCAGTGGCAAATGAATGTTATACACTGATCGAGTCCTGATAGTCAAGCGCCACGGAAAAACATGTTACGAGCTACTACAAGACGCAAACCAAACTTGGAGTATCTCGAACCATTTGGGGCGCCGTGCACACTTCTGAAGAAGACACAAGAGGGTAAATTCAGCGAGAAGGCAGATGTAGGCATCTTTCTAGGATACAACATACCTAACAAGCGAGTTTACAATAACTCAACAGGTCTAGTAGAAGTTTGGTGTAATTTGATGTTCAGCGATTCACCACACACCGCCTACTGGCAAAGGACCCGCCTACTTCTTTGACTATGATGGATTCTTCAAGTCCTTCAATATTCCTCTCTCTCCTCGGATGAAGAATTAGCTACACGAATGATGTATGCTAGCTTGAATCCACCAACATCTAGCTCACAGGGAGAATCATCTACTCATTCAGGGGGAGTAATCGACGACAGTGACACCTCCTCTGAAAATGAAGCTGAAGAAGATACCCAGAAGTCAGGAGGAACAGATTCCAGTTCCTGAAAGTCCACAAGCATCTACTAGTGGTGCACCTTCGACGTCAGAGCCTCAAACTCCAACTACCTCAGATGAAGAACCAAATGTTCATCATCTTGGCTCTGAGGTAGCTGTTCCTACTACTCCAGGATCACGTCTAACGTTTATCATCCTTAGACAATGTCATTGGGGATGTCCGATAGGAGTACAAACCCGAAATCGGCTGTACTCAGTTGACTATGCCTCTGTTATGGAAAAGGGATATTTCATGATGGTGCCTATCGGTGTTTTGTCTCACAGGTTGAGCCAAAATTGTCAGTGAAGCACTAAATGATGAGGCATGGGTGAGTGCAATGCAAGAAGACTTCTTCAGTTCAAGAAGTTAGGTGTATGGTGTCTGGTTGATAGACCTAAAGGTGCTAAGGTCATTGGCACTAAATGGGTTTTAAAATGCAAGAAAGATGACCAAGGGGTCATTATCAGGAACAAGGCTCGACTGGTTGTTCAGGGATTTCGCCAAGTCGAGGGAATTGATTACAATGAGGTATTTGCACCCGTGGCAAGGATGGAAGCCATTCGTATCTTCCTTGCCTATGCATCGTACATGAAGATTAAAGTCTATCAATTAGATGTAAGAGTGCATTTCTTCATGGGGAAATTAGAGAAACAGTTTATGTCAGTCAACCCGAGGGATTTGAAGATCCTTATCATCGGGATAGAGTCTACAAGCTCGACAAGGCTTTATACGGGCTTCATCAAGCTCCAAGAGCTTGGTATGAGAAACTCTCGACTCATCTTGTGAAACACGGTTTTCGCAGGGAGTCATTAACTGCACGTTGTTCATAAAGAAAAAGATGGCGACCTACTGCTCGTACAAATCTATGTTGATGACATAATTTTGGGTTCAAAGAACGAAGAGTTATGCAAAGATTTGAAGCAGTTATGCAGAAAAGAGTTTGAGATGAGCGCTATGGGGGAGATGAAGTTCTTTCTCGGGCTACAGGTGGATCAAACACCAAATGGGATCTCTTCTACATCAGCCAAGTACGTAAGCGACATTCTCAATCGTTTTGACATGGAGAATGCATCTGCTGCAGGTACTCCACTGGCTATGAATCACGACATAGCACTTGATGAAAATGGAGATCTTGTGGATGCCACGATGTACCGAGGAATGATTGGATCCCTCATGTATCTCACTGCCTCTAGACCTATATCATGTATGCGACATGTTTATGTTCTAGATATCAGGCTAAACCTAAGGTCAATCATATGATCGGGGTCAAAAGGATTTTTCGCTATCTAAAGGGTACACACCCACTTGGGTTGTGGTATCCTCATGATGATGATTTTGAGCTCACGGCGTATAGTGACTCGGACTACGGAGGCTGCAAGATGAACTACAAGTCTACATCAGCAGGGTGTCAATTCTTTGGGAGAAGATTATTACCTGGCAGTGTAAGAAGCAGACATCGGTTGCATTGTCAACCTGTGAAGCCGAATATGTTGCTGCTGCAAGTTGTTGTTCACAAATCATCTGGATTCAACAGCAAATGCGGGATTACGGTTTAACGTTCCATTCTACTCCTATTTTTGTCGATAACTCTGCTGCAATTGCAGTAACTAAAAATCCGGTCCAACATCCTAAGACCAAACATATCGGTATTAAATCACTTCATACGAGATTGTTTCGAAAAAACTTAATTGATGTGGTAAAAATTAATACTGATTTTCAACGCGCTGACCTCTATACTAAAGCCTTTGATAACCCCGTTTTCAATATCTGCTAGAGGTCAACGGGGTTAAAAGAGAAGTGATGTTATTCTGATGATGATCATGTGTAGTCCGATGTAGTTTAGTTAATTTTCTTTTTATTTATTTTATTTTATTTGTTTATTTTAGTCTGTTTAAATTAAACACATGTTTCTGCTGTTTATTAAAATCGTAAAATAATTAAACCAGGTTTGATTTTAGTATTTTAGGGGGAGAATAAGTCAGCAAGCAACATTAAAAAAAAAAGGAAACCGAGGGAGAAGGAGTGGAAAGCTGATACAAGGTAGATCGTATCTGTGATACCGATTCAAACCCTTTGGAATATGATAGTACACAGGAACAAGTCAAGAGGGACTTTATATCCTAATTTAGAAAAGATGACAAAAAATTCAAAGTATAAGTCTGTGTAGCCTAAGCATATAAAAGGGAAGATGATAGAAAACTGGTAACTCCTAAGGTAACACAATAAGAGTAGACCTAGAGGTTGCTAGACCACAATTGATATGTCGGTAGATTCAAAACAATAGATGATTAGACCGGACTAGTGATCTCAAGATCAAACTAAGTTGTTCAACTGACTGTGGGCTTCCATCTTATCACTGGTTAACACAATCAAAAATATTCCAATAAGGGGTAATGAGCATGTAAACGCCACAAATGTGTGCGGATGACCATAAATAGAGCAAAGCACGAAAAAATGAAAGAAAAATGCTATCAAGCTAATGACATATGTTGTTGGTGCATATGGTGCAAAATAAAAGCTGCTCTAACAAGGAGATAGGTTGTGTGCCTCTCTACTGTGCGATGGCACTGACCTGAGGATAAGCATAACCTAGATATTCTAGAATTCATTGTTGTTTGCCGCCTCTTTGCTGTGCGATGGCACTGACCTGAGGACTGGTTCTCTATGAAAGATCTAAGAATAGTCTTTTCTTGTAACAATACCCGTAGACCGCTCAAAAGCTCCTGAGGGAGTTGATTACCATATAAGTGGGGATCCACAAATGTTCGTTGAATTAAATAAACCAAAAACAATCACCGGTTTGAGTCAAGAGTCTGTGTATGGATTTAAGTGGACAAACATATTGACAATCATTGTGGCTGCAATTCTTGAAACTTCAAATCAATGTGGTAATCTAAGAGTTCCAGTATGATTCCCTAAAGCTGCTGATGACTCTGGATGAACACCAAGAATTGAGCATCAAAAGAGTTGATAACAAGTCCCAAATGATTTGATGTTCTATATGATTCCAAAATTGAATTGGTCCAGGTGTGGTCCATCTAAGTTAAGATTTCGATTCCGGAACCAAATCCCGTAGATTTCCATCTTAGGGTTTTATCTGTCACAAAAAGTCCAAAACAAATTTTATTTGTGTCTTTAGTTTAAGTGTCTAGTTTAATCTTTTAGTGTGTGTGTCTGTCGGACTACATCAGGAAAATCAGAATGAAATTAACTCACCGAAAAGGGTCATGTCTGAGATGGCCACATGTTTTTCAAAGTTTAAAGAGTCACGACAGAGGTGACAACGTGTTTTAAAAGAGTCTCGTCTGAGGTGACTGAATTGGTAAGAGCTTATAATGTTATTGTGAAAAGATAAAAGGGTCTTAAAAGTAAAATGTTGAAAATGACTGTAAACTCACTAAGTGTGACCCATTCGCACGATTGGATCATGGTTATGGACCAACTATGCGAATGGCTCCCAATCGGCCGAATGGACATGAGAATGATCCATTCGACCGAATAAAAGGGGGAGAATGAACCAGTCGACGACGACTGAGGCTCAGTCGGTCAACTGAAGATGCGAATGAAAGAGACCGAATGAGGAAGTCGACCGACTGAGACTCAGTCGGCCGACTGAATGCGATTGACTTGGCCAATCGTACGACTGAGACTCAGTCGCCCAAATGAATTGAGCGAATGAGGCCAGTCGGCCGATTGAACTTAAGTTCAGTATTTAAGGGCCTCAGTCGATCGCATGTTCCTCATCACACCAAATCACACTCAAATCGCATTCTTCCCGTTACTCTGCCAAAATTGCTACAGATCCTGACTTACGTTGTTGTTGAGTTTCTTACATTCGAGTGACGATTTTACAGGTACATTATCTTGAATCTTACCAAAATCAGAAGATTAAAGAACCTACATTAGAGACACTCGATTGAATCAAGAACCAAACTGTGAAATGACCTAATCACCTACGTAAACTAAGCAAAATGTTAAAATTAAGTTTAATAGGTTATTAGTGACAAGTAGGCGAGTCTAATGGACCATGAAACACTGTTAAATGACTTAAATGGTCAAGATTCGACCCACAGGCGATCGAACAGTGGGGCAAGCGACTGGTCGTTTGAATGAACTCCAATCGCACGATTGAACCTTGCGATTGGGTCATTCGGCCGAATGAACACCCGAATGAGTTCAGTCGGCCGACTGAACCAATCGAAGACTAAGTCGGCAGATTGAACTCAATCGCATGTCTAAATCAATCGAACGAACTCAGTCGTACTTAAGAACAACTGAATGACTCCAGTCGCATGATTCATTCGGATGAATGAATCATAATGGAAGTGAAACACTACACTTAGAACTGAATTATGATGTATTATGTACTAATGATCATGTGTTTTGTGTTTCAGGAAAAATGACTAACAGATGGTCTCTTAATCCAAAGCACAACATATGTGCCCATTTGGACCACACAACTCGGAACGGGTCCAAGTTCTTCGAGATTATAGCCTTCCTCAAACGCTCACGGATACATAAAGCTATATCTACACCGTGCACCACCTTACAAATCACTACACCAGGCATTCTGGGAGAATGCCTCAGTGGATCGCTCTCATGAGCCATACAGCATCCGAAGCACCATTTTGGTCAAGCTATCGACATTACCGCTACAGACATCCAGAGAATCCTTGAGTTTGGGGATGACTCCACTCACCCCACTAAGTTACATCCTTTGACAGTGAGAGGGTGTTTCCTCCGAATCAAGTATGTGGGGGACATTAACTCGGGGGTGCTAAATAAGAGCAACCTGTGCCCACAATACAAATATCTGGCACATGTGATTCTTAAGTGCATTGCTTCGAGAAGGGGTGGTTTCGATGACCTATCAGATCAGATACAAAATGCCTTCGTGGCTCTGGTGCTGAACCACCATTTCAGCTTCTCAATATGATCTTTGCTTATTTGGTAGAGAACATTGAAACAAAAGGGAAAGAAGGTTTTTGTATGTATCCAGGTTCCTTCAGATGATATTCAATGAGAAGCTGCCTCTGCTCCCCAAGGAAAGTCACGATGCAGTGACTTTGGAACTTATGGATGACACTACTTTGGGTAGGATGGTGGTGTACCGGGCAAGCAAGTGAAGCCCCAGGCAAAGAGGCTGGTTGGCCATTTAGCAGATGAAAGTTATGTGGCACCAGGGAGACGCCAATGGCGTCACGAGGACAGTGACTCCGACGTGGAGCCAATTGTCCTACCTACTGATGATTCAGATGATGATGATAGTGGGGTGCCAGAGACAATATGCCTGTTCCACAGAGAGGCACTACGTGAGATATCGTGCCTCCAGCATCCGCCCCGGCAGCAGAAGTTACCGAGTCAGCTGGGTTTCATCATGACTTTGTCCTTGAAACAGAAGTAGAAGAAGAAGAGTTGATAAGGCCCCTCACCAGGATTGTGGGAAAAAAGTGGTTCCCACAGTACATGGGCTTCGGGTGGTTGGTGAGCACCCAAGAGACTCTGGAGAGACAGAGACTGACCCGACCTATGTTCCAGGGTCAATCGGCAGGTAGGAGGGGGAACATCCACCTCGAAGGGAACGAGGAGAAACGGATGGCTCAACCCCATGGGCAGAAACCAAAGAAGAAGCGCCGTTTGACCTTCATCACTACTACCTCAGCTACTACAGCCACTACCACCACCACTACCACCTCTTTAGACACCCCATCCACCACCATAGCCACCACAGCCCCCATAGCAACCACAGACACCACCAGACCTACCACACAATACAGATCCCAGCCACCACTACATCATTCACCCCTCACTCCCCACCACTATCATCCCGACCTGACCCGATATTCACCACAGCTACCACCACCACTAGCTACCAAACGAGCCCTCAGCCTATCCCTCATTCACTTACAGATCACCTCTACCTACAGTTACGGTAGAAGAACAGTTGTCGGCACTAAACAGAATGGTAACGCGTTTGCTGGCTGCCGATGAGGAAAAGGTCTCCAAATCCGCCAGCTTACTGACCTGACTGCTGCACAAACTCACAAATTGCAGAGCAGGCTCAAGTGATAGAAAGACAGGCTGACAGATGACCGCCCAGAGCAACGAGATAGCCATTCTCCAAGCTCAAAGCGTCACCTCAGGAAGAAATTGAGGAGTTGGAAAAGGCTATAAAGACCATTTTGCTAAAGCTGAAAGGATCGAAGGAGGAGCCCTTAAAGATAAGGGATGGGGACAGAAATGATGATGATGATGATGAAGACGATGATGATGATGAGAGTGAAACTACGAAGAGAAAACTGAAGAATGGCACGAAGATGAAGACACTGATGGAGGAGAAGCAGCTGAATCTGTCTCAGCTCTAGGGCAAGAGAAAAGATCAAAGAACAGACAAGATCAGTCAGCTTCTGCTTCTGCACCTTCACGTGATGAGCCGAGTATTCATGATAAAAGTAAATAGTAGATGTTTATGTATATTTACTTTTGTATTTTGTATTGAAAAAAACCATGTATTAAATGTTTATATTAAGTTAATGCATTTCGTTTGATAAATTACTAAAGATTTGAGTGTGAAATGTGTAAATCAAATAGATCCAAATTACAAAAGAGATGAGTTTGATATTTCTCCCCTTCAGCAGGTCAAGTCTTAACTCACAATGGTTCTTGATCTGCAAGTGATTGTCAGAAGGTCAGTGAGTTATACCCCTGAAGAATGGGAAATAATTCACGATCTATCAAACGAGCAAGTTGCAGAAATTTTCAAGCTCAATCCTGATGAAATAGTGAAAGATGCTCCGACATGTAATGCTACCTGTGATGACGAGCTAAATGACGTTGATGAAATAGAGATAGAAGATGTCAATGCAGAGCACTATCCTCAGTATGCTGACAATGAGGGCAATGTGGTTCCCATCTGGGTGAATCCCTTGTCGGTGATACATTTGAGATGTTAGACAAAATGGAGCAAGAGTCAGAGAAGACAGAGAGATGGCCAAAGCCGCAAATGATGATGTTGATATCCGTAACGCTGAATGGGCTGAATGTTTTCAAGAAGTTAGAGCCCAACGTGCTGCCCGAAGAGGGATGCCTACACCAAGCTCTACAGAGTCAAGAAACATCTTAAGGTGTCAGGCAGGATTATCGCATGGGCATATTTTGATGATCTTAACGTTTATGCCGTTAAGAGGGAGAAGGGCATCGAGTACTTTAGATTTCCACATGATCTAAAGACTCTACCAGGTTTTGAGCTTAACCAGCTAGCCAAATTGAAGCTATTGTATGCTGACCCGAGAAAGATGTCAGGCTGGTTTGAGGCTGCCCTAAAGAAAGAGTACCAGACCAGGTGGATTAACTTCAGACCTCAACAACCTACAAGGTATATTAGAAGGTCTGAGATGGATGCCATTACTGAAAACCAAGATAGTGTTGAAGTGGAATCCTCCGCGCACAATGTCAAGAATCCCACTCCGGGAAATGACAAAGGATTTCACACCACACTTTAAGTGGTGGTACTACGATTGGAGAACAGCAGAAGCGGTCATAGTCCTAAATAAAGAGGACCAAATGGATACAATCAGAGTATTCGATCCGATGTGGCTTACCAACTTGTCGGAAAATGATGTCTATACACTTTACAATGGCCACTGTTCTATGATACGCAAGATATTGTACAGGCCCTCCAGTTCCAAAATGTCATAAGACTTTGCTTCGCGTTTGATATTCACGCGGGAGTCACAAAAGAGGACAAGTACAAGAAATATGAGGAGGTAATGAAGAAAACAAGATATTAGAGAGATCTAGGTCCAAGGGGGAGTTTGTTGATACATGTATGTCCCTAGATCATGATATTGATGTAATAGATCTTGTTTGGTATGATTAATGAAATGATATTGATAGTTTGTTAGTTATAATGTTTAATGTTTCATTAATGTGTTGACATTAAATTGGTTAATTAGGTTAGTGATTGCTTGAATGATTACACACAATGTTTATTAATTAATACACAATACATTCAACTTAACATAATAAGTTCTCATGCGAATAGCTCATGCGAATGAACCATACGCATGAATAACTTCACACGATTGACTCAGTCGCACGACTGAACCAGGAGACTGGATCAGTCGTACGATTGTAACATAAGATTGGCTCAGTCGCACGACTGAACACTCAGTCGTACGAATGAATCAACCGCATGGTTCAATCGCATGACTGAACCAGACTAATGGTTTAGTCGCACGATTGAATAATACCAACCTATAAATACAACTCAATTCGTGAAAAAGAGGAACTCGGTTAATTACGATTCCAGACGTACCCTAGCCGTCCAGAAACCTCTCAATTCGTTCTCCAAGTTCATAGAACACATTAGATCGATTCCCAATCGATTTCTAACATTAGTTTCAATTCTTGATTGATTCTTCGTGTGTTCTCACTGATTGGATCGCCAATCAAATAGGATTCCGCACTATTTGATCTGGTTTACACGTTAATCTCTAGGTATTTCGGTCAATTACTAGGTCCTAACATTTTCACTCTTGAAGACCTGGACTGTATTCACCCAGATGATCTGGAATTCATGGAAATAGTCCAGCAGATGGCTCTCTCACTCACAGAGCCAAGATGTTCTACAAGAGGACTGGAAGGAAGTTCCCAAGCAATGCAACCAGTGGAAAGTTTGGCCTGGACAAAGGAAAAGTCAAGTGTTACAATTGTAACTTGATGGGCCACTTTGCCAGAGAATGTAAGGCACCTAGAGCAAATGGTGGTCAAACATAGTCCAGACCAAACTACACTAACAAAGCTCTCCAGAATGAGAAGCCAAAGCAGCATGTTGCTGTTGCTGTTGAAGAAGGAGGCTTTGACTAGAGCTTTCAGGTTGAAGATGCTTCTCCTAACCAAGCATTAATGGAATATCATGATGAAGCCAAGGTATTAGAACATCTTGTGCTTCTGAATGCATTGCTAAAGTTAACAGATACAGGTCCTATAACTTGGAGATGAGATCGGACCTTGAGTCCTTAAACATTTTAAAATCTGATTTTAGAAAGTCTAAAAATGATTATAAAATGAAGATAGAGGACCTAGAGAAAACCATTTCAGTTCTAAAACATGAACACACAGATTTTAGTACTCAAATCAAAGATCTCATAACCAAGTTAACTGAGTGCCAGGCTGAGCTTGTGATCAGCAAAGCCAGGGCAGAAAAGAGTGTTCTTGAAGAAGAGACCTTCAAGAACATGATATCCTCATCCTTGCATAACAAAGTGTGCTATCAAAACCAGCAGGGACTAGGATCCAATGAGATAGCTCCACCACACACAATCTTGTCTATAAGATCTCCTAGGTGTGGAACTTGTGAAGATGGGCTTCCTCTCATAGATCCTATGAGTGAAGAGGATGAAGAAGAGATAATGAAGAATTCCTCTGAGAAGAGTGAAGAGGAGGATTCCATGAAGGTCACTATCCTTTTGAGGAGAAAAAGAAGACTGTGATGACCAAGTCCATGAGAAAGAACTTGATCAGAAAGAGTAAAAGAAAGGCAAGGAAGGCTCAAGAGATCAAGGCTACTTTTGACTCTAAGTAGAAACAAGTTTTCATCTCTGCAGGGTTTAAAGTGGTAGGGACTGAAGACATCAACCAAAACTCTTCTGTTAAGAGTTATGGGTCTTGTTCAACTCATCTTAGTAACAAGAAGAAGACTGGTCTGTTGTGTACCACTGCTGCATAGCCTGGACCATCAAACTCCAAGCACAGTTCTCAGCCCAAGAGGACTGTCTCAGCATCTGCAAAGATGAAGTTGGAGAAGGGATGTGACCAAAGACAGTCTTGTTCAAAGACTTCAAAGGGTCTCAAGAAGATTCAAGCTTCAAAAGGAAAATCTGTTTCCCTCGGAAGCTCCAAATCTCAAAAGAAGGAAAGTGGAAAATTACCTTCGAAAGAGAAGTTGGTCTCGGAAGAAAGGAGTTCATCCAAAGCACTAAAGTCTGCTGCAATGTCTGCAAAATCTTCCAAGGATCAGTCATCAAAACTTCCAAAGTTACAAAAGCTTCCGAAGTTTTGAAGGTCAAGTCCAAGACTCCAAAGGTGGTGTGGATGTCTAAGAAAGACCAAGTGACTGAGATTTCTCCATCTACAACAACTCAAGATCCTCTTAGTACCACCATAGGATCTGTTATTGTTGAATTACCTTCTGTAAATAAGCCCAAGTGTTAGGATCAGTGATCTAAGTTTGATCAATTAGAGTAGATTGCAGCGGAATTCAAACAATGAATTAAACAATTTAGCAAGAACTCAATTGATATTCAAAAGATAGGCACATGGTTATAGAGAGAGAGAATTCTCCAAAAGGAATATTTCATTCGAATGCTTTCATGGTGGCTGAATGTCACACGTTACAACTAGGTCAACATTCCTTATATAAGGAATGTGACGTCTGCTGATGTCACTTGATAGTGACATCTAACAAATTTATACAAACAACTGAAACTATGCAAACTACTGAGAATGTTCTCAACAACTGATCACATCTCAGAGAATGCTAAGTACTAGAACATAAAACTACTAAACTAAAACTACTGAAACTATAACTACTGAAAAGGTAAATTACAAGTACTGAAAAGGAAAACCATCACAACTACTGAAGTTAATAACTTCAGCTGTTGTGACAACTACTGATCACTCTGGTCTTCAGTCTTTGTCTTCAGTCTTTGTTCTTCAGACTTTTACTTTAGACATTGTCTTCAGCTGATAGCTTCAGACTTTGTCTTCAGTACTTCACTTTCATACTTTGTCTTCAGTACTTTACTTTCAGACTTTGTCTTTAGTAGAAATCTTCAGATCTTGTCTTCAGACTTTGTCTTCAGACCTTGTAATCAGCTGATGTCTTCAACTGCTGTGATCTTCTTCAGCAGTTGTAATGTCTATGGGACTTAGAGGTTTTTCTGATCAGGCTCATTGGTTCTTTTGGTCCAACAAACTCCCCCTGAACCAATGCAGACAAAACCTCTATGTTTATTGATGATCCCACTTATTCTTTGGCAGGAACACCCTCTTGATCAGCTTCAGAGGTAATCATGTAAGCACAGGCCGGGAAAAGGTTTCTGATCTTTTGATTGGCTAAGTATGGAAGGGAACTCTGTCTTGGGGAAACTGGACACAGAGTCTTGTCCCAACCATGAACCCTAATTCCCATTGATGAGTCTGTAAGACTCACTTGCATAGGCCTCAAGGAGAACAACTTGTTCCTCCTTGGTGAGTTCTTCTGCTTCTCCCTCAAAGAAGAACTCTGGGCCATAATATTCAGACAGATATCTTACTTTCTTCCCATTCTTTAACTCAACAGTTGTGATCTCTCTGTATGCCAATTCATCTGGATGAGAGCCTTCTAGCAACAACTGGAGTTCACTCTTTTGAAGATCTTCAAGTCTCTTGTATAACAACCCCTTCTTGATCATTTTGTTCTCAAGTATAGATTGAGGAGTTTTCTTTGAGTTGTGTGCTTTCTTGAATTCTTCTATAATCTCCCAGGGTGAGACTACCATAGCCAACATAATTGCAGCATTCAAAGTCTTTTTCACTTGACCATGATATCTACTTGGTATGTTCTTCTTGTGAATTCTGGAACTTACCCTGGGGTCTGGCCAAATTCTCACTCTTTCTCTTTGATGTTGGAATGTATGTCTAAGAGTGTATAGCCTTAGAGTTTGTTTCTTCATTTCTTGAATGGATGAGGACTAAGGGAATTCCTTGTCAACCATTTTGAGAAATTGCTCATCATGTTGTTTCCTCCTTTCAGTACTTTCCTCCTTTCAGTACTTGTGTTACGTACTGAAGCATCTGTAACAACTGAAGACTTGTTCTTCAGCTGTTCTCTATCCGTCCTGAAAGACCGTATGATAGATTCCTCAGCAGTTGTTAACCCTTTTATTTCAGTTGATTTGAAATTCTTTTCAGATGTTGTGACTTGCCCTTCAGTACTTGAGGTACTTTGAGGGACAACATCTGAAGTACTCAGCTTCATGTGCTTATCAGTAGTTAACCCATCAGGCAATTGATTTGTTGAGGTATCAACACTGATTTCATTTTCTGATCATGGGTGATCACATGAGGATGATACACATGATGATGTGGTTTGGAAATTACTATCACATTCAAGTTTTACTATTGATTTTGGAGTAAAATCTGTAGGTGGTGTAATGTGATTGTAACCTATTCCATACTTCACATTTGAAGTTGTTTGCTTGCTGAGAAGCATTTTAAATCCTTGTAGGATGATACCCAGCGGTCACACTCAACTTGGGTAGCTGCAATTGTTTCTTTGAGATCTCTGTGGTTCTCAAGAATGACCTCTAGCTTAGCCTTTTCATCATTTAATTGGCATTTAAGCTTATAAATCTCATCATCTTTATCTTTAAGGATAGACTCATACTCAGCTTTTCTTTTGGAAAGGGTTTGCTCAAGCTCAAGATTTTGATTTATTAAAGCTACATTTGCCTCTCTAATAGAGATAAATGCAGCTAGGCAAGATTCACAACATAGCTTGGCCTTAGCCTCAGAGAATACTTGGGTTACCTGTGATGAAGATGCATTGGAGCATGAACCCTCAGTAGACTCCAGGCCATGAGAGCAAGATTCCCAAAAGGATGTTCACCACCATGTTGACCATCACTAGCACATAATTTCTCATTACCAGAAAGATCATCTGGTAGACTGCTCCAGTCAACAACACCAGGTGTGAAGAAGCTGTGATGAGGTTGTGATTGAGATGATTGAGATGGTTGAGGCTCAGGTAAGGCTTGAGGTTGTTGTGCAATAGGAACTTGAACTTGATTTGGCTGTGGCATGTAATAGCAGGGATATGGATATGGCATTGGACCCTGAGGGACAAAATATGCAAGAGATAGAGGTTGTGAGTGATGATCGGAACTAACAGGATGTTGCCCTCTGTTTTGTGAACTATTGCTTGGAAAAGTCACAAAGGGTGCAGAGGAGTTAAATCCAGTTGATCTACACTCTCTTGCAAAGTGTTCAAGCTTGTGGCATTTGTGACACCTCAACTTACTCTTGTCAAAACCAACTTTGGTTTTGCCAGAGAGTCCTGGAAATTTCCTACCAGTTCTCTTGTAGAACTTTTGAGATCTGATATTAATCAAGGCCATTTGGCTTAGAATATTTATCTCTTCTAAGTCATCATCAGCAATACCTTTCAAATCATCCATAATGAAGCACAAATTGTCACTATTACAGCCTGACTGACTATCAACACTAACAAATGCATGATCAGAACTGTTTGAAGAGAAATCTATATGCTCATCACAATTGCTTTCTGATGCAGCATATTCTGACTTATGACCAACCAAGGCAATGTTCCCTGGTACAAAGTCATAAGTGAGCTTTCCTGATGATGCCAGTTTCCTTTTCTGCTCTATCTCTCTTTCAAATGTAAGCAGTTTCCCATGGAATTGGGTAAGAGATAGGCTATCCAGATTTGCACTGGAGCGTAGGACAATGGTATATGTGTCCCATCTCTTAGGCAGTGATCTAAGGAATCTGTTGTTCATCTGGCTATTAGTGTATTCATGTTTGACCATTTTCAGCTCAGAGATCAAACAGGAAAAACGCTCAAACTGTTGAGTCAGTGTCTCACCCTTCCTATGAGAGAATGTCTCATATTGTTGGGCAAGGATTTCTCTGTTGTTTGCTAAGACCTGATCTGTTCCACCAAATTGTTCTTTCAATGCATTCCAGAGGTCATGAGCAGTTTCATTATGCATAAGCCCAGAATAGATTTCATTTGGCAGTGCCATGGCCAGAATTCCATGTGCTTTAGCATCAATCTCAAACAGTTTTCGATCCTCATCTGAGTATTGTTCCTTCATCTTCGGAACCATTTGGTTGGTTTCCAGATTGTTCACCATAGGCTTGTGTGGACCATGTACCACCGATGTCCAACAACCTGAATTGTTAACAGACAGGTGATGGAGCATTCTTCGTTGCCATATGTTATACTCAGTCCTAACCAGCATCGGAGGCTTGGTTGAGGAACCAGTAAATGAAAGCTGTTGTGCCTAAATTCATTTTCAGGGATATTGTAGCAACCTGACGGATGGGCAACGTTGGCTAATATGGTTTTTCATTTGATTCTATTAGAAACCAGAGCAAAGATTGACTGAAGATTGTAAGAGGTGTTATCTACTATTCGCAAGCAACATCCAAGGGGGAATTTGTTGGAGCATATATAGTCATATATAGTGTGTATGTCGCTTGTCGAATAGTCTAGGATTAATGTAATACACCTGATATGTTGTAAACACATGAAACTGGGTCATTCGCAGGAGCATATGCGAATGAGACTCAGTCATACGACTGAGCCATGCTAATGGACCAGCCGTGCGACTGAGAGATGCGGTTGGGATATTCGTAAGACTGAACCATAAGTATCGTCTAGTCGTACGATTGAACCATATGCATGGTCCAGTCGTACGATTGAACCATACGCATGGTCCACTCGCACGAATGGGCCCAGTCGTATCTAATATGGGCTGAGGCCTATATATACCAGTTTCAATGTGTAGAGGGATTAAGGATTGAGAGAGGGAGTCTGCCCGGAGCCTAGGACTACCGGATGAGAGGGGAGATCATGCTTGATCTCCCATTGCCAAGAGTCTTGATTCTTATGTTGTAACGAGCTTGTAATCATTAGGTTTTATCAATGAAACCAAATTTTGATAGTTCGTGTTATAGATTTGACTTTTGGTTTTGGTTGTTTACCCTTCCGTCAAGAACATGCTCGGATGTCTACCGATCCAGCCGACTTCACAATTGGTATCAGAGCTTTGGCTCTAGATTTACGTGTGATTCAATTGTTTTGATATAAAAATTGTGTTTTTACGCTAAAAGACGCAATCTTTTGTGTCAGATCAGGTTTTAGACATCTTCTGATCGTAAAGTTAAGTTTTTTTCCGGCATACGACAATTAGGGTTAGCACAAATTCATGTTTTTGCGTTCAAACACCATAAACCTAGAAATTTTTGAAATCGAGCAGGTTCAGTCGCATGATTGACTCAATCGCACGACTTAGGTCATACGCATTCCCCATACACATGATTGGACTAAGTCGCACTTCCATTCGTCCGACTGAGAAGACTATTCGCATTGTTCATCCGCATTAGTTCATTCGCCCGACTAAGTCATCCGCATTTGTTCAGTTGCACGATTGAACCATCCGCATAGTTCAATCACCCGAATAACCCAATCGCACACCTTTATTCGCACTAATACAAAAGTTTGGTTTAAAGTTAAAGTTAATAGCAATGGAAGACTAATATTCAGCTTTCACAACAGGGAGAGACTCACGTATACAAAACTTACTACTACTGGAGAATGATGTGGGGAATCAAAACAAACCCCCAAAGCTGATCACGTTAGATGAATATCCACAATGGAAACAACGTTTCCAGATCTACTTAAATGGAGTAGATCCAAATCTGTGGGAGTCTATAGAGTCGGGGTACAACATGCCTGTAGGAGCTGATGGTGTCAAACTCACACTTGCTGGCATGACTGACGGACAAAAGGTGAAATATAATGCAGAAAAGAAGGTTTATGCATTGCTTACACAGTCAACTCCGAAGGATATTTTCCATCAATTCTCAGAATATACTCAAGCCAAGAAGCTATGGGATGCATTGGAGAAAAGGTATGATGGAAATGCATCATTGAAGGCCATAAAGGCTAAGGCTTTAAAGCAAGAGTTTGACAACTTCTCCTTGATGGGAAAAGAAAGCCAAGATGATGTGATCAATAGGTTCTACCACTTGATGAGTGAGATGCACACTCATGGAGTATCAACGTCAATGGAGGACAAAGTGTCCAACTTTGCAGACGGACTGCGAGAGAAATAGGTGTCATTTGTCTCCAATCTCAGATAGAATGGTATGCTAGCGAAGTTAGATATCAATGACTTTATTTTGAAGCTGAGAAAGGAAGAACTAAGAATGAAGTACAGAGCTCAAAAGGCTTCTTATGATCAGAAGCCAGTGTTGTACAATGCAATTCCTCAAGCGAAAACATCTGGAGCACCTCTTCAGACAGCTTTTGTATCAAGCTCATATGGTCCTTCACTAGACTCTACTTCAGGGTCAGAAACGTCAGGGTCGTCTGGTACCCAATGCATTGCACCTGAAGCAAATACAACAAAGCTGAAGACCGAGAACTTCAGCAATGTGGCAGTTGAGGTAGGTAAAGAGCACATGGATCTCTTAGCTGCGGTAGTCCACTCCTATGATGGACTAATTGCTGGAAACATTGGGAACTGCCATCTAGCAGATGAGGATTATGAGAAGGTGGATGAGACAGAGCTGGAGCGGATGGACATACTATGGGCCTTAGCCAATGGAGTCCAGAGAGCTAAGAAGTTTGTCAAAAAGACCGGACAAAATTTGATTGCAACTAAGGACACTACCTTCGGCTTTGACAAATCCAAGGTAACCTGCTTCAATTGTGGTGAGAAAGGGCACTTCAAAAGGGAGTGCGTGAAGCCAAATAAGACTGGCAATGGGAATCCTTTCTCCACCTTTAATCGTCAGGAGAAATCCACTAGCAGTCCCATTTTATCAAGCAAGGATCCCAAAGCCTTGACTACTCATGATGATGAAGGACAGGACTGGAGCTTTCGGTTTGTCTCACCGGGAGAATCCAATATCGCTAGTGTGGAGGATATTGATGATGACTCGGCTAGTGAAAGAGATATTGTCAACATCAAAAGAAACTGCACCAGTGGTCACCTACCTACTTGAAGAAGGAAAAACTGCAACAACATCAGAATCACCAGCTCCAGAAACATCAGATTCAGCATTGATGGCTGATTCTTCAGAAACCGCTCAGGTAAGTACTACTGACCAACTCTTTACTAGTAATAAATTTAGGGAAAGCATTGATTTAATATTTGCTAGGTTATTTTATCATAATGATAACTTAGTAAAGGACTTGGAACTATGCACTAAAGCTAACATAGTGTTAAAACAAAATGAGCATAGTTACAAAGAAAAGATAGACCTTTTGAACAAACAACTTAGGGAAACAGAAGTTGTATCCTTTAACCAAGCTAATGACATTAGCTATTATCTTAACTCTCTAGAGGACACTAAGAAACAAAAAGCAGTTTTAGAAGTAGAAGTTAATTCCCAAAACAAAAACTATATAGTTGGACTACTTCTTCACACATAGTCCAAAACTTAGTGAGAGAGAGAAACAATGGGGAGGGATTGGGATATAAAGTGGTCCACGACCACATGAGATCTTGATAAACACAAAATGTAAACCAGTTAATGATAATCCAATCAAGGATCATGTGGTGTCCACTCCTCTTGTAAGTGATCCAGGTTCCACATGTTCATCAAATGAATCTGGCACTAAACAAAAGTAGGCCACCTCAAAGGCAAAAGGTAAAATGCCTTGCGTTAATCTAGACAAAGAGTTTGAAAAGGTTAATATAAATTCTGGTTCAACAACTGTCAAATCTGAACCTAAGAAGACCAGTAATGTTAACCAGTCACGTGCATCATGTCAAAGTCCAGTAAATAGAAAAGAAAAAGATGTTAAAAATGTTAAAGCAATTAACTTTGTTAAACCAGACAAAACATCTAAATAATCAAAGTCAAAACTAAAACAAAGTAAGGTCACCCGGTGTCACATACATCCCCACAAAAATAGTTTAATCGTAAAGTCGAAAGCAGAGCTTGCTACAGTTGTGGAGAGTATGGACACATTGCATCTCATTGTCCTTAATATCAGACAACGAGGAGGAAAGTTGAACTCCCTGAACAAAAACCTAGCTCTTTTAAGAGTAACTCAGTGACGCTACCTAAAAGAGATAGTGAACCTAAAGCTTAACACATTAGCAAGTTGTTTGTTTATCATAAACAGGCCTTACACAAACCTGGCTATGGAAGGAAAAATCAACCTCATTGTCTGATAATGAGAACAAGAAGACATTTGAGGTTCCTTCATCCTTGAACGGTCAATGAGGTTCCTTCATCCTTGAACGGTCAATGGGTAAACCCAAGCTAGTGAAGGCTTGGGTCCCTAACCTAAACTAATGTTTTCAAATTGAATGTGCAGGGTGTTTGATATAGTGTTGAAACTAACACGTGGATATACACAGCGGAGCATCCAGGCACATGACCGGGAACAGAGATCTCTTATCAAACGTCAAACAGATAAAAGCAGGTCACGTTTGTTTGCTGGAAACAAAGGTGGGTACATCATAGCTCAAGGGGAAGTTGGTAATCAGAAAGTGAAGTTTGACAAGGTAAACTACGTTCAACAACTTCAGAATAACTTGCTTTTTTGTTTCTCAAATTTGTGATAAAGACTTTAAGGTAGTGTTTGACAACAAGAAGTGCTATGTCCTAAAAAAGGACTACGTCATCCCGGTGGATCAAGTATTAATGTCTGCCTCAAGATATAAGGACCTTTATGTCTTGGATCTTTTAAAGGCCTCCACTATGGATCATGAAGTTCAGTGATTCTTGTCAAAAGCTACTGAGAAGGAATCCATCTCCTGGCATAGGAGAATGCGACACATTAATCCACGAAAGATGAATCACTTGATCCAAAATGATCTAGTGAGAGGAGTTAACGTCAAAAACTTCCAACTTCCAGATTTCTGTGATGCGTGCAAGAATGGCAAACAGACGAAGAAGTCTCATAAGGAAAAGAAATTTCATTCTATCAAACTTCCTCTTGAACTTCTTTACATGGATATGTTTGGTCCAGTCAGTACAAGAAGCATCACAGGCGACTTGTACAGCTATGTAGTTACTAATGACTACTCAAGATTCACTTGGGTGATGTTTCTGAAATCCAAATCAGAAACATTTGAGTCATTCAAGGAGTTAGTAACTACTCTGGAGTCCCAATACAAGTTGAAGGTACGTCAAGTGTGCTCAGACAACGGAACCGAGTTCAAGAATCAATGGATGGAGGCTTATTGCAAGGAAAAGGGAATTGTGCATCAGTTCACTTCTGCCTACACTCCTCAGATGAATAGCATTGCTGAAATAAAGAATCGCAGCTTGATAGAGATGGCACGAACAATGCTAGCAGACTCAAAACTGCCTATCCAATTCTGGAATGAAGCAGTTGCAAATGCGTGTTATACGCTAAATCGGGTCCTGGTAGTTAAACGCCATGGAAAGACGTGTTATGAGCTACTACAACGACGTAAACCCAATCTAGAGTATCTCGAGCCGTTTGGCGCTCTGTGCACCCTACTGAAGAAGACTCGGGAGGGAAAATTCAACGAGAAGGCTGATAAAGGTATCTTTCTAGGATACAACATACTGAACAAGAGGGTCTACAACAACTCAACGGGTCGGGTAGAAGTATGGTGTAATGTTGATGTTTAGAGATACACCACACCACCTGCTGAAAAAGGACCCGCCTTTTTTTTCGATTATGATGGATTCTTCAAGTCCTTAAACATACCACTCTCCACTTCTTGTGATGAATTAGTAACAAAGATGATGTATGATGTTATAAACACACCATCTCGGGAATCTACATCATCCGACGTACAAAGTGATTCATCTACCAACTCAGGGGGAGCACTTGCAGATAGTGACTCTTCCTCTGATGAAGAAGTTATGGAGAGTGATAAGAACAATCAGGGGCAACAGGTTCCCCCTACCGATAGTCCACAAGCATCTGACATTGATGCCTCTGCGTCTTCGGAACCTCAGACTCCTACTGCCTCAGATACTGAACCGAATGTTCATAATCTTGATTCTGAGGTAGTTGTTCTAACCACTCCTGGTTCACACTAAATGTGTATCATTCGTTGGATAATGTCATTAGAGATGTGAGATTAGGAGTTCAGACCAGAATTCAGTTGTATTCAGTTGATTATGCCTCAGTGATGAAAAAGGGTTACATTCATGATGGTGCATATCGTTGCTTTGTGTCTCAGTTCAAGCCAAAGTATGTTAGTGAAGCCCTAAATGATGAGGCATGGGTGAGTGCCATGCAAGAAGAATTGCTTCAGTTCAAGAAAATAGGTGTATGGACTTGGTGGATAGACCTAAAGGTGTTAAGGTCATTGGCACAATATGGGTCTTGAAATGCAAGAAAGATGATCAAGGCGTGATGATTAGAAACAAGACTGGACTTGTTGTCCAAAGATTTCGACAAGTCGAGGGCATTAACTACAATGACGTGTTTGCACCCGTGGCAAGAATGGAAGCAATCCGTATCTTCCTTGCCTAGGCATCGTATATGAAGATTAAAGTTTATCAAGTTGATGTGAAGAGTGCATTCCTTCATGGTGAAATCAGAGAGACAGTGTAGGTCAGTCAACCCGAGGGATTTGAGGATCCATATCATCGGGACAGAGTTTACAAACTCGGCAAGGCTCTATGGGCTTCATCAAGCTCCTAGAGCCTGGTATGAGAAACTCTCGACTCACCTTGTGAAACAGGGTTTTCGCAGAGGTGTCATTGATTGTACACTGTTCATAAAAGAAAAGGATGGAGATTTACTACTTGTCCAAATCTATGTCGATGACATAATCTTCGGTTCAAAGAACGAAGATCTATGAAAAGAGTTTGAAGCAGTAATGAATGCTGAGTTTGAGATGAGTGCCATAGGAGAGATGAAATTCTTTCTTGGGTTACAGGTGGATCAGACACCAAACGGGATTTTCCTACATCAGACCAAGTATGTAGGAGATATCCTCAGTCGATTTGACATGGAGAATGCTTTCGCAGCTGGGACTCCACTTGCTACAAACCATCATGTAGCACCCGACGAGAATGGTGATCTGGTTTATGCCACCATGTACCGAGGAATGATTAGATCTCTCATGTACCTCACTGCCTCAAGACTTGATATCATGTACGCGACATGTTTATGTTCAAGATATCAGGCAAAGCCAAAAGTTAACCATCTGATAGGGGTCAAAAGGATCTTTCGTTATCTGAAGGGTACTCCAACACTTAGGTTGTGGTATCCTCATGACGATTACTTCATGCTTACAACGTATAGTGACTCGGATTACGGTGGCTGCAAGATGAACTACAAGTCTACATCAGTGGGATGTCAATTCTTTGGGAGGAGATTAGTGACCTGGCAGTTTAAGAAGCAGACCTCGGTTGCTTTGTCAACCTGTGAAGCCGAATACGTTGCTACTGCAAGTTGCTGTTCACAAATCATATGGATTCAACAGCAAATGCGGGAGTACGGTTTGAAATTCTCTTCTACTCCTATTTTTGTTGATAACTCTGTTACGATTGCAGTAACAAAAAATCCGGTCCAACATCCTAAGACCAAACACATCGGCATAAAATATCACTTTATACATGATTGCTTTAAAAAGAACTTAATCGATGTGATTAAAATAAATAATGATTTTCAACGGGCTGACCTCTATACAAAGTCTTTTGACAAACCACGTTTTTTATGTCTGTTAGAGGTCAACGGCGTTAAAAAGAAAAGTGATGTCATTCCCAATGATGATCATGTGTAGTCTGATGCTTATTGTCCATTTTGTTTTTAATTTTAATTTTTTTGGTTTAAGTAGCTTAATTAAATAACTGTTATCCAGTCGCCTATTAAAATCCTAAAAAGCGTAAATCAGTTACAGTTTAAGAATTTTAGGGGGAGAATAGGTCAGTTAGTAACATTAACAAAAAACGAGGGAGAAGGAGAGGCTAGCTGGTAGAAAGTAGATCTTATCTGTGATACCGATTCAATGACTTTGAAAAATGATAGTTCATAGGTACAAATCACTTGGGACTCTAAAAGATTAAATAAAAGAAGATGCGAAGTTCAAAGCATAAGTCTGTGTAGTCTGAGCAATATAAAAGGAAAAATGATAGTAAAACTAGCTACTACTAAAGTAACACAAAGAAAGTAGACCTAGAGGTTTTTAGACCACAGATGATATGTCGATAGATTCAACACAATAGACGATTAGACCTTATTGGTGATCTCAAGAACAAACTAAGTTGTTCAACAAGCTGTGGGTTAACATCATATCCCTAGTAACACAATCAACAAATTCCAATAAGGGGTGACGAGCAAAATAAACGCCACAAATGTGTGGGAAAGACCAAAATATGAGCAAAAGCAATCAAACTAATAACTTATGTTGTTGGTGAGAACTGTGCAAAATGAAAAAAGTTGCTCAAACAAGAAGATAGGTTATGTGCCTCTCTACTATGCGGTGGCACTGACCTGAGCATAAGCATAATCTATATATTCTAGACTTCATTGTTGTTTGCCGCCTCTCTGCTGTGCGGTGGCACTGACCTGAGGCTTGGCTTCTCTCTAAAAGTTCTAAGAATAGTTTCTTCTTGAAAACTACCCTGAGACCGCTCAAAAATCTCCTAAGGAATGTTGATTACCATATAAGTGTGGGATCCAGAAATGCTGTTGAAATAATCAAACCTTAAACTATCACCAATCTGTGTCAAAAGTCTGTGTATGGATTTAAGTAGACCAGTATACTAACAATCATCGTGGCTACAATTCTTGAAAGTCCAAATCAAGGTGGATCTTTAGTACTAATATGATTTCCTAAACTTGCTAACGACTCTAGATGAAAAACAAGAATTGAGCATCAAAAGGTGTTGATAACATGTCCCAAATGATTTGACTTGCCTGTATGATTCCAAATTGAATTAGTCTAGTTATGGTCAAAATTAATTGAAGCTGCCTATTCCAGAACCGAATCCACTAGATTTCTATCTTAGGATTTACACCTCACACAAAAAGTCAAAAACAAGTTTAGTTTTGTATTTATGTTTAAGTCTTTTACTTTGTTTAACTTTAGTCAAACTTAGTTTTGTTTGATATTGGAGTACGACATTGATTCAAGAAGGGATTTAATCATCTAAAAGGGTCACGTTTGAGGTGTCCACATGTGTTTTTCAAAGTAAAATCAGTCACATCTGAGGTGACAAATTTGTTCAAAAGGATCACGTCCGAGGTGGTCAAAAGTTTTTCAAGTAAAATGATCATGTCTGAGATGATCAAATGCTCATAAAGTTTAATCAAAAGTTAAAAAGGTTAGTGAGAAATGGTCATAAAGTCAAAATCATGAGTATGATCCAATCGCACGAATGGACCATGAGTATGGACCACCGAGAGAATGGACCATACTCATGCACTAAGCAGCCGAATGACACATGAGTATGAACCATTCCCCCGAATGGCTTATCAGAATCCCATTCGACTGAATGGAAATATGCGAATGAGTCAGTCGCCCGACTGAAATCCAGTCGGCCGACTAAATGTGATCGACTGAGCCAATAGCACGACTGAGGTCCATTCGCCCGAATGAACCGAGTGAATGGGTCCAGTCGGTCGATTGAAATCAAATTCAGTATAAATAGGGCCACAGTCAATCGCATTCAACTCATCGCCCCCTAATCGCCCTCATATCGCACAACCTACCGTTACTCTACCAATTTTCATCTGACCCAAATTGCCTCTTATTTGCATATTCTGACTTTCGTTGGTGATTATACAGGTAAAATGCGGTGTAACCATGCCAAAAACTCCATCGATTGGCCTCCGAAATCAAGAAATTGGACCAAACAAGAACCAAACTGTGAATAGACTAATAACCTATCTAAACCGAGTAAAATGTTGAAATTAAAGTCATTAGGTTATTAGTATAATGATTGCGAGTCTAAAGAACATTACACGACGTCTAACTTCAAGAATTGGTTAAAATCGATTCTCAGTCGACCGAACAGTGGGTCATGCGACTGACACCAGGATGAACTCCAATCGCATGATTGAGTTGGTCGAATGGCTCAATCGGCCGAATTGATCATATGAATAAGCTCAGTCACCCGACTGAACCAATCGCAGGCTCAGTCAACCGATTGAACTCAGTCGCCTGCTTAGTCACCCAACTGAATCTAGTCGCATGCCAAGTCAACCGACTAAACACAGTCACACATGGTCAATCGCATGAATGAACCAGAATGAATTCAACCATGTTAATTTGAACTGATTTATGTCGTGTCGTTAGCTAGTGTTTATGTGTTTTGTGTTACAGATTGATGGCACACAAGTGGTCCATCAACCCCAAGCACAACATATCTGCTCACCTAGACTCTACGACTCGGAATGGTGTCGAGTTCGCAAGGATCATCGCTTTCCTCATGCAATCCAAGATCCACAAGGGATCTCTACACCATGCCTCCCTACAGGTCGATTAGCAGGCCTTTTGGGATGGAGCATCGGTTGACCACTGTCATGAGCCGTACAACATAAGGAGCTCCATTTTTAGGATGGATATTGAGGTTACAGCTGAGGATATCGGGAGAGTACTAGGTTTGGGTGATGATGCAGACCACCCCACTAGACTTCACCCACTGACGTGAGAGGGTGCTTCATGAGGATGAAGTACGCTGGGGATATAAACGCAGGTGCTCAATAAGAGCAACCTGTGTACCCAGTACAAGTACTTGAACACGTCATCCTCAAGTGCTTGGTGTCACGAAGGGGGTGGGTTCGATGACCTATCAGACCAGATTTAAAATGCCTACGTGCACTGGTGCTGAACCACCCTTTCAGCTTTTCTAGCATGATCTTTTCTTACCTGATAGAGAACTTGGAGGCGAAGGGCAAAGAGGGTTTCTGCATGTATCCTAGGTTTCTACAGATGATCTTTGATGAGAAGCTGCCCACACTGCCTGCTAAGGAGAGCCACGACGTTATGGCATTTGAATTATGGATGATACGACCTACGTCGTATGAAGGTATACCGGGGAAAGCAGGTCAAACCCCCAATAAAGAGACTCATAGGCCATCTGGCCAAGGTGGACTACGTGGCGTCGGGGAGGCGTAAATGGTGTCACGTAGACAGTGACTCGGATGTCGAGCAGCTAGAGCTACCTGAAGATGACTCTGACGATGACGACAGTGATGATGGTGGAGATGCAGGTCCCACTCAACTAAGGGCCCCCATTGCTGATATAGCATCTCCAGCATCCACCTAAGGTGGAGCAGAGGCTGCAGGGTTCCATCTGGACTTTCGTCTTGATGATGTGGAGGAGACGGACGAGGAGCCCCTAACCCGTACTGTGGGGAGCCAAGTGGTTGCCACCGACCGAGGTATTCGGGAGGTTGGAGGATGCCCTGGCGAGTCGGGAGCGGCTGACACTGATCCTACGTATGCTCCCGATCAGTCCAGCAGTGTTCCAGGGGGAGCATCCACCTCGAGGGGATCAAGGAAGAAAAGGATGGCTCAGCCCTACGGGTTGAAGAAGAAGAAGAGGAGGATGATCTTCATCACCACCACCACTACTACCACCACTTCCACCACTCCACCCACTACCACCATCCCATCCACCACATTATCTACCACCTCACAAACCGCTACCACAACCTCTCCACTACCATCTTCATCTATACCACCCCCAATATTCACCATTCCACCACCACCTTCATCTATACCACCCCCAATCTTCACCACTACCACCATCACCACCACTAGCCACCATGCAGGACCGTCATCTTACCCCTCCTATCCATCTGGATCCTCTCTACCTCCTAGTGGGGTAGAGGAACAACTCTCGGCACTTAATCCTATGGTGCTGAAGCTGTTGGCAGCCGATGATGAGAAGACTACCCAGATTTGTCAGCTAGTAGATCTTACTGCTGCACAATCTCAACAGATATCTTAGCAGGCCCAGCTGATTGAGCAGCAGGCACAGCAGATTGCTGCATAGAGCTCAGAGATGTCCCAACTCCAAGAGCAACATGTCCAATCAGCGAAAAGGATAGAGGAGTTGGAGACTACCAACAAGACCATCATGCTGAGGCTCAAAGGATCAAAAGTGGAGCCACTAAAGATCAAAGTGGGAGATGGAGATGATGGTGATGATGATGACAGTGATGATGATGATGATGATGGTGATGACCATGGGGATGATACTGATGCTGGTGATGATGTTGGTGATGATGCTGATGATGATGTTGATGATGATGATACATATGCTGTGAGTGCCACATCTGCAAGTGAAAGGAGGACCAAGAGGGCTCAAGACCAAGGTGCCTCCACATCTGCCCCATCAGCAAAGGAGCACATGATACAAGACGAGAGTAATACTTAGTTGTTTATGATATTTAAATCATCTGTATTTGAATCTCGTATCAAATTAATGTAATGAATGTTTATATTTAATGTTGATGTTTACTACTTTGATTGTTCACTAATGGTTGATATGTTACATGTTTTAAATCAAGCAGATCCAAACTACCAGAGAGATGAATATGATGTTGCTCCCCTCTGACAGATCAAGACTCAGCTCACGATGATTCTTGATCTACGGGGTATAGTTAGGAGATCAGTGAATTACACTCCTGAAGAAGGAGAGATAATTCATTATCTCACAAACAGGCAACTTGCAGAAATATTCCGACTCAATCCAGATGAGATCGTGAAAGATGCTCCAACAGTCCAAGTGGAAAGTGACGACGAGCTCAACGACGTTGATGAGATCGAGATTGAAGATGTCACAGACCAACACCATCCAGAGTACACTGACATTGAAGGTAATGTTGTTCCCAATCTGGGTGACAACCTTGTCAGTGAAACTTTTGAGACTCTGGATAGAATGGAAGAAGAGTCAGACAAGAAAGAAGACACAGCCCAAGCCTTGGAAGCTAAAGTTAATATCAGAAAGGCTAAATGGGCTGCATGCTTTGAAGAAATACGAGCCCAACACAGTGCTTCAACGTCAACTGCCTACACCAAGCTGTACAAAGTGAAGAACATCAAAAGGTGTCGGGCAGAATCATAGCATGGGCGTATTTTGAAGATCTCAACGTTTATGTAGTTAAACATCAGAAAGGGATTGAGTACTTCAGGTTCCCACATGACCTGAAGACTCTTCCTGGCTTTCAGCTAAACCAATTAGCTAAGTTAAAATTGCTATATGCTGACCCATGAAAAATGACAGGCTGGTTTGAGACTACTCTTAGAAGAGAGTACCACACCAGATGGGTCAACTTCAAACCTCAACAGCCAACGAGGTATATCCGGCGGTCTGAGGTTGATCCCATTACTGGAAAACCAAAAATAGTGCTGAAGTGGAGTCCTCTGCACACAATGTCTAAGATACCTCTACGGGAGATGCCACAGGACTTCACTCCACACTTCAAATGGTGGTACTATGATTGGAAGACAGGAGTGGCAGTCATAGTTTTGAATAAGAATGGTGTAATGGAAACCATAAGGGTGTTTGACCTAATGTGGCTTACAAACTTGTCTGCAAATGATGTTTATTCATTGTACAAGTGGTCATTATTCTATGACTCTCAAGATATTGTACAAGCTCTACAATTTCAGAACGTTATAAGACTCTGTTTTGCTTTTGAGATACATGTCGGAGTCACTAGAGAAGAGAAGTACAAGAAGTTTGAGGAACTTATGAAGGATGTAAGACATTAGACGAAACTAGGTCCAAAAAGGAGTTTGTAGATACATGTGTCCCTTGTTTTTGAACTTAATGTAATATCTTTGTATTTTCTTACACATATGTAATTGTATGGGTACTTAATGAAATACAATATGTGGTTGTGCTTATATAATGTTGAATATTTCATTGGTTGGTATGTAATAACGCTTATTGACTTAACTATATAGGTTGTGGTTGTTTGAATAATATCTAAGTCAATTAATGACTATGAAACTTATTCAAACTTAATCATGTGAAGTTCTCATGCGATTGGCCCATGCTAATGGACCATACGCATGAACAACTTCATGCTAATGAACCAGTCGTACGAATGAACCAGGAGACTGGATCAGTCACATGATTGTAACATGAGATTGACTCAGTCGCACGACTGAACACTTAGTCGTGCGAATGGATCAACCGCACGACTGAACTATGCAAATGGTCCAGTCGCACGATTGAGAAACCTTAACCTATGAATACCACTTAATTCATGTAAAAACTAGACACTTCGAATAATTTGATACCTAGACGTACCCTAGCCGTCCAGAGACCTCTAATAACCTGTTCCAACTTCAAAGATCGCAGTAGATCGATTGCTAATCGTTCTTAACGTTTAGATTCAATCTTTAATTGATTATACGTGCGTTCTCACTGATTGCATCGCCAATCAAATAGGATTCCGCACTATTTGATTTGGTACACACGTAAATCATTAGTATTCGTCCAATACACGATCCCTAATAGACCATACTCTTTATGAGGATCAATTGCTAGAATTTTGCAAGACCTGCCAGGAGATCGTCATGGATGGGGAGAAGCCACTGTCTGCCATAGTTTATGGGAGAACTATCTTCATCACTCCGACCATCATCAACAAGCATCTACAGCTGGATGATGGGCTATGAGGGAGACTTCTCTATCAAGACCATCAGGAAAGGGAAGGTCTCATCCCAATTGAAATTCCTACTCCATGTGGTTATCCACAGCTTATCAAACAAGCATGGTGGATGGAACCAGATTCCTGAAGATCTCTCCTTCATTGTTCATGGGATGGTTGAGGGAGTCAAGTTCAGGTACTCCCAGTTTGTTTACACTAATTTGGTTGCAAACTTAGACTCCTTAGAGTACTACATGTTCCCCAGATATGTTCAATACATTCTTAATTATGAACTGGGCCCACAGTTAAGGAGAACAGGTAATACTCTTAAATTGGGACAAATGAAGCCCAACATCTTTAAAATATTGAGAAAGCCCATTGTTGATTTCTCTGGGATAGAAACAGCCTTTGTCCCAAAATTGTTAGAGCTCATTGCTCAAGGTGACAACCTAGCAGCACCAGCTAGTGTTGAACCCGCACCTTTTACATCCCAACCACCTCAACAGCCACAAATCACCCTCACCTACCAAAGAAAACACAAACGAACTCCTACTCAGACTACTCAGTTTGTGCAAGCCCCTATATACTCACCCACACACGAAGAAGTGGACATTAGAGCTCCTACTTCTCCTGAGGAGCAGACCACTCCCATTTCTTCAATGATCAGTGCTAAGGTTTCTCATGCTCAACCTGATGAGCTCATAAGCCCAAATGCCTTAAGCCATCACTCTAAGTCTCAACACTCAAGTGATCAACCTTCATGGGACAGTTACTATCCCCAGCCTTTGGACTTAAACCAACCTATCCTTAACCTTGACTTCTATACTGATGAAGATGTAGGTTTTGGTGAGTACCATGAGTCTCTCTTGTTTTCCCATACTCAAAGAGAGATGAGTGCTCCTGAGTCTCCTACATTCATCCCATATCAGTCACCCACTACTAAGGTGGACACTTCTGAACCTGTTCAGGATGTCCATATGGAAGAGGCTCTCACTTTTGAAAGTGATTCCATCATTAAGAGCTCAACCATGGCAACTCAGCCAATTGACACCTCAACTGAGGCTCCCAATGAGTAGAAGAAATCCAGCAGCCAAGAACCTGAAGCTAGTGATGAGAGAGAGGACTCTGGTCCAATCATCTTATCTCCTAATGATTCTTATGATGAAGATGAGGGGAATTTGAGACTAAACGTGCAAAATCTATCCAAAACATGCACCTATTTAGTCTCCAAGGTTAGTCATCTTGAATCTCAGGTGACTACCTTGCAAAACAGGGTCAGTGATCAGTAACTTGAGATTTCTTATCTTAAGGAAAAACTAGTTGGGAGACCTTTAAGAGGAGCTCAACCAGGAGTACAAGAACCTGTGGATGTGATTCACCTAACTCGTAGCTCACTTATGCAAGTGGATGATGCTACCAAAAAGGAGGAGAAAGTCATACAATCACAGAACCTGTGAGTTCTTTAGAGAGTGTGGACATTAAGGACTCACCATTCTCACTTGCAATTGTGCACACTCAGTTACTTCCTCAAGTTCATATTGATGTGGACTCTATAGACTCCTACATACAGAGTATGTTTGAGGAAGGAATATCAAGGGCTATGTCATCTCCACCAACTTCAAATCACATCATTGGGTGGAGGCATGACAACAACAGAAGAGCCCTCATCATTCTTAGAGTTCAAGGGCATCTATAGGTCTTTAACTTTCAAACCTTGAACTTCTATAAAGGTCTGGATCAAGTCAACATGTCACTTGTCAATCAAAGCCAATCAAGACAAGCTGACAGGTTGGCTCAATGATCTGAGACAGAATCACTGTAGAGTTCAGCTTCAGAAAGAAACTAAGGCAATTAAGCAATGTCATTGGTCAACTGGATATTAAGGCAGACCCTAAGATTTTCGTTTCATAGGGGAAACCTTGACTGAAGGCCCAGTGGCAAAACCTTAGAGCCCTGTCTCTCCACCCTGAGTCACAAAGGTCTGTGAGTGACAAAGGAAAAGAAAGATGACATATGAGGAGATTGAGGAGGAGGAGAGAGAGAGGAAAAGGAAGCTAAGGGGAGAAAGTTCCTCTTCTAGGTCTGCAAGACTCATGGAAACTGCTATCCAGACGGCACCCAGACCAAACACTCAGGATGATGAGTTGTGGGCAGTCAAGATCAACTACGTGAAGACCAGGAACTATGACATTGACAATGTCATTTCTCTCCCTTTAGAGAAATTGAATGAACTGGTTGACATGTAAAGGTCAAAGGAGAAGAAAGAGGTAGAAGATGCTGAGCTACTGGTACAAATAAAAGAAGAAAGAAGAAAGAAAAGATTATATAAGCATGTGCCTACTCTTTCCCCAGTTCAAGAAAGTCTTGCACACGAGACTATGGTTCAACACGAACCTCAGGTAGACAGAGAAAAGACATGATCAAAATTATCAACTACTTGAGTGCCACAGGCCTCTATGAGGCAGATGCACTTCTTCCCTTATCCTATGACTATGTTGAGTTTGAGTATCTAAAATAACTTAAACTTTATATAGTCAAGAAAGAAAGACCACTAAAAGGAAGCTAAGGGAAGAAGATGCTAAGTAAAGGGCCATCATCAAGAAAAGCATGAAGAAGTCTGCAGACAGGCAGAGGATGATGAGCTTTTTGAAGCTGTATGGATTCTCCGAAGGAGACTTGGCCCTATGTCTCTGTCCACTATGGATGAGCATATCAGGGTAATCAAGCAGAAGATCAAGAGTGGAGAGCTGATTGACTTACACTCTCCTCCAAGACAAGCTCCACCGTAAGTGGAGGTTAAGGTTGAACAACCTGAGACAACACAACCTGAACCTCCTGCTGAATCTCAGCAAGCTTCATCTTCTTATCCACAGGAGGGTTAGACTCCCTCTCCTACTGAACCTGTGAGAAAGGAAGACCCAACTGAGAAAGACAAAGAAGATCAATCAGGTGTTGTAGGCCAGTCTTCTCAGTTAAAAGAAACAAAGAGAAAGAAAAGGATGGCTTCAAAGCCAAATCCAAAGAAGAAGAAAGAAACATCCTTTTCTAAACCTCAGGATGAGTTAGAACATCCTGAGGATGTGCAACCAGAGGATGCTCCATCAACTCCCATTCAAATAGCTCCTTTAGCATCAGGAGACCCCTCTTGTCCTGGACATACACCACAAATCTAGAAAGATGGCATGCCATTAGAGATCAAGGCATTGAAGATGTTTACACATGGCAGGACATGTTTAATTTGCCTCTACATGATCTATTTGACATGAGAAGACATTTTGAGAGTTTGAGTGATCTTGATCATCTTATGAAGAAAGGGATGGTCATCATCACAATGAGGATTATTGATATCTGAAGTCTTCAAAGTGTTTTTGTTGCATGAGCCTAGGGAGAGTTTGTAAGGAATATATGTTAAGGCTAATGCAACTCAAACACTTAAAGTCTACTGCATGCATGCATAAGTGCATAGAAGAAGAATGCTTCAGAAGTTTCACACATGCAATAAAAATATTCTAAGTATGAAATCTTCCGAAGCCAAGACCAATATCTTCCAAAGCCAAAGATGAAGTCTTCGAAGCTTCAGAGACAAAGCCTTCCTAAGCCAACACTTGAAGACAGATTTCTTTCGAAGACTTTTAGTATACATGTTTTATCTTATGTACTTTACATAAAGCTGGACCCCTTTCCACTGCAACTTTGTAAAGTCACCAACATGCATGAGTTGGTGAAAAGGTCCATGCTTTTAGTAACTATACATTAAGGTCTTGAGTTTGTAACTTTCTACTTCATGTACTATATCCTTTTTGTAATATATTAGGATATGAGCTATGGCATATCATAGTCAAAAGACAATCTGCCTTTTGACTCTACAATTGATTTTGTTTTGTGTCTAGTCAATTTTATCCAACTAGCCTTCAAAGTATGGTCGGTTGTAGGATGTAGTATATATATATCTCAAGTACTTGTAACTTTCCTTTATGCTTTGTAACCCTTGTAATAGAACTTGAGAAGGAAATATACTGTGATCTTGAAAACCATCTCCATGTGTATTTTGCTATCTTTAACTTTCTCTTATTCACTTTTGTTCTTAGTATCATCTCTTGTGGTTAATCTAGATTCACTGTTTGATTAGTCAAGTTAATCTCCTTATTGTGTTGTTGTGTTGTAAATGACCACCCTTCACCTATCTTGCAATTTATTTTAGATAGAAAGCATAAAACTTCTCCTAAAGGATTTGTTTTTTGCAAGTCCATCTTGTACATGTTCCCTTTACTAAGGTCTCTTAATAGGATATGCTCTTGAGGAATGATCACCCCGGGCTTGAGAATAATGCACTGATGCTAAGTGAAAAGCATGTTATGTCTCTGATCACAAAATTTAGATACACTTAGTAGATTGAATCCAAGCTCCTTGCCAAAATTTACCTTCTCAATGCTAAACTTACCATTTGTGACCCTATCCTTTCAAGTAATGTAACCTCCAATATTTCTTCCAAAAGCAACTGGTCCTCCATCAATCTTCTAAAAAAGGTGGAGTAAAGAGTCATTGCCTGTCATGTGCCTAGAACAACCACTGTCAATGATCCATACATTCCTATTGATCTTGAGTTGTTTATGCACAAAAGAGATATTTACATTTGGAAACCCAAGCCTTGTTGATTTTGGGCTTGTAAGTTAAAGCAATACAACAGTAATTAATTCTATTTTCAAGCTTTGAGGATCATTAGTTTTTGTTGATAAAGAACTTTCAACCACATGGTCTTTCTTTATCTTCCACACCACCTTTGGAAGCTTTGACTTGACCTTCACCACTTCAAAAGTTTTGACAACACCGGAAGTTTTGGAGACTGGACCTTCAAAAGATCTTGCTAACACTGCAGCAGGCTTTAGTACTTCGGAAATATTCTTTTCTTCCAAGACCAATTTTTCTTCTGAATGCAAGTTTGCACATATCTTATTCTTCATTTTTAAGCTTTCGAAAGGAAATTTTTTTCCTTTCTTGATCTTCTTAGAAGTTTCTTTCTTGTTCATATGGGCCGTACTTTTTGGATTGTATAGACAATCCTTGGCTAACTGAGAAATACTGCCACACATGAGACAATCCATTTTCTTCCTTCTAAGAACATTCCTTTGAAAGGAAGGCTAAACTTGCTCACTTTCCTTCTCCATCTTTATCTTTACTACATGATGTAGCAATTCTTTTAGGGTGAGAAATGCCTTTGGAGCAGAATGGTTCAGGTTATGTAGCGATGGTACACAACTGATAAGCCTTCTTCATGTTGCTGGGATGATTTGGACAAAAACTAGAACTCCTGGTACTAGGGTTCATGTTTGATTCTTCAGCCATAACCACTTCAAATCATGCAGAGGTCAACACTTGTTTTGGCATAAAGTTAAAAGTGGCCTTGATGTCTTAAGCCTTCTTAGATCTTCTTTTGGATTTTCTGATCAAGTCCTGTAGTTGATGTGTTCATATTTAAGAGAGGAAATGGTTTTCTCTAAATATTCTATTTTAAGTTTGTAATTGTAGAGATTAATGAAGAGGCTGATGCAACCTAAACATCTTTGGTCTCTCTTGCATGCTGCACAAGTACATTGAAGTGGAATGCTTCGGAAGTTTCACATGTGCAACAGAAATACTCTAAGTGTGAAATCTTCCGAAGCCAAGACCAACATCTTCTGAAGCCAAAGATGAAGTCTTCCGAAGCCTTAGAGACAAAGTCTTCCGAAGCTTCAAGTTCATGAAGACAGATTTCTTCCGAAGACTTTTAAGATATGTTTTATCTGATGTACTGTTCCATAAAGCTGGACACCTTTCCGCTGCAACTTTGCATGTCACCAACTAACATGATTTGGTGAAAAGGTCCATGCTTTTGGTAACTGTACATTGAGGTCTTGAGTCTGTAACTATCTACTTTATGTACTTTATCCTTTTTGTAATAGATAAGGATGTGAGCTATGGCATGTCATAGTCACTAGTCAAAAGGCAATCTGCCTTTTGACTTTACAATTGATTTTGTGTGTGTCTAGTCAATTGTATCCAGCTGGCTTTCAAAGTATAGCCAGCTGTAGGATGTTGTATAAGTATCTCATGTTCTTGTATCTTTCATTTATGCTTTGTAACACTTGTAATAGAACATAGAGAAAGCAATATACTACATTCTTAAAAACCATATACTTGTGTTCTTTGTGTTCTGTCTCTTACATTACTTGTGTTCTTAGTGTCTTATCTTGGTTGATCCAGTTTACGGTTTGATTAAAGCTTGGTTAATCTCCACTTTATCAAATTAAAGGAGACGGCAATTTTGAAAGCAATCAATGTTTGTTTACGTTTTTAACAATGAAATTAAAGTCCAATGCATTTAGTTACTTGTCCAACCCAACAATATTTAAACTCATATAATTATATAAACCCACTTTATTAAATTTGGAGGCCCTTTAAAATTTGGGGGCCCAAAGCCCTAGCTTTACTAGCTTTGGGCTTGAGTCGGCCCTGTATATACCTACACGTGTACACGTATATACGTACACGTGTACACGTATATACGTACACGTGTACACGTATATACGTACACGTGTACACGTATATACGTATACGTGTACATATTTGTATATGTATATGTATATGTACACGTATATGTATACGTGGTGTATGTAGACGTGTACATATACGTAGTATACGTAAACGTGTACGTATACGTATACTACGTATACTACGTATATGTAGACGTGTATGTATACGTACACGTTACGTAGTGTATGTACACGTATACGTAGTGTACGTACACGTATACGCTGTGTACGTACAGGTATACGCAGTGTATGTATACGCACACGTATACACAGTGTATGTATATGCACACGTATACGCAGTGTACGTATACACACATGTATACGTACATGTGTACACGCCTGCGTGTACGTACATGTATACGTAGCGTACGTACATGTATACATATACGCATACATATGCATATACATATAAACTTGTTCATTAACTGTTCTCGAACACATACCAAACGTAAATGAACACAAACAAAAGTAGACAAACACAAACAAGCGTTAAAAAAAAACAAATATAAATAAGCTCATGAACACAAATGAATAAATATGATTATAGATTTAGTTTAGAGTAAAAGTTACATTTTTATTACAAGCATTACACAAAATCAATTAAAAATAAACAAGTACTTAACATAAATTTCAAATAAAATACTTGATATAATAGTCATAAAAATATCCGATACACAAATTAAGAATATAAACGAACACATTAACAAATATAAACGAACATATTATCAAACGTTAACAAATGGATATTAACGAACATAAACGAACACATTATCGAACTACCAGAACATATATAAACGAACTCGACTTGTATTCATGTTTGTTTATTAACTAAACAAACGAATATAACGAACTTCTCGTCGAACGGTTTAGGAACAATTTGCGGAACGTTCAATTCGTTTGTAGCCATAAATATAGGTTTTTAGATAACCAATGCCTTTTAGAAAACATATAGACAATTATCTATCTACAAATATGGGAGATAAAAAGATAAAACAATGCCCATTAGTAAAGCTAATTTTAGTATAAAAATATACTATTTCTTTTTAATTAATTACATAAAACATATTTTAAGTAAAATAAAAGAACTCGTAAACAAGTTGGTTTGACAAGAACAAGGATGGTTAGATAAACATTTTCATATGTTCGACCCACTTGGTCTAAAACTATTTAAACAAAACCCAAACCTATAAATTTTCCATAAAAGTCGTGTTGTGTTGAATATCCATACCCATATATAATTTAATCCTTTTCGTTACAAGATGTATGCGATTAGCTTAAATATTTCCTTCTTAAAAAATTGATTAGTGTAATAAATAAACGAATTATTGTTTGTGACATATAAATATTAGTTGTTGTCTTTTTCATTTAGATTTCCGTATATACAAAACCAAGTACTTCATAAAATAATAAAAATAAAGGAGGGGTTTTTCCTTAGTCAAGTTCACATTTTATTAAAAATGTTATCTTTGAAGATTTATATCCACCCACTTTGTTTGTGATGTATAAGTATACAAATTACTTGTATAAAGAGATGAGAAAATAAAGAAACACAAACTCCCATTTCACATAGATCATTCAAAATGTCACTCCATACAACCTCTCATGATGACTCATCTCTTGCGGGTGTAACTGGACTTTGTTTAGGAGATCCTGAAGATGAAAAGGTCAACCTGGCCCTCATTTTCGACCGATACCAAGAATCAATTTCAAGTTTACCGAAAGAAAAAGGTTGGTTAACCGAAAGCCTATACATGTACCAAAGTCATTGGTTCCCGTCAGCAAACTTAATCTCAATCGCGACAGTGATGGCATCACAAGATGTTTTTCAAGCTAATCTGACCGATATCTACCTGGTCACACCACCAAAATCTGGCACAACATGGATCAAGGCGCTTGCATTCGCTATTGTGAATCGATCAAGGTATAATAACTTTCAAAAACACCCTTTACTCATGTTTAATCCACAAGATTGTTTGCCTTTCATTGAGAATGAAGTTTTAAGAAGCAAACCTACTTATACGGATGGCAATTCGACTCGGCTCTTTGCCACCCATATGCCTTACACCTTATTGCCTCAATCCATTCTGGATCTTGGTTGTCGTATAGTTTATATGTGTAGAAATCCTAAAGATGTTTTGGTTTCTATGTTTCACTTTGTAAACAAGCTGAGGGATAGATCTCTTGGTCAAATCACATTCGAAGAGGGGTTCAAGATGTTTAGTAGAGGTGTCACTCCATGTGGACCCTATTGGGATCATGTGAAAGGTATTACAAGGCGAATGTAGAACACCCGACACAAATTCTATTTTTAACATACGAGAACATGAAAAAGGATACCGCGAGTAACGTGAAACGTTTAGCGGATTTCTTGGGCTGCCCTTTCTCGGCGGAGGAAGAAGCTAAAGGTGTGGTGCAAGAGATTGTGAGTTTGTGTAGTTTCAAAAGGTTAAGTGATTCAAATAAGCAGGGACTATACGTGAGGGTTTACCTCGTGAAGCTTTCTTTAGAGAAGGTAAAGACGGAGACTGGACCAACCATTTGACTGAAGAAATGAGTCAAATTCTAGACGAAATTACTAAAGACAAGTTTCATGGTTTAGATATCTCATTCTAAATAGGGGTGTATGTGCAAATGAGTATTTCTCATCCTTTCTAAGTGGACTCTCTATCTCCTGTCAAAGGCTTAAGTTTTGGCTACATCTCACCCACCCGAAACCTCGTTATTAAGCTTACCTAAGATGGGGATTTGCTTGTTTCGGTTGTATATTATTGTGGTTATGGTATCCTTTGACTTTTCATATCAATAAATGCTTTCGTAATGATTGGTTGTTTGTTATAAATCAACAAGAGCTATGTTACCTTTTCATATCAATAAATGCTTTCGTAATCGGTTTTCATAGAATGTGAGAGCGCATAATGTGGTTGCAACACTTCACTTGACTAATAATTGAGACCTGCTAAGAATGAGCATAGTTCTTATAATGAATATATCGGAGAGATGATGGTTCCACAAGTGTGTAAATCATGTCAAGTTAAGAAATTAAAGGATTTACGTTGGTAGGATGATTGGATAAATAACACAAATAATCTCATGGCTTAGTGGTAAAGAAGAAGGTGGGAGACTTTGACTCCGTTGAATGTTAAGGTTCATTTTTGACACTGATGAATAATTACTAACTTGATATACTAACTACTAACCATTAACCTTGCCATTCAAAAAAAAAGTTTGGATAAATAACATGTATATATTGGTTGGTAGGTTGATTGGATAATAACTAAGTATTTATTGGTTGGTAGGTTTGATTGAATATGTAACATGTATTTATTGGTGCGAAATACTTGCAATAAATCTAATCGGCCCAAACTCCCTCTAACTTGATCGGTTTACCCATTTATTATTAGTTTGCCACCATGACTAGTTTAATTGTGACCCAAACGACAAGAATTATATATGTGTAATTATTTTCTCTGAAAATCTACTCTTGGAGTATCAGTGATAAACACACAAAGGACTACATATCGATCGCTAATCATCCTTTAGATAGAAAAGAAAGAAGCACAATGAAAATTAAATTAAAATCACTACAACTGACTACATTATTTTTGGGATTTTCTTACTTGTACCTGCGCTTTGACTAATTAACAAACTCACACATACTATTCACCCATGTTGAAATCAATTTAACTCCAAACCTTGGTTCACTTACCCTTTATTAATAAATTTGTGTTAAATTTACCCTAATACATTGCACATCTGATGATTAGCCAAATGATCACAAACAATTTTAGGTGCAAAGAAGAGCAGGAAATGAAGTTTGAAAGAGGGAATCGTATTTACTTTACAGAACAGAAGGTGATCTTACTATTTTGTATATTTTGATTTTGGGCAATGTTGGAGCTCAGTTTTTTTTTTGTCACGTACTGATAAAGGCCCACTGAAAGTGTATTCAAGAAAAAGGAATAGGGTACAGCTGGCAATATGGGACAGCTGGATGTTATTTTTGGGAATTGGTTGAATCCACTCGGTCAAGACAATTGAGGGTAAATTGGCTGATTATACTCAGTCAATTCAATCACAGGAAATTAGGGAGCAGATCACTACCTTAATTTAGAAATTGGATATTATAAATCCAGGCTTGTTCATCACTTTTTTATTCAAGTTGTTTATGTTCATTTTACCCTGTAATCGGAGACTTTGCCCCTCTCGAATCGGGCCACTATCATTTTTGTTTCTAATAAAATCAAGCCTGTTTTCTGCTCTTACAACCCATTCTTATCATTTGGTTCCATTGTCGGGAAACATTCGAAATGGTGCAAACCCGGAATAGCTCAGGCGAAGGAAACCCACCCGACCCCATTGCAGTTCAATTGGCTGCCCTAGCGGCGAAGTTGGAGTCATTTGAAACGATGAAGGAAGATATAGCGGCCCTGAAGGCAGGAGAACGACCTCGAGGCAGCAAGAATGATGAAGGGGAAAGCTCTTGGAGGGGTCGACAGCCATATAGGCCCTACAACAAAATCGATTCCCGATCATTAGCGGAGGAGACCCTTGCGGATGGCTATTGAAGGCTGACAAATAATTCAGGTATTATCAAATACTGATGAGGAGAAAGTTGAAGTGGCTTCAATGCACTTAGAAGGTGATGCCCTGGACCTCTTTTCTTGGCTCTCTAACGACCAACCTGTCACTTTCTGGGAAGAATTGGTTCAAGCGTTTACCACAAATTTTGGGCGGCAGAGTTCCAAAACCCGGATGAGTTCCTTTGTAACATCAAACAAACTGGGTCGGTCCAAGAGTATCGGTAGGAGTTTGCTAAGAGATCCTCTCGGGTTTCAAACTGGCCCGATCATTGTCTTTTAGGGGTATTCTTAAATGGTCTTAAAGATGAATTAAAAGCCAATGTAAGAATTCACAAGCCCCGTATAGTATATAATGCTATGAGCCTGGCCCTGGAGTTTGAATCTAACTCAACCCTCACCGCCCAGGAAAAAACACCTCTTGGACCCCATCCTCGAAATCCTCACAGCCGGATTCCAAGCCAATGACCTTCACTTCAGCCCAAACCTCAACCCAACCAAAAAATACTTACCGAATCTCTAAGACAGAGAAACAAACCCGATTCTTAAAAGGTGAATGCTTCAGATGTGGTGATAAATACGGGCCGCGTCATCGTTGCAAAATCGGTACCTTCAAGGCTCTGGAAGCAGAGGATGTTGATGAGTCTCCTATAACTATTCCAACCAGCCCCGATTCTGACCAGGAAGAGACTGCTGAAATCAGTCTACATGCTATCTTGGGCAAACCACACCCTACTACGATGAAGGTCCAAGGTATACTTCATTCTACTGAAGTTTTAATTTTAGTTGATGGTGGTTCTACACACAATTTTATCTCTGAAGTATTGGTGAGTGAACTTAAGCTGGCTTCTCAACCGGTAGAACCTTTTGGTGTCCAAATCGGTAATGGGGATGTAATTCGATGTGGCCATATTTGCAAAGATCTTGCTGTGTAGGTCAATGATCTCAAGATCACTCAAGACTTCCATCCTTTCTCCCTTGTGGTTTTGGGTATTCAATGGTTAGCCACATTAAATACAATTCAAGCTAATTGGAAAGAGTTGTTCATGATTTTTCAATAGATGGGAAGCGATACAAATTACAAGGTGTCACATCTGGGCCCCAAAAATCATCTAGCTTTCAACACCTAGCCATTGATCCAGAAATTTTGCCTTGCATACCAGCCCCACTACAACCTATTGTCACACAATACACTGTTGTTTTTGAAGAGCCTCAAGACCTACCCCCGGTAGATCACAAAATCACTCAATCCCTCTCCTGCCAAATTCGACTCCACCTAATATTCGCCCTTACCGTTACCCCTACTATCAAAAAACTGAGATAGAGAAACAAGTAGAGCAATTAATGGCAGCCGGCTTTATACAACCAAGCACCAGTCCTTTCTCGAGCCCGGTTTTACTAGTGAAGAAGAAGGACAATACGTGGCGATTGTGCATCGATTAGCGGGCCCTTAACAAGATAACTATAGCCGATAAATACCCTATACCTAACATGACGAGTTACTTGATGAATTGTATGGGGCTAAGGTATTTTCAAAACTCGATTTGCGTTCGGGCTATTATCAAATCAGAGTGACGGCTCCGGATATTGAAAAAACAGCTTTTCGTACCCATTCGGGTCATTACGAGTTCAAGGTTATGCCGTTTGGCTTAACTAACGCTCCCTCCACGTTTCAGGCTGTTATGAACGATTTATTTTGTCCTTATTTACGACGTTTTATACTTGTGTTCTTTGATGATATTTTAATTTACAGCTCAAGTATGGAGCAGCATAAGTTCCACCTAGACAGGCCCTAAAATTATTGCATGACAACCGATTCTTCGCAAAATTATCAAAGTGTTGTTTTGGGCAAGAACAAGTGGTGTTTCTGGGACATGTAATCAGCTCGGAAGGAGTTAGTGTGGAGGAGGAAAAGATTTCAGCTGTTAAGTCATGGCCCATTCCCTCATCAGTAAAAGAGGTGAGAGGTTTCCTCGGGCTAACAGGCTATTATCGGCGTTTTGTCGGAAATTATGCGCTTATAGCTCGACCGCTTACTGCATTGACCAAGAAGGACGGGTTTCTTTGGTCGGAGGCAGCCCTTAAGGCCTTTAATGACCTGAAACAGGCGCTGTTGACTACACCTGTTTTGAGGTTACCAGACTTTTCAAAATCCTTTGTTATCGAATGTGATGCATCATCAGACGGAGTAGGAGCAATATTATCTCAAGAGGACCACCATGTGGCCTATTTCAGCAAAGGTTTTCTCCATCTAACCGATTTAAATCGGCTTACGATAGGGAGCTGTTGGCGTTAGTCCTGGCGGTACAAAAATGGAGTCACTACTTGTTGGGTCGGCATTTTCTCATCCGCACTGATCACTATACCCTTAAGTTCTTACTAGAGCAGCGTATTACCACTGCCGAGCAACAAAGATTGCTACTTAAGCTCATGCCTTACGATTTTTCCATTGTTCACAAGGCTGGAAAAGAGAACAAGGGGGCAGATGCTTTATCTCGTCGACTCCATTTTGGAGAGTTATTGACACTCATTGTTCCTTATTGTGTCGAGGTGGCTGATATCAAAACAGGGCTGAAAGCCGACCCATTTACAAGGGATCTGATCAAGAAGTTACAAGAGGATCCTTCGTCACCCACAGATTTCTCTTTTGTGGACCAATTTTTGTTTTATCAGGGGCGTTTGGTAATACCAGAGGTGTCTTCTCTCAGACATAAGCTGTTACAAGAAGCGCATGACACCCCAAGTGGTGGCCATGGGGGTTTTTTAAAAACTTATAAACGTCTTTCTTCTCGTTATTATTGGCCCAGGATGAAACAAGATATTAGGCTGTTTGTCCAACAATGTGTGATATGTCAACAACAGAAATACCAAACTCTATCTCCAGGCGGTTTGCTTCAGCCCTTACCTATCCCCAATCGAATTTAGGAGGATATTTCCATGGACTTTATTGTCGGTTTACCCCCATCAAGTTGTTTCGATACTATTCTTGTTGTGGTGGATCGTCTAAGCAAATATGGTCATTTCCTTTGTTTATCTCATCCTTTCACGGCCAAAGGAGTAGCTGCGTTATTCTGTAAGGAAATAATCAGGTTGCATGGTTTTCCCCGTTCCATCGTTTCTGACCGAGATGTGGTCTTCCTTAGCAACTTTTGGCAAGAGCTGTTTCAATTGAGCCAGACTAAGTTTAACTAATCACAAGTTACCACCCTCAAACGGACGGCCAAACCGAAGTTCTAAATCATTGCTTAGAAGCTTACCTACGTTGCTTTGCTAGTGAGCAACCAACCAAATGGAGTACTTACTTACCATGGGCTGAATATTCATATAATACCGGATATCACACATCTACCGGTACAACCCCATTTTCTGTTGTCTATGGCAGGGAACCACCTTCATTGTTTCCTTATGTTCTAGGGGAAACTAAAAATGCAGAACTGGAACAGCAGTTAATCGATCGAGATGATATGCTGAAGCTGCTTCGACAAAACCTCCAAAAGGCCCAAGATCGAATGCGAAACCACGCAAATTTGAAGCGTCGGGAACTCACGTTTCAGGTTGGCGATTATGCCTTCTTGAAGATTCAACCTTATCGTCAAAAAAGTCTGGCCAAACGTCGGTACGAGAAGCTATCCCCAAGATTTTTTGGACCATATCGTATTAAACGAATAGTTGGTCCAGTTGCCTATGAGTTGGAATTACCACCCGAAGCTAAAATCCATTCAGTCTTCCACGTTTCAATGCTTAAACCTGCCCATGGTTCTTTTTCCTCGGTTCCAACGGCACCAATACCCATCACCAAAGACTGTGAAATTGACTTGCAACCAAGCTCCGTCGTCACTCATCGCTGGGTCTATGACGCTGGCCACCCCAACCTGGAACTGTTGATCACTTGGTGTACGTCCGGTAGAAGAGTCTACAAGGGAAACCTATGATCTGGTAGCTGAGTAATTTCCTGCATTTCGCCTTGAGGACAAGGCGTTTTACCGGAAGGAAGTAGTGATAAAGGCCCACTGAAAGTGTATTCAAGAAAAAGGAATAGGGTTACAGCTGGCAATATGGGACAGCTGGATGTTATTTTTGGGAATTGGTTGAATCCACTCGGTCAAGACAATTGAGGGTAAATTGGTTGATTATACTCAGTCAATTCAATCATAGGAAATTAGGGAGCAGATCACTACCTTAATTTAGAAATTGGATATTATAAATCCAGGCTTGTTCATCACTTTTTTATTCAAGTTGTTTATGTTCATTTTACCCTTGTAATCGGAGACTTTGCCCCTCTCGAATCGGGCCACTATCATTTTTGTTTCTAATAAAATCAAGCCTGTTTTCTGCTCTTACAACCCATTCTTATCACGTACACTGGTTTATAGAAAGTTTTCTAGAATGGCTTTTCAAACCATATGTAAAAATAAATTGATTTTTCACAGTGAAGTTATTAGAGGGGTCCAAAAAACACGATTGACAGCCATCAAAAAATAGCACAGATTTCACTGAATACTTCTCTTAAAACATTTAGGAGTTGTGGCGGAGGTTAGTGGAGACCGGGGGGGCCGCCGCCACCTCCTCTCTTTTTTCGCTGGTAATGTTAAAATTTAGTTCTGTAGTGTAAACTTTTGTCATGGTATTGTAAATTTTTTTAAAATATCAATTTCGCCCTCCTAAAAAAATTAATTTCATCCCCGTCCTCTTACGATTTCGTTCAAGCTCCGCCCCTGTTTAGGAGGCATATTACCTTGCCTGTGGACTCACACAAAGCCCAATACTCATTTTCTTCTGTTGTTGATCGAGACTCGAGAGATTGAAAACTAGTAAAGAAAATACACTTGAGCTACCACTTAGCCGAATCAGAATCAACATAACACTTCAATTCACATGCATTTCCTTTTAGGAAGGACACCCTGGAGACTATTTAAGGTATCAGAACACTCAAGAAGCAATTTGTAAATGTGGCTTGAAACAAAAACATAAGTAATATCCGGCCTAGTTAACAAAAAAAATTAATTTCATCTAGGTTCTGATACTCAGTTATACTTTTCAACAAATCATCACATAAGAAGTGTTGTGTTTATTAATAGAGAAACTTTATGTAAAAGAAAGTAGATAGGTTTAGAATCTAACAAACCAAATTAAGACAATATACAGCTCCAATCAGTATTTTCTTTGTGACAAACAAACGAACTTCTTTTCTGGAACTATTTCAATTCCGAATAAAAAACTTTAACGTCCTACGATCCTTAATTTGAAATTTGAAATTCAAAGAACATTTAATTATTAGTTCTCCATTCCATTATTATCATAATATCATCAACATATACTAAAAACAATGAAAACATCAAACTCAAATTTAATAAATAAAAAATAGGCATGAACCCTTTACACAAAATCAATTCAGGTAAAGTAATAAACTACTCATTCAATTTTCTTGTTGCTTCTTTTAAGCCAACATGGACTTTATTATTTTACAAACTTAGTTTCTTTCTCAGAAAAATAACTTTTGGGTAAGATAATATAAACGTCTTAGCTAAATTTCCTTGCAAATTCTTATTATTAGCATCTAATTGTATAAATCCTACCATTATTATTAGCCAGACTAATAAAGTAGCGAATAGTAACCATTTTGACATGAAAAGGATTCATCAAAGTAAACCTGTTCACGTTGACTCTACCTCTTGGCATAAGTCTAGCAACAAGCCAACACTTTCCCTGTCACTCTATATTATTGAGTATATGAAAAAAACATTGTATAAAGAGTGTCCCAAATTCTTTCAAAAATGTATTAAAATGTTACTAATAAACTTAGTACCAACTAATTCTGAAAGGTGTTTTAACACATTTATTACATTGGTTCTTAATTAGACTAAAGAAGGATTCCATATTACATCTACATACAATTGCAAAATGATCAATCTACTTTGATCATATTGTAAGTTTGACTATAGATTTTAAAAATTACAAACTTAGTTCTAAAATTTGAGAATCGGTTGCAAGTTCAATCTCCACCGTTAGACTTTAATATAAAAACCCAAATAGTTTTAAGGAAATCATCCATCATAAGAAAATATACTTATCCCCTTCTCTATTAGTAACCATGCATGGACCTCCTATAAAACACCCTAAGCCTTAATGTAAAAATTATAAAACTCGAGAAATGTCAAACTTATATCTCAAATAGTTTTAATGAGCAAGAAACATATATAAGATATCTATGCTAGCATTACTACAAGAGGCCGCCCGATAATAATAAAGTATAATATATTCAAGAGAGATCGAATAGGGATTCAATTTTGTGTTTTAGAGCTTTAAGAAACAAACCAGATAGAGATCTAGTTTGATTGGGTGATTCGTGTTCGGGTTTAGTTAGCGTATCTGGATTTAACAACCAGATTATTTTCATAAGGTGTCTTTGATTTGGTTATTGTCTTCTACTCATGAAAAGTATTACCCCCAAACGCCCTCTGGTGGTGTAATTAAATCTTTGGTTTGCATCTCGGGTAAACGATCGAGGGTTTTGTATTAGATTGTGTTTCGTGCTTTAATTTCACTGCATTTTGATTTTTAATTGTAATCAAAACAAAATGCTCATTCGTAACTTAGAAGTAGTAACCCAACTGCTCATCTCGGTTGTAATTGTTGTGGTCAATAGTAAGCCTTACCTTAATATTAAGTTATCAACTTAAGTCCGCGAAACTTTGAACAAGGTAGTAGTGTAGGTCGGTAGGAATGTCTAAGGTCGAGAGAAACTGTTAATATCATCATAAACAAGTTCAAACATTGTAGTAGCTTACAAGTTGGCAAGTTTGGTACCAAACCTTGATAACAAGTTCAAACATCGTAGTAGCTTACATGTTGTCTGAGGTCAAGAGAAACTGTTTATATCATCATAATCAACTAAAGACATCATCGACAAGTTCAGACCTCGGTTTTGATTTACTCTTTCAACATCCAAAGTGCAAAGTGAATATTCAAAGCATCTTATTACGCCAATCGCCCACGCCATATCTACATTAATTGGAAATTGGGGCACCACTTGTGTCTTCTATAGGACACAAACATTTTATGCTTATATGCAACTTAGGTTTGACCATCCCATCTATATGGGAAAAGTTCTACGGCAATAATCTCCTTTTATATGCTCGGGTTTCTTTTCATATTCACCCACTAACATTCTTATATATTGTTTATTTTATTAAATACAAACTTGTAACATTGACTTTTAATGATAATAAAACAATTGACATAGAAACTTAAAATTAGTTTAAGAAATGTTTTATTTGTATTTTATAAATATTTGTGTAAAATTATAAATATTATCCTTTAAGTATGTTGGATCTAGAAAGGCTAGTGCAATCAAAACCAAACAATTAGACAATTTTGGTACAATTAATCAAGGTCTTGTGAAGCTAAGTACAGAACTTCCAAAGACAAATGGAGTTCTTCTAAAGGCAAAAGCAGAACTTCTGAAGTTCGTGACCGAAGAATCTTCCGAAGGAAAACACCAACTTCCAAAGACAAAGTCTTCTCTCTTGTGAAGTTCAAGACTTCGAAAAAATCAAGACTAAGACTTCCAAGATCTGAAGAAGTCCTTAAGCCTCGAAAGAAGTAGCCTCGAAAGAAGTAGCCTCGAAAGAAGTATAAGTGGTTTTGGAAGAACAAGTTCTTCTGAAGTCCGTTAACCATCGGAATACACTACTATGAACCGGTGGACATAAGTATGGTCCTTCTGACACTCATGTAGTTGATCATACTTTATTCCACTATTCACCTTTTATCAGTTAGTACAATTACCAACTTTAGATGGTAACAAAAGGTAAGTCATGGACATATCATGACTACCTTATCTTAGATAACACTTTATCTAAGATACCTTAACTTTAGAATTGTAGTATTTTCTTTAGTCATAGGTTTCCATCTGGTATCAAAGTATATCCAGCTATAGGTGATAGTATATACAGTTTCTTATTGTAACTCATATAATATGCTTGTAAGAGTCCTGTAATACTTTCAGTTGAGAAATAATATATACAAGTACCTTGAGAATTATCTCTTTGTGTTCTTTGTTATTTAGTATATTATTATCAACTCTTAGAAGAATTCTGCATCATCAAAGTGTGAGTGATTAAGTGAATTTGATAGAAAACCAAGTGTTTAGTGACAAACATCGATCCTGCAATTGATATCAGAGCTTTTTAGGCTCTTGATTATGAGATCTTACCATCCAAATCAATTTGCTTTTCACTTTTCCTTTCACGACACTCAAAAATGGCCCTCAATAAAAAATATATAGTTAAGATGGGGATGATGATAAAAGCACCTATCATCACCCCTGAAAACTTTAAATCATGGAGCAAAAGCATATAAGGCTTCATCAGATATCAAGATGGCAAAATGTGACAATCTATCATCAATGGTCCTTATAGACCAAAGGTTGTTGCACTAGGCGGAAACGGTGCCATGATAAGGAAGGTCGTAGAAGACTATTCTAATAGACCAAGAAATGCTGGATATTGATAGCAATGCTATGACTATTCTAATGACTGCTATACTCAACTCTATCATGGTGGGTTTTAGGCATTGTAGGTCAGCTAAAGAACTGTTTGTTGTATTGTCCTAGATGTACTTAAGCTCCAATGACTCCACAAAAGATTCACTGAAGCAGTAATTTGAATATTCACCTACATTTCTGGAGAGACCCTTAGCCAACAATACTTCAGGTATATGGATCTTATCTCTTCCCTTCAGTCTATGGGAATTGCCCTTGAATTGAGAGATCTCTCAATGAAATTCATGAATGCACTACCAAATGAGTTGTACTGTGTCTCTATCAAGAGGATAGAAAACCAAAACTCCCTGATAATAACTGAACTATATTGAATCCTTGATGGTTACCATGTAGAGATGGAAAAGAAGAAAAGCCATCAAATAAGAAGACCCTCAAGCCTTCCTGCTAGCAACTCTTTAATGGTTGTTGAAGGCTCAAAAACCGCCCACCTTAGTAGTACCTGACGTATTCCCAGTAGCCATCTTATTCTTGTAGGCCTTACATCACATTCCTTGAGACTTCAGGGCTCAATAGGCTCAGCAAAGTTCGTTTCAGGAAGTTACGCCTTTGTCTCAGGAAATGGACACTTTAGTGACTATGAATATTGTTTTGATGATCTAGAGTGTTTTAGCCCAGATGATATGGAGTATGTAGACATAGTCCAACGAATGGCTTTGTTAACCTACTGAGCAAAGAAGTTCTTCAAAAGAACTGGAAGGCAGTTCTCTCAAAACCCAACTAGCAGCAAGTTTGGGTTTGACAAAACAAAGGTCAAACGTTACAACTATAACCAACTTGGTCACTTTGCCAAGAATGCAAGGATCCCAAGTCAAATCCAAGAACCTCACATGCCTCCTCACATCCCTTTACACCTAAAGCCACTAGGAAGTCAATTGAAATACATGTTATGGCTCAAGAAGTTAACTATAGCTTCATGGCATAGGATGTGGCTCCTGGTCAAGCACTCATGGCTGGAACATATGAAAACAAGGTATATGAACATCTCTGTACTCTAGCTTGCATTGCTAAGGTTAAGTTATGTTAGGACCATGTACGTACGGAATACTAACACATTCTACGTTTATACCGAATCAAATAGTGCGTAATCCTATTTGATTGGCGGTCCAATCAGTGAGAACAATTACCTCATCGATATAAAATTGAACTAAACGTTATGAAAGAGTAGAGATCGATTAGGATTAATCTATGAAGTTGGACAGGCTTACTTGGATGTTCTAGACGGCTAGTGTTTGTGTATTATCAAGTAAGCTCTCAATTGTACCAAAGTCTAGTTTTTCCATGAATTAATTGGTATTTATAGATTATGGGTTTCTAATCGTACGACTGAACCATTAGCATGGTTCAGTCGTGCGACTCATTCTATCTTGTTTCTCAACCGTGCGACTGATCTAGTCTCCTGGTTCAGTCGTGCGACTGGTCCATTAGCATGAGGTATTCATGCGTATGGTCCATAAGCATGCTCCATTCGCATGAAGACTCATACGACTAAGTTTGAATACATTTCTCAATCATTGTTGACTAAGAACTATGCACAATAACCTCAAACCTATATAGTAAGTTCATTATACTTGAACACACAATAATACTATGAAATATTAAATATTATAAACATCAACCACATATAATATTTCATTTAACCCATTCATTACATATATGTAAGACATGAACGATGCTAAATCAATATTTTAGATTCATTGAGCTTGGATCTTAGGATTCATCTTGTTCAGATCTAGAAACAAAATAAGATGGGTGGACGTGTGTGAATCAAAGAACAATGAGATGGATAATAATAATGTTATGATTTCATTGATGTTGATAAACAAGTTACAATGAGAATCATAGATGGCTGGTGAAATCAAACCCATCTAAAGGAGAGGATTTCTCCTTGGATGGTGATTTACACCATGAGAAACACACACACAAAAGCCACACTTGCATAAATGCACTAGTGGGTCTATTTATACTAATATACAACATGACCTAATTTTGACTTTCTATTGTCTTGATGTTGACTTGGTCATGTTTAATTGTCTTGTTTTGTTGTAATCAACTTGGTCTCTGAACTTGTACAATTAGATCTTCAGTTGGATGTAATTATGATTTGGTAAGCTTCAGTTTATGCCATTGTTGAATCCCAACAATACTCCCCCTAACTGATGCTTTCCAAACCTTGAATTTGAAGATCTTCTCTGTCATATGTCTTCTTGATCATTTGATTTTCTGGCACAATTCATTGATGTTCTCCCCCTCAGATTAAGCTCCCCCTAATATATTTCTTCAATGGTTAAAATCTCTTGAGAATACTTCTTGGTATTGGATATGGGTTGTATCACTCTTGGATTACAGTTCATATCACAACTCAAGGATTAGTATGTATTAGGCATATGGTGAGGTTTTAAATTCAACAATCTGCATCAGTAACATGAATTAATATTGAAAACACTTCCACTCTTTTGAAATAACTTTATAAATGACATTATTCTGATAATGAGTACTCCCTTAATTAAAATCCGGCTAACTATCCGCTTAGTAGCCAGACACCGTGCAAAACATCATCAGAAAAAATATGAGCCCAAGTACTTCAAAAAGGGCATCTAATTGTTGTACAAGTCCTTGGATGAATCTATGAAAAAGTGACGAAAGTTGATTTCTATACTCTTTTTTTTTGCTTTCATGATCATAATGGATGTGCCTGTTGGTTGTAATCATCCATATTCATGGTTTTTCTTTTTTTTAAGTCCTGTTCATCGTCTGTTCATAAGCATTTCTTGCAAGACATCCGCATTTCTTTGCTAACTCATGTGCATTTGTTTGCAAACCATCCGTATTTGTTTGCAAGGCATCCACATTTGATTTCAATGCATCCACATTTGATTTCAAAGCATCCGCATTTGTGCTTAAAGTACCTGTATTTGTTTACAAGTCAACCGCATTTGGTGATAAGGCATCCCATTTGTTGCCAATCCATCCGCATTTATTACAAGTCATCCACATTCGGTGCCAAGTCATCTTCATTTGTGGCAAGTCATCCGCATTTGTTGCCAAGTCGTCTGCATTTGGTGACAAGTCATCCGCATTTGTGTATAACACATCCACATTTGTTGAAGCTTCATCCGCATTTGTTTTTGTTCATCTGCATTTCTTTTCAGACATGAACAAAAACGATTTCACACTGAAGTGTAGGTCGGGAAATAAGCTGTAGCCTCCATTTCTTCATCTTTTCTTTGTTTTTAATGATAATCATGTTCAATTGCATCGTTGAAGGAATAATCTAGTGAATGATTATATTTCTTCAAATCGTATCATATTAGAACAGATCTTGATGATTTTTCTTCTTGATTTTGAGATGAACCCCTTCTTGTTTTTGATGTTAATCTTGTTTAATTGAATCCAATTTTGAAGGAATAATCATGAATGTGTTCATGATTCTTCAAATCGTATCATTGTTGAACATATTTGTTTGTTTTTCTTTTGATTTTGGGTATGAACAGATGGGTTTTTGATGAACAGGGACTTTGTTTTTCATTTTTCTTGTTTTCTTCATTGTTCTTGACATCATTAAAGCTGAAATCAGATCTAAAAACTAGATAAACCCAGCAACCAACAGCTCTGATACCATTTTGCTAAATCAATATTTCAGATTCATTGAGCTTGGATCTTAGGATTCATCTTGTTCAGATCTAGAAATCAAAAATAAGTTGGGTGGATGTGTGTGAATCAAAGAACAATGAGATGGATAATAATAATGTTATGATTTCATTAATGTTCATAAACAAGTTACAATGAGAATCATAGATGGCTGGTGAAATCAAACCCATCTAAAGGAGATGATTTCTCCTTGGATGGTGATTTACACCATGAGAGACACACACACACAAAAGCCACACTTGCATAAATGCACTAGTGGGTCCATTTATACTAATATTACAATATGACCTAATTTTGACTTTCTAATTGTCTTGATGTTGATTTGGTCATGTTGAATTGTCATGTTTTGTTGTAATCAACTTGGTCTCTAAACTTGTACAATGAGATCTTCAGTTGGATGTAATTATGATTTGGTAAGCTTTAGTTTATGCCATTGTTGAATCCCAACAAACAACTTTTACATTAAGTACATAAACTAGGGATATATGTATCAACAAACTTCCCCTTGGACCTAGTTTACTCTATTGTCTGACATCCTTCATATGCTCTTCAAACTTCTTGTACTTCTCATCTCTTGTGTCTCCTACGTGTATTTCAAACACAAAATAGAGTCGTATCACATTTTGGAATTGGAGAGCTTGTATAATATATTGTGTGTCATAGAGCAATGGCCACTTGTATAGCGTGTAGACATCTTCAGCTGGCAAGTTGGTAAGCCACATTGGGTCAAATACCCTGATAGTTTCCATTTTGCTTTCTCTGTTCAGAACTATAACCACTTCTCCTATCCTCCAGTCATAATACCACCATTTGAAATGTGAAGTGAAGTCCTGAGGCATTTCCCGTAAGGGAATCTTTGACATTATGCATGGAGGACTACACTTCAGCATAACTTTCAGCTTCCCAAATATACGATCCAATTCAAACCTGCGGATGTACCTCTTCGGTTGTTGAGGTGTGAACTTTATCCACCTGGTATGGTATTCTTTCTTCAAAGAAACTTCAAACCAACCTGACATCTTCCTTGGATTAGCATATAGCAAATCTAAGCACACCAGTCGGTTGAGCTCAAAACTTGGGAGATTCTTCAGATCATGTTGATATCTGAAGTACTCAATCCCCTTCTCTTTCTTTATAGCATATACTTTTAAGTCCTCAAAATAAGCCCACAATATGATTTTGCTAGACAGCTTTTGATGTTTCTTGACTTTATAGAGTTTGGTGTAAGCATTTTGCTTTGGAATTGTGCGTTGTGCTCTTATTGCAGCAAAACAAGCTGCCCATTCGGCCTTCTTGATATCAACATTTGCATCTGAGGCTTGGGCTTGGTTTTCATCCTGTTCCTTGTCCTTCTCATTTCAACCAGCTTCATAAATGTAGCACTGCCAAAAGTATCACCCAAGTTGGGTATCACATTTCCCTCAAAGTCAGTGTACTCTAGATAATGTTCAGAAGTGACATCCTCTATCTCTATTTCATTAACATTTTTAGCTCATCATTACTTATAACATCTACTTCTGGAGCATCTTTGACAATTTCATCGGGATTGAGTCGGAACATCTCAACTAGCTGCTCGTCGGTCAGATCATGTGTTGATACACATATGTACCTAGATCCTGATTTTAATGTAATATGTCTTGAATGTCTTGCACTTATGTAATATTGCTACTTAATGAAATGAGAATATATGTTTGTGATTTGTCTTGTTTAATATTTCATTAATGAGTTGTTTAACACATATTGACTTGATTATATAGGTTTGTAATTGTTTGAATTGATATACATAATGTTATAATAATGAATACATTCAAACTTGGTTAAGTGAAGTTCACATGCGTCCGACTGCACCATGCGCCCCAACAGTGATCATGCATCCGAATGGCCAAGCGACTGTGTGTCCATGCGCCTGAATAGTCCATACTCCTAAATAGTCCATATGCTTGAACAACTTCATGCGACTAACTCAGTCGCATGACTGAACACTCAGTCATGCGAATGGATCAACCGCATGGCTCAATCGCACGAATGAACCATGCCAATGGTTCAGTCGCCCGAATGAGAAACCCTAACCTATATATACCACTTAATTTGTGGAAAAACGTAAGCATTGAATACACTTCGACTCCAGACGTACCCTAGCCGTCCAGAACCCTCTAAGTTCGTACTCCAAGTTCATAGAACGCGGTATATCGATTCCTAGTCGATTCTTGACATTAGATTCACTACATTATTGTGTCTATGTGGGTTCTCACTGATTGGATCGCCAATCAAATAGGATTCCACACTATTTGGTTTGTTTTAACACGTTAATCAGTGTAAGAAGCAGACCTCGGTTGCATTGTCAACCTGTGAAGCCGAATACGTTGCTGTTACAAGCTGCTGTTCTCAAATCATATGGATTTAACAGCAAATGCAGGATTACGGTTTGAATTTCTCTTCTACTCCTATCTTTGTTGATAACTCTGCTGCAATTGCAGTCACTAAAAACCAGGTCCAACATCCTAAGACCAAACACATCGGTATTAAATATCACTTTATACGTGATTGCTTTGAAAAGAACTTAACCGATGTGGTAAAAATAAATACAAATTTTCAACGCGCTGACCTCTATACAAAGGAATTTGACAAACCACGGTTTTTATATTTGTTAGAGGTCAACGGGGTTAAAAAGAAAAGTGAGGTCATTCCTGAAGATGACCATGTATAGTCCGATGCGTCGTGTCTAGTTCCTTTTATTTTTTGAATTTTCTATTATTTTATTCTATTTGCTTAATATTAAGCAGTTTAATTACAATTGGCTTATTTCATTGCCTACTAAAATCCTAAAACGCAAATCTGTTATGGTTTTATAATTTTAGGGGGAGAATAGGTTTAGGCAATAATAAAAGGAGGGAGAAGGAGAGGCAAGCTGATAAAAATAAGATCGTATGTGTGATACTGATTAAATCTTTGGAATATGATAGTACATAGGAACAAACCATTTGGGAATTTAAAATCAAAATTGAAAAGGATGCAAAGCTCAAATATAAGTCTGTGTAGTCTGAGCAATATAAAAGGAAATATGATAGATAAGCTAGCTACTACTAAGGTAACACAGAGAAAGTAGACCTAGAGGTTGCTAGACCATAGATGATATGTCGGTAGATTCAACACAATTGATGACTAGACCTTTTGGTGATCTCAAGATTAAACTAAAATGTTTAACTAGTTGTGGGTAACATCTTATCCCTGGTTAACACAATCAACAAGATTCCAATAAAGGGTGATGAGCAAAATAAACGCCACAAATATGTGCGTAAGACCAACGCATGAGCAAAAGCACATAAAAAATGCAAATACAATCAAACTAATAACTTATGTTGTTGGTGAGATCTATGCAAAAAGATTGAAATTGCTCAGACAAGAAGATAGGTTATGTGCCTCTCTGCTGTGCGGTGGCACTGACCTGAGGATAAGCATAACCTATATATTCTAGAATTCATCGTTGTTTGCCGCCTCTCTGCTGTGCGGTGGCACTGACCTGAGGTTTGGCTTCTCTTTGAAAGTTCTACGAATAGTTTCTTCTTGAAATACTACCCTGAGACCGCTCAAAAATCTCCTGAGGAATGTTGATTACCATATAAGTGTAGGATCCACAAATGCTTGTTGAAATAAAAAAAACCTTAAACTATCACCATCTATGTTGAAAGTCTGTGTATGGATTTAAGAGGACAAGTATACTGACAATCATTATGGCTACAATTCTTCAAAGTTCAAATCAGTGTGGGGACCTAAGAGTACTAGTATGATTTCCCAAATTTGCTAAATGACTCCGGATGAAAAACAAGAATAGAGCATCAAAGTTTTATTTAAATAACGTGTCCTGAATGATTTGCGTATCCTATATGATTCCAAATTGAATTGGTCTATATATGGTTTAAATGATTGAAGCTGCTTTCTCAGAAAAATTATTCCTTAGAACTACATCTTAGGAGTCAACCCTCACAAAAACACAAAAACATGTCTTAGTTTTAAGTTTTACGTTTTATTTCTATACAAGTTTGTCAAATTCAGTATGTTAGTATCAGACTATGTCATGGAAGTTGATAAGGGACCAATCATATAAAAGGTCACGTTGACGTGACCACACGTGCTTTCAAATAAAAAATTAGGTCACGTCTGAGGTGACAAAACATTTTAAAAGGATCACGTCTGAGGTGATCAAAGGTTTTTCAAGGTAAAATGATCATGTCTGAGATGATCCAATGCTCATAACGTTTAATCATAAGTTAAAAGAGGTGTAAAATGTAAAATGGTCTTAAAGTCAAAAACCATGAGTATGACTCATTCGCACGACTGGACCATAAGCATTGAGTAGTCGTATTATTGAAGGATACGAATGTGCCCAATCGCACGATTAACCCACACGTATGGGACATACATGCGATTGGACCATCAGTATCACTCAAATCACACGATTGGACACCTAAAATGGGCGAACCGCATGAATGAAGGTGATCGAATGACACAGTCGCACGACTGAACTCTAGTCGCACGACTGAAGATGACCGACTGTGCCAGTCGCACAACTGATCTTCAGTCGCACGAACAATGTGTGCAACTGGGCTCAGTCGCACGACTGAAGGGAACCCTAGTATAAATAGAGGGGCATTCGGTCGCATTCACTTATCACCCCCAAAATTTCCCTAAGTCGCACGACACGTTGTTACCCTGCCAAAATTTCGTTTGAGCCTATTATACCCCTAATTCTTGTGTACTGACGATTTCCACTGACTTTACAGGTATATTGTGGCTCAATACAATCATATTTCATTCAATTTGACTCCTAAATCGACAAATTCGGCCCAAACCAAGAACTGAGACTTGTTTGACAAAATAACCTAACTAATCTGAGCAAACATTGAAATTAAGGTTATTAGGTGTTAAGTGTAATGATTGCAAGCACAATGAACCAAAATACGACGTCTAATCATAACAATTGGTCAAAATTTGAATTTGAATTGAATAGCAGTCTGTCATGTGAATGGACAGGTTGATGAACTTCAGTCGCATGACTAAGTAGTGCGAATGGCTAAACCGCACGACTGGACCATGCGTATGAGTTCAGTCGGACGACTGATATACTCGAATGAGTTTACATACGTATGAGCTCAGTCGCATGACAAGCCGTACGTATGAGGTAATTCGCATGACTAGATCTCAGTCGCACTACTTATTCGTACGACTAGATCTCAGTCGCACAATCTCATTCCAAAGACTGAACAGAAAGAAATTCAAGTAGAAGTGATTCAAGATATTATTCATCAATGGATACTAATGTTTATATTCATTGTGTAACAGATGGCGAGTCGGTGGACTATGAGCACTAAGCATAACATTTGTGCTCATCTGGATCTGACATCCAGAAATGCTTCAGACTTTTCTGGCATTATCTCGTTCCTGAGGAGATCGAGGATCTCTCATGCCATATCTACTCCATGTAGACCGTATCGCTCTATGTTGGACCAAAAGAACCAATGAGCCTGATCAGAAAAACCTCTAAGTCCCACAGACATTGCACCTGCTGAAGAAGATCACAACAGCTGAAGACATCAGCTGATTACAAGGTCTGAAGACAAAGTCTGAAGACAAGATCTGAAGACTTCTACTGAAGACAAAGTCTGAAAGTAAAGTACTGAAGACAAAGTCTGAAGCTATCAGCTGAAGACAAAGTCTGAAAGTAAAAGTCTGAAGAACAAAGACTGAAGACCAAAGTGATCAGTAGTTGTCACAACAACTGAAGTTATTAACTTTAGTAGTTGTGATGATTTCCTTTCAGTTCTTGTAATTTACTTTTTAGTAGTTATAGTTTCAGTAGTTTTAGTTCAGTAGTTTTATGTTTTTGTACTTAGCATTCTCTGAGATGTAATCAGTAGTTGAGAACATTCTTAGTAGTTTGCATAGTTTCAGTAGTTTCAATAATTCTGTTAGATGTCACTATAAAGTGACATCAGCAGACGTCACATCTCTTATATAAGGATGTTGACCTAGTTGTAACGTGTGACATTCAGCCACCACGAAATCATATGAATGAAATATTCCTTTTGCAGAATTCTCTCTTGATAACCGTATACTTTTCATTGAATATCAATTGTGTTCTTGCGAATTGTCTAATTCATTGTTCAAATTCCGCTGCAATCTACTCTAATTAATCAAACTTAGATCACTAATCCTAACAAATGGTATCAGAGCTGGTTAATCATTGATCGATCTAACAATTGATCATTGAAACTGCTATTTCGATATCTAAGTTTGATTGAATTAGCATATTTGCAAGAATTGGTTATAGATCATTGAATTTCTCCTGCTTTCGGTTATTTGCTTTGAGTTTTCTCTTGGTTCATATTGAGTTGGTTGTGTTTTGCACTAAATCAGTTAAAACTTAATTGAATTTGGTTGAATCTGAGAATGACTACTCCTTCTAATGACCCTCACAACACCGGTTCCTCAACCAAGCCTCCGATGCTGGTTAGGACTGAGTATAACATATGGCAACGAAGAATGCTCCATCACCTGTCTGTTAATAGTTCAGGTTGTTGGACATCTGTGGTACATGGTCCACACAAGCCTATGGTGAAAAATCCGGAAACCAACCAAATGGTTCCGAAGAAGAAGGAACAATACTCAGATGAGGATCGAAAACTATTTGAGATTGATGCTAAAGCGCATGGTATTCTGGCCATGGCTCTGCCTAATGAAATCTATTATGGACTTATGCATCATGAAACTGCTCATGACCTCTGGAATGCATTGAAGGAACAATTTGGTGGAACAGATGAGGTCTTAGCAAACAACAGAGAAATCCTTGCCTAACAATATGAGACATTCTCTCATAGGAAGGGTGAGTCACTGACTCAACAGTTTGAGGGTTTTTCCTGTTTGATCCCTGAGCTAAAAATGGTCAAACATGAATACACTAATAGCCAGATGAACAACAGATTCCGCAGATCACTGCCTGAGAGATGGGACACATATACCATTGTCCTACGCTCCAGTGCAAATCTGGATAGCCTATCTCTCACCCAACTCCATGGGAAACTGCTTACATTTGAAAGAGAGATAGAGCAGAAAAGGAAACTGGCATCATCAGGAAAGCTCACTAATGACTTTGTACCAGGTAACACTGCTGTCAGGACCTGGTATTTGAACGAAATACCTAGTGATTAGAGTGTAAACCAGATCAAATAGTGCGGATCCTATTTGATTGGCGATCCAATCAGTGAGAACACATGAAGAATCAATAAAGAATTGAAACTAACGTTAGAAATCGATTGGGAATCGATCTAGTGTGTTCTATGAACTTGGAGAACGAATTGGGAGGCTTCTTGACGGCTAGGGTACGTCTGGAGTCGTAATAGAATGAATTCTCTTTTTTCCACGAATTGGGTTGTATTCATAGTTTAGTATTGTTCATTCGTGCGACTGAACTATTAGTATGATTCAGTCGTGCGATTGAACCATGCGGTGATCCATCCGCACGACTGAGTGTTCAGTCGTGCAACTGAGCCAATCTTACGTGTCAATCATACGACTGATCCAGTCTCCTGGTTCAGTCGTGCGACTGAGTCAATCGTATGAAGTTATTCATGCGTGTGGTTCATTCGCATGGGCCATTTGCATGAGAACTTCATTATGTTAAGTTTGAATGTATTAATTAATAAACATTATGTGTAACCATTCAAACAATCACTAACCTAATTAACCAATTCAATATCGACTCATTAATGAAATATTAGACATTACAAATCACAAACAATCAATATCATTTCATTAATCATATCAAATTACATCCGAATCAGATAAACAAGATCTATTACATTTCATATCATGATCTAGGGACATACATGTATCAACAAACTCCCCCTTGGACCTAGAACTCTCTAATGTCTTGTTTTCTGCATCACCTCCTCATATTTCTTGTACTTGTCCTCTTTTCTGACTCCCGCATGAATCTCAAACGTGAAGCAGAGTCTTATGACATTTTGGAACTGGAGGGCTTGTACAATATCTTGCGTATCATAGAACAGTGGCCACTTGTATAGCGTGTAGACATCATTTGCTGACAAGTTGGTAAGCCACATTGGGTCGAATACCCTGATCGTATCCATTTGGCCCTCTTTGTTTAGGACTATGACTGCTTCAGCTATTTTCCAATCGTAGTACCACCACTTAGACTGTGGAGTGAAGTCCTATGGCACTTCCCTGAGTGGGATTCTTGACATTATGCGCGGAGGACTCCACTTCAACACTATCTTCGGCTTTCCAGTAATGGCATCAACCTCAGACCTTCTGATATACCTTGTAGGCTGTTGGGGTCTGAAGTTAACCCACCTGGTGTGGTACTCCTTCTTTAGGGCAGCCTCGAACCAGCCTGACATCTTCCTCGGGTCAGCATACAAAAGCTTTAGTTTGGCCAGCTGGTTGAGCTCAAAACCTGGTAGAGTCTTCAGATCATGTGGGAATCTGAAGTACTTTATGCCCTTTTCCCTCTTAACTGCATATACATTAAGATCCTCAAAATACGCCCACGCTATGATCCTGCCAGTCACCTTATGATGTTTCTTGACTCTGTAGACTTTGGTGTAGGCATCCTGTTTCGGTGCAGCGCATTGGGCAATAAATTCTTCAAAACACGCAGCCCACTCAGTCTTTCAGATATAGACATCATCATTTGAGGCTTGGGCCATTTCCTCTACTTTCTCCGACTCTTTCTCCATCTTGTCTAACACCTCAAAAGTATCACTGACGAGGGATTCACCCAGATTGGGGACCACATTTCCCTCATTGTTAGCGTACTAAGGGTAGTGCTCGGCAGTGACATCTTCAATCTCGATTTCATCAACATCGTTGAGCTCTTCGTCACTGGTCGAGTCGCATGTCGGAGCATCCTTCACTATCTCATCCGGATTGAGCTTGAAGATCTATGCGAGTTGCTCGTTTGATAGCTCCCCTTCTTCAGGGGTATAACTCACCGACCTCCTTACGATCCCTTGCAGATCAAGAATCATTGTTAGCTGAGTCTTGACCTGCTGAAGGGGAGCAACATCAAAGTCATCCCTTTTGGTAATTTGGATTTTTGTCCTGTATCATCGTCTCGTCACTTAGTGGATCAGAGGAAGAAGCTGGTTGGTCTTGTCTGTTCTTGGACATCCTCTCTTGACCTGAAGCAGAGGCCGATGCAGCTGCATCTCCTCCTGCTGTATCATCATCATCATCCTTCTCCTCTGTCCTTTCTTCTTCTGACTTGGAGATTATGGATGACACGACCTGGCGGATCTAAGCCGCCTTCTCCTCATCTGCAACTAATAGGCGCATCACCATCCTATTGAGCGCAGACAGCTGTTCCTCTACCCCAATTGGAGGTAGAGGTGATCCATAAGTATGAGATGGATGGGCTGAGGATCCAGCTTGGTGGGTAGTGGTGGTAGTGGTGGATGTAGTGAAGATGGGTTTGTGAAATAGTGGGGGTGATGTGGGAGTGAAAGATATGGTGGTAGACGGAATCTGTACAGTGGTGGGAGGTGTGGTGGTGGTAGTAGTAGCTGTGGTGGCTGTGGTGGCTGTGGTGGTGGATGGTGTGGCTGTGCAAGTGGTAGTGGTGGTGGCAGATGTGGTGGCTGTGATGGTAACAAAGGTGAGTCGTCTTTTCTTCTTGTTCTGACCATGGGGCTGAGCCATCCTTTTCCTCCTCGTTCCCGTTGAGGTGGATGCTCCCCCTACAACCCTGCTAGCTGACTTCGGTGCATAACTCAGATCAGTGGCTATATCTCCTGAGTCTCTTGGGCGTTCACCAACCGCCCTTAGCCCATGTTCTGTGGGAACAACCTTGCTTCCAACAGTACGTGTCAAGGGCTCCTCTTCTGACTCCTATTCCTCCTCACCAGGAACAAAATCCTGATGGAAACCAGCAGACTCGGCTATCTCTCCAGCTGGGGCGGACACTTGAGGTATAACATCAGAAACTGAGCCTCTCGGTGGAGTAGACATATCATCCCCAGCGTCCCCACTGTCGTCATCATCAGAGTCATGCTCTGGGAGTAGTAGCCTCTTGTCATCAGAATCACTGTCATCATGACGCCATTTGCGTCTCCCCGGCACCACATATCTCTCGTTGGCCAAATGGCCAATCAACCTCTTCACCTGGGGCTTCACTTGCTTACCCCTATACACCCTCATCCGACCCAAGGTCGTGTCATCCATAATCTCCAAAGCAACTGCATCATGACTCTCCTTGGGAAGAAGTGGCAGCTTCTCGTTGAAGATCAGCTGTAGAACCTGGGGTACATACAAAATCCTTCCTTCCCCTTTGCCTCCAGGTTCTCCACCAAATAAGAGAAGATCATACTTGAAAAGCAAAAAGGGTGGTTCAGCACCAGTGCCACGTAGGCATTCTGAATCTGGTATGATAGATTATCGAACCCACCCCTCCTTGAAGCAATGCACTTTAGGATCACATGCGCCAAGTACTTGTACCGGGGGCACAGGTTGCTCTTGTTGAGCACACCCGAGTTTATGTCCCCAGCATACTTGATCCTGAGGAAGCAGCCTCTCACAGTTAGTGGATGTAATCTGGTGGGGTGATTCGTATCGTCCTCAAACTCAAGAACTCTCCGGATATCAGCAGCAGTACCTCGATATCATGACCCAGAATGGAGCTCCGTATACTGTACGGCTCATGAGAGCGATCAACTGAGGCATTCTCCCAGCATGCCTGGTGTAATGACCTGTAGGGCGTGCAAGGTGTAGATATAGCCTTATGTATCCGGGAACGTCTAAGGAAATCTATAATCTCAGTGAACTCGGCCCCGTTCCGAGTAGTATGATCCAAGTGAGCACATATGTTGTGCTTTGGATTAATGGACCATCTATCAGCCATTTTCCGGAAACACAAGACACAGAACCATTAGTACATAATACATCAAAATTCAGTTCTAAGTGCAATGTTTAAATTCATTCTGATTCATTCGTACGAATGAATCATGCGATTGCAGTCAGTCGGTTGTTATTTCATATGACTGAGCTCGTTCGGGTGAATGAGACATGCGACTGAGTTCAATCTGCTGACTGAGTCTGCGATTGGTTCAGTTGGCTGACTGAGCTCATTCGCATGGTTCATTCGGCCGATTGATCCAATCGCAAGTTTCAATCGTGCGATTAGAGTTCATCCGGACGACTAGTCGCCTGTCCCACTGTTCAGTCGCCTGTTGTTCGAATCTTGACCAAAACAAGTGATTTAACATGGGTTACCGGTTCAATAGACTCGCCATTTAGTCACTAATAACCTATTAAACTTAATTTTAACATTTTGCATAGTTTAGGTTGGTTATTAGGTCATTTATAGTCGATTTCTTGTTTTCATTTGAATATCACCAAATTAGGGTTCCATTCCTTCTGTTTTCGGTGCGATATCAATGCCATCCACCTGTATATAAGTCAACTAACATCAGAAGATCAACAGCAATGTGAAAACAAGGTCTAGAGAAATTTTGGCAGAGTAACGGGAAGAAATGCGATTGGGAGTGATGAGTAAAATGTGATCGACTGTGGCCCTTTAAATACTAAAACTGAGCTCAATCGGCCAACTGGCCTCATTAGCTCAGTTCATTCGGGCGACTGAGTCTCAATCGTGCGATTGGCCCTGTCAGTCGCATACAGTTGACCGATTGAGGTTTAGTCGGTTGACTGACTCAATCGTGCCCTTTCATTTGCACCTTCAGTTAACCGACTGAGTCTCAGTCGGTCGACTGATTCATTTGCCCCCTTCCATTCGGTCGAATGGAACATTCTGATAAGCCATTCGGATGAATGGCTCAATCTCATGGTCCAATCGTGCGAATGGGTCACACTTAGTAAATTTTCTGCCATTTTGGACATTTTACTTTTAAGACCCTTTTAACTTTTGAAATTAACATTATGAGCTTTTGATCATCTTAGACATGATCATTTTAATTTCAATTTTTTTAATCACCCTAGACGTGATCCTTTTAAACAATTTAGTCACCTCAGACGTGACTCTTTTAAACACTTGTCACCTCAGACGTGACTGTTTTAAACTTTGAAAACACATGTGGTCATCTCAGACATGACCCTTTTAGTGAGTTGATCCCTTACCGATTTTCATGATGTAGTCCGGCAAACAAACAAAACTAAAAGACTAAGTGAATCAGAAAAAACTAAACTAACGTACAAAAAATAAAACTTGTTTTTGGCTTTTTGTGAGAGATAAATCCTAAGATGGAAATCTACGGGATTTGGTTCCGGAATAGGCAGCTTCAACTTAGAGTGACCACACCTGGACCAATTTAATTTTGGAATCATACAGACAAGTCAAATCATTTGGGACTTGTTATCAAAATCTTTTGATGCTCTATTCTTGGTTTTCATCCAGAGTCGTTAGCAACTTTTAGGAAATCATACTGGAACTATTAGATTACCACATTGATTTGAACTTTCAAGAATTGCAGCCACAATGATGGTCAATATGTTTGTCCTCTTAAATCCATACACAGACTTTTGACACAGACTGGTTGTGACATCCGTCACCTTAAGGTCCGTCGAACGACATAAATAAACATAGAAATATTTTAATTATTCTTCCTTTTCTTCATGAACTCCTTCTTTAAGGAATCATGTCTGCTTATTTTCCTTTGTGCCTGTACTTCCTTCGAGAACGTGTGTTAAGCATAAAACTTTTATAAATTTCATCACCATTACCACCAAATATATCATTTTTTTCTTTTATTTCGACCATTGTCATAATAAAACCATTTTAGACTATCAAATGCCATTAAACACGCTTTTAACCTTAATATAACGAACATTTTAAGGTCGTAATCAACAGAAACAAATTTTGGGAAACTCGAGGGTTAAGTGCAGGGACTAAACTTGTAATTTTGAAAACTTGGGCTGGGTATATAAACCCATTCCCAGCCATTTATCCTCATCCTCATCTTCTTCACCTTCAACATTTTCTCCACTTTCTCTCTCGATCTAGCACCTAAAACCGTCACGTTGGTTGCGTTTTCACTGCCAAATCTTGGGTATCATCGTGTATACTCGTTCCTAGCAGGTAGACAACCTTGTTCAACCCGTTTTTGGCTTGGTTTTACTGCTGTGTTTTCTAGGGTTCGGGTGCTCGGGTTCATCCGAGCACATGAGGTCGTGTGGGTGCGTGTGAGGTCTTTCTGCTTGTGTTTCATGTTTGTGTATGTTTGTTGAGTGTTTCTGGAAGTCCTCGTGGTATAAACTCGCGTTAGAGCAGCTCGGGGGCTGCTCAGCCGACCACAGTCGCGATTCTGCAGTTCAGGCGACTGGGTCTGTCATGCGATTGAGCCGTGCGACTGAGTGAGTCGTGCGACTGAATCATGCGTCTAAGTCAATCGTGCGACTGAGTTGTGCGACTAGGCATGTCGTGCGACTGAGTCGTGCGACTGGGTGTTTGTATGCGATTGAGTCATGCGTGCGAATGAGTGTATACGATTGAGTCATGCATATGAATGATTGTGTGCGATTGAGTCAGGTGACCGACTGAGTGTATGCGATTGTGCGTGTTTCGCACGACTAGAGTCCAATCGCACGAATGAAGGTTCAATCGCACGAAAGTAGCTAATTTGCACGATTGAGGGTTGATTCGTGCGCATGGAGGTCGGGTCGTGCGAATGTGTGAGTTGTGTGGTGCGACTGAGTCCAATCGCACGAATGAAAGTTCAATCGCACGAAAGTAGCTAATTCGCACGATTGAAGGTTGATTTGTACGAATGGAACGTGGGTCGAGCGTCTAGTCCTGTTGTGTGACTGATGATGAGTGTGAATTTCCCTTGAACGCCTGATGATGATAAGGCAACATCAGTAAAAGTGTCATTGCTTGACCCCAAAGATTAAAGTCAACGCTATCAACATGCACATACTATTTCAATTGAAATAAACCTAACATTTTACAATTACCGACAACCCATTTGAAACTACAAATACTTAACAAGTGTCATCTTTCATAACAATGAGATCTTTACAAGGATGTCATAAGCAATGATGACTACTCGTAGTACTTGGATCTACATAAGATCTGATATGTGTGTCCGCTTGTGTGTGTGTGCCACCCAGGACCGAACTGATACAACCCAAACCGACCAAACATTACTATACGCTTTATACATGTCATTAATGCTTGACAATAACTGTCAATAGGTGTTTGACCGATCATTGCATTCAAGTATTGGAATCTCGACCTTTCATACTTACCACTTAACATGTGAGTTTCGTGGCACCTTTTTATGTTTATACTATTTTTACAAACATTTACAAACATGGGGGAAAAGTATGCTCGCCCGTTTTCTATGCTGTACAACATACATACAATTTTCATACAAGGAATCAACGTGATACTGTGTTGCAAGTACTTATCTGATACATGCTTGGGTCTGCTGTGTGGTTCTATCTTTGCAACTATTTAATTTCAGTGTGGGAACCGACTGTTAGGTATTGGTAGTACTACTGGGTTGACACCCCCACCCTCGTGTTGGTATACTAGTTAGTAACAACAATAGCCAGGTACGGGCCTTGGGTGAATATATGCCGACAATTTCTTTGTGTATGTCTTTAGGTTTGGTTGCAAAGCTCATGTCATGTGATTTTACTTGTGTATATAACTGTATTCACGGTATTCCATATCATTTACTTTTTACAGCATCACTTACACTTTTATTACTTAAACCTGCGAGCTCACCAACAATTTTGTTGACCATTTTGAGCATATCTTTTCAGGTGATCATGCTAGCTGAGGTTCTAGGTGTGCTGCCTTAGTGTAGACCCTAGGATGCATTTTTTTAGGCCGAACTTGTCTTTTTGAAAACAATTGTTGTAACTGTTTCAAACAACATTATACTTTGTAACTTGTTCCAGGGTTGTGGGAATTGCATACAATGTTATTACCTATGTTTATCTTATATCATGTTTATGCTTATGGCTATGTTGTCGTGAATACTGACTAAACACGACACAAATCCCCTTGTTGTCGGGTGTCGTCATGACACGCATGTCATCATTATTATTATTGCATCTCTATCGCTTACCATGTGTTATGACGATTCCCGTCTCGTCGCAACCCCGTGTTTCCGCTCTTAGCGGGGGTGTGACACTGGTGATAGATTTAGGTTTAATTATTTCAACTAACATTTGTGGATCCCACACTTATATGGTAATCAACATTCCTCAGGAGCTTTTGAGCGGTCTACGGGTATTTTTACAAGAAGAGACTATTCTTAGAGCTTTCAAAGAGATGCCAATCCTCAGGTCAGTGCCATCGCACAGCAGAGAGGCGGTAAACAACAATGAATTCTAGAATATCTAGGTTATGCTTATCCTCAGGTCAGTGCCATCGCACAGCAGAGAGGCACACAACCTATCTCCTTGTTAGAGCAGCTTAATTTTATTTTGCACAAAATGCACCAACAACATAAGTCATTAGCTTGATAGCATTTTTCTTTAATTTTTTTCGTGTTTTGCTCTATTTATAGTCATCCGCACACATTTGTGGCGTTTACATGCTCATTACCCCTTATTGGAATATTGTTGATTGTGTTAACCAGTGATAAGATGGCAGCCCACAGTCAGTTGAACAACTTAGTATGATCTTGAGATCACGAGTCAGGTCTAATCATCTATTGTGTTGAATCTACCGACATATCAATTGTGGTCTAGCAACCTCTAGGTCTACTCTTGTTGTGTTACCTTAGGAGTTACCAGTTTTTCTATCATCTTCCCTTTTATATTTCTTAGACTACACAGACTTATACTTTGAATTTTTGCATCTAAATTTTTAAAGTCCCTCTTGATTCGTTCCTGTGTACTATCATATTCCAAAGGGTTTGAATCGGTATCACAGATACGATCTACCTTATATTAGCTTTCCACTCCTTCTCCCTCGTTTTTTAATGTTACTTGCTGACTTATTCTCCCCCTAAAATACTAAAATCATAACTGGTTTAATTATTTTAGGATTTTAATAAACAACAAAATAAAATGAGTTTAATTTTAACAGACTAAAATAAATAAATAAAATAAAATAAAAAAGAAAAATGAACTAAACTACATCGGACTACACATGATCATCATCAGGAATAACATCACTTTTCTTTTTAACGCTGTTGACCTCTAGCAAATATTGAAAATGTGGTTTATCAAAGGCTTTAGTATAGAGGTCAGCGCGTTGAAAATCAGTATTAATTTTTACCACATCAATTAAGTTCTTTTCAAGACAATCTCTTATGAAGTGGTATTTAACACCGATATGTTTGGTCTTTGGATGTTGGACCAGATTTTTAGTTACTGCAATTGCAGCAGAGTTATCAACAAAAATAGGAGTAGAAGAAAACTTTAAACGTAATCCCGCATTTGATGTTGAATCCAGATGATTTGTGAACAGCAACTTGCAACAGCAACGTATTCGGCTTCACAGGTTGACAATGCAACTGATGTCTGCTTCTTACACTGCCAGGTAACTAATCTTCTCCCAAAGAATTGACATCCTGCTGATGTAGACTTGCAATCCATCTTGCAGCCCCCGTAATCCGAGTCACTATACGCCGTGAGCTTAAGTCATCATCATGAGGATACCACAACCCAAGTGTGGGTGTACCCTTCAGATAACGAAATATCCTCTTGACCCCGATCAGATGGTTGACCTTAGGCTTAGCCTGATATCTAGAACATAAACATGTAGCATACATGATATCAGGTCTTGAGGCAGTGAGATACATGAGGGATCCAATCATTCCTCGGTACATTGTGGCATCTACAAGATCTCCATTTTCATCAGGTGCTATATCGTGATTTGTAGAAGTGGAGTCCCAGCAGCAGAAGCATTCTCCATGTAAAAACAACTGAGAATGTCTCCCACATACTTGGTCTGTTGTAGAAATATCCCATTTGGAGTCTGATCCACCTGTAACCCGAGAAAGAACTTCATCTCCCCCATAGCACTCATCTCAAATTCTTTCTTCATAACTGCTTCAAACTCTTTGCATAACTCTTCGTTCTTTGAACCGAAGATTATGTCATCAACATAGATCTGTACGAGCAGTAGGTTGCCATCTTTTGTTTGATGAACAGTGTGCAGTCAATGACTCCCCTACAAAAGCCGTGTTTCACAAGATGAGTCGAGATTTTCTCATACCAGGCTCTTGGAGCTTGATGAAGCCCGTATAAAGCCTTGTCGAGTTTGTAAACTCTATCCTGATGATAAGGATCTTCAAATCCCTCGGGTGACTGACATAGACTATTTCTCTGATTTCCCCATGAAGGAATGCACTCTTCACATCTAATTGGTAGACTTTAATCTTCATGTACGATGCATAGGCAAGGAAGATGCGAATGGCTTCCATCCTTGCCACAGGTGCAAACACTTCATTGTAGTCAATTCCCTCGACTTGGCAAAATCCTTCAACCACCAATCGAGCCTTGTTCCTGATAATGACCCCTTGGTCATCCTTCTTGCATTTCAAGACCCATTTGGTGCCAATGACCTTAGCACCTTTAGGTCTATCAACTAGAGTCCACACACCTAACTTCTTGAACTGAAGAAGTTCTTCTTGCATGGCACTCACCCACGCCTCATCATTTAGTGCATCACTGACGTATTTTGGCTCAAACTGCGAGACAAAACACCGATAAGCACCATCATGAATATATCCCTTCTCCATAACTGAGGTGTAATCAGCTGAGTATAGCTGATTTTGGGTTTGTACACCTGATCTGACATCCCTAATGACATTGTCTAAGGGATGATAGACATTTAGTCGTGATCCTGGAGTAGTAGGAACAACTACCTCAGAGCCAAGATTATGAACATTTGGTTCTACATCTGAGGTAGTTGGAGTTTGAGGCTCCAAAGTTGAAGGTGCATCACTGGTAGATGCTTGTGGACTTTCAGAAACTGGAACCTGTTCCTCCTGAGTGTTCTGGTCATCTTCTTCAGCTTCATCTTCAGAGGAGGAGTCACCGTCGTCGACTACTCCCCCTGACTGAGTAGATGATTCTCCCTGTGAGCTAGATGTTGGTGTATTCAAGATATCATAAATCATCCGTGTAGCTAACTCGTCATCCAAGGGAGAGAGAGGGATGTTGAAGGACTTGAAGAATCCATCATAGTCGAAAAAGTAGGCGGGTCCTTTGCCAGTAGGTGGTGTGGTATATCTCTGAACGTCAACATTACACCACACTTCTACTAGACCCGTTGAGTTGTTGTAAACCCTCTTGTTCGGTATGTTGTATACGAGAAAGATTCCTTCACCCGCCTTCTCGCTGAATTTACCTTCTTGTGTTTTCTTCAGAAGTGTGCACAGCGCGCCAAATGGTTCGAGATACTTCAAATTTGGTTTGCGTCTTTGTAGTAGCTCGTAACATGTCTTTCTGTGGCGCTTGACAATCAGAACTCGATTCAGTGTATAACATGCATTAGCAACTGCCTCATTCCAAAATTGGATAGGCAGTTTCGAGTCTGCCAGCATAGTCCGTGCAGTCTCTATCAAGCTTCTGTTCTTTCTCTCAGCAACGCCATTCATCTGAGGCATGTAGGCAGAAGTGAATTGATGTACAATTCCCTTTTCAATGCAGTAAGCCTTCATCCACTGGTTCTTGAATTTCGTCCCATTGTCTGAGCGTACTTGTCTACCCTTCAGCTTGTAGAGAGATTCCAGTGTGGTTACTAACTCCTTGAATGACTCAAATGTTTCTGATTTGGACTTCAGAAACATTACCCAAGAGAACCTTGAGTAGTCATCAGTAACCACAAAACAGTACAAGTCGCCTACTATGCTCTTTGTACTGACTGGACCAAACAGATCCTTGTGAAGAAGTTCAAGAGGAAGTTCTATTGAATGAACTTTCTTTTCCTTATAAGACTTCTTCGTCTGTTTTCCTTTCTTGCAAGCTACACAAAAATCAGGAAGCTGGCATTCTTGACATTAACTCCTCTCACCAGATCCTTCTGAATCAAGTGATTCATCTTCCTTTGACTAATGTGTCCCATTCTCCTATTCCAGGAGATGGAATCCTTCTCAGTAGCTTTAGATAGAAAATACTGAACCTCATGATCCCTTGTAGCAGCTGTTGACAGATCCAAAACATAAAGGTCTTTATATCTTGAAGCAGTCATCAAAACTTGGTCTTCTGGGATCACGTAATCTTTCTTGAGCACGTAACACTTCTTGTTGTCGAAGATGACTTTAAATCCCTTATCGCAGATTTTGGAAACAGAAAGTAAGTTATTTTGAAGTTGTTGAACGTAGTTCACCTTATCAAACTTAACTTTCTGATTTCTCACTTCTCCTTGAGTTGTGATATATCCTCCCTTGTTTCCAGCAAACGAAACATGCCATCCTTTTATTTGCTTGACGTTAGATAAAAGAGCCCTGTTTCCTGTCATGTGCCTGGATGCTCCGTTGTCTATAATCCACGTGTTACTTTCAACACTGTAGCGAACATCCTGAGTTGGTTCAGAAGAGTTAGCCATCAACGCAGCATCAGATGTCTCTGGTTCTGGTGATTCTGTCTTTTCTGTCTTTGCTGTGGTAGTCTCCTCTTTAGGCTTGTAGCTGACCTCAGTTGCAGTTGTCTCTTCAATATTTGACATCACTATCTCAACTGCTAGATCTCCTTCACTCGCGGAATCATCGTCAATGTCTTCTACACTTGCAATGTTTGATTCCCCTGGACAGACAAACCTAAAGCCCCAGTCCTGTCCTTCATCATCATGAGCAGTCAAGGCTTTTGGATCCTTGCTTGATGAAGTAGAACTAGTAGCTTGCTTGTCTTGACGAGTGAAGGACGAGAATGGGTTCCCGTTACCCGTCTTCTTTGGCTTAACACATTCTCTCTTGAAGTGCCCCTTCTCTCCACAGTTAAACTAGGTCACTTTGCTCTTGTCAAAGCCAAATGTGGTATCCCTAGTAGCTACCAAGTTCTGTCCGGTCTTTTTCATAAACTTCTTCGCCCTCCGGACAGCACTAGCTAAGGCCCACATTATGTCCATTCTCTCAAGCTCCATTTCGTCTACCTGCTCGTAGTCCTCGTCTGCCAGATGGCAATTTCCAATCTTCCTAACAACAAGTCCATCATAAGAATGAACCACTGCAGCCAAAAGATCCATGTGTTCTCGAGCTACTTCTATAGTCACATTACCGAGGTTCTCAGTCTTCAGTCTAGTAGCATTTGTTTCAGATCCAATATGATGGGTACAAGAAGACCCCGACGTGTCTAATCCTAAAGGAGAAGCATGTGAAGGACCCGATGAGCTAGACACAAATGAAGTCTGGAGAGGTGCTCCAGATGTCTTAGCTTGAGGCGTGGCATTGTACAAAGCTGGATTCTGAGTATACGAAGACTTCTGAGCTCTGTACTTCATCCTAAGAGCTTCTTCTCGCAGCTTTAGAATGAAGTAATTTATATCCAGCTTTGCCAGCATTCCATTCTGTCTCAGGTTAGACACGAATGAAGCCCACTTTTTCGGCAATCCGTCTGTAAAGTTAGTAACTTTCTCTTCCATGGTAGTAGCCACCCCATGTGTTTGCAGTTCACTAATCAGATGGTAGAATTTATCTATAACATCGTCCAAACTCTCGTTTCCCATCGATGAGAAGTTATCGAATTCCTTCTTTAACTCCTTAGCCTTGATTGCCTTCAACGAAGCATTCCCGTCGTACCTCTTTTCCAGCTCATCCCATAGTTTCTTCGACTGCTTATTCTCTGAGTACTGATGGAAAATTTCTTTAGGGATAGACTGTGTAATCAATGCATAAACCCTCTTCTCTGCATTATATTTAACTTTCTGCGCGTCTGTCATCCCTCCTCAGGTTAGCTTTACTCCATCGGCTCCCACCAGCGTAATATACCCAATCTCAATAGCTTCCCACAGATTCGGATCCACTCCATTGAGGTAGATCTCAAAACGTTGTTTCCAGTGGGGAAACTCATCTAACATTAAGAGCTTTGGTGGTTTATTATGATTACCCACCTCACTCTCAAGTAACAACAGGTTCTGGATCCTAGAGTCCTTCCCAGCAGTAAATGCTGACATTTGATCTTCCATGGTGAATAACTTTAAGTCTACTAAAACAAACTGTCAACTGGTGTGACTGAAGGATGCGATTGGGCTATCCGTGCGAATGAACTATGCGAATGGTTCAATCGTGCGGCTGAACTAAGCGATTGATTCAGTCGTGCGAATGAAGCTGATGCGTATGAACACTGCGAACGAATGGTTCAATCGTACGAATGGAGATGCGACTAGGTCCAATCGTGCATCTGAGCAATGCGAATGAGGTCCAGTCGTGCGAATGGCCCACTCGTGCGATTGAAGCTGCTGTTTTGCGAGAATTTCTAGGTTAAACGTGTGTTAGCTGTAAAAACTCGAAATTTTGCAAGGTCTAATCGCTTAAGTCCGTAGAAACCAAACTTTGATGAGCAGGGAACGTCCAAGATCACTTTTGACACAAAAGATTGCGTTTTAGTGCAAAAACACAAACCTTTTATCAATCTTGATTGAATCACAGTAATCAAGAGCCAAGGCTCTGATACCACTTGTCAAGAGCTGGTATTTGAACGAAATACCTAGTGATTAGCGTGTAAACCAGATCAAATAGTGCGGAATCCTATTTGATTGGTGATCCAATCAGTGAGAACACACGAAGAATTAATAAAGAATTGTAACTAACGTTAGAAATCGATTGGGAATCAATCTAGTGTGTTCTATGTACTTGGAGAACGAATTGGGAGGCTTCTGGACGGCTAGGGTACGTCTGGAGTCGTAATAGAATGAATTCTCTTTTTTCCACGAATTGGGTTGTATTTATAGGTTATTATTGTTCATTCGTGCGACTGAACTATTAGTATGATTCAGTCGTGCGATTGAACCATGCGGTTGATCCATCCGCACGACTGAGTGTTCAGTCGTGCAACTGAGCCAATCTTATGTGTCAATCATACGACTGATCCAGTCTCCTGGTTCAGTCGGGCGACTAAGTCAATCGTATGAAGTTATTCATGCGTGTGGTTCATTCGCATGGGCCATTCGCATGAGAACTTCATTATGTTAAGTTTGAATGTATTAATTAATAAGTATTATGTGTAACCATTCAAACAATCACTAACCTAATTAACCAATTCAATATTGACTCATTAATGAAATATTAGACATTACAAATCACAAACAATCAATATCATTTCATTAATCATAACAAATTACATCCGAATCAGATAAACAAGATCTATTACATTTCATATCATGATCTAGGGACATACATGTATCAACAACTGCCTTGGTTGGTCATGAGTCAGAATATGCTGCATCAGAAAGCAATTATGATGAACATATAGATTCCTCTTCAAACAGTTCTGATCATGCATTTGTTAGTGTTGATAGTCAGTCAGGCTGTAATAGTGACAATTTGTGCTTCATTATGGATGATTTGAAAGGTATTGCTGATGATGACTTAGAAGAGATGGATATTCCAAGCCAAATGGCCTTGATTAATATCAGATCTCAAAAGTTCTACAAGAGAACTAGTTGGAAATTTCCAGGACTCTGTGGCAAAACCAAAGTTGGTTTTGACAAGAGTAAGTTGAGGTGTCACAAATGCCACCGGCTTGGACACTTTGCAAGAGAGTGTAGATCATCTAGATCTAACTCATCTTCACCCTTTGTGACTTTTTCAAGCAATAGTCCACAAAACAGAGGGCAACATCCTGCTAGTTCTGGTCATCACTCACAACCTATATCTCCTACATATTTTGTCCCTCAGGGTCCAATGCCATATCCATATACCTGCTATTACATGCCACAACCAAATAAAGTTCAAGTTCCTATTGCTCAACAACCTCAAGCCTTACCTGAGCCTCTACCATCTCAATCATCTCAATCACAACCTCATCACAACTTCTTCACCCCTGGTGTTATTAACTAGAACAGTTTACCAGATGATCTCTCTGGTAATGAGTAATTATTGCTGGTGATGGTCAACATGGTGGTGAACATCCTTTTGGGAATCTTGCTCTCATGGCCCTGGAATCTACTGAGAGTTCATGCTCCAATGCATCTTCTTCACAGGTAACCCAGGTATCCTCTGAGGCTAAGGCCAAGCTATGTTCTGAATCTTGCATAGCTGCATTTATCTCTATTAGAGAGGCAAATTTAGCTTTAATAAATCAAAATCTTGAGCTTGAGCAAACCCTTTCCAAAAGAAAAGCTGAGTATGAGTCTGTCCTTAAAGATAAAGATGATGAGATTTATAAGCTTAAATGCCAATCAAATGATGAAAAGGCTAAGCTAGAGGTCATTCTTGAGAACCACAGAGAACTCAAAGAAAATCTTGCAGCTACCCAAGTTGAGTGTGACCGCTGGGTATCATCTTGCAAGGGATTTGAAATGCTGCTCAACAAACAATCTGCTTCAAATGTGTAGTTTGGAATAGGTTACAATCACATTGCACCACCTACAGATTTTACTCCAATATCAATAGTAAAACCTGAAGGTGAAAGTAATTTCCAAACCACACCATCATATGTATCATCCTCAGTGATCTCCCAAGATCAGAAGATGAAATCAGTGTTAATACCTCAGCAAATCAATTGCCTGATGGGTTAACTACTGATAAGCACATGAAGCTGAGTACTTCAGATGTTGTCCCTCAAAGTACCTCAAGTACTGAAGGGCAAGTCACAACATCTGAAAAGCATTTCAAATCAGCTTAAATAAAAAGATTAACAACTGCTGATGAATCTATCATACGGTCTTTCAGGACGGATAGAGAACAGCTGAAGAACAAGTCTTTAGTTGTTACAGATCCTTCCGTACTAAACAAAAGTACTGAAAGGAGGAAAGTACTGAAGATCACACCTTCAGTAGTTTCCACATCAGCAGTTGATCAATCCAAGATGAAGAATAAGCCATGTGAAATATGTGGTAAATTCAATCATCTTTCTAATGAATGTTGGTACAGAAAGGGTTCCAAACTCAACAGAGATAAGCTCATTAAAATCCAGATGGATGAAATGAAAAATGAGTTTGAGACCATGTTTGTACCACAGTCATCCCAATGTGATAAACCCAAGCCTTCATCCAAATCCAAAAAGAAGGATAGGGTTTATCATAAAACAGCTGATAGTGCTCCTCATGATAAACATCAAACTAAGTCTGTGAATTTCAAGGAGGAAATGGTGGGCCACAGGAACTCATCAAAAACAAGTACTGATATGTCACAAGAGCTGAAAGCTTTAGCTACAAATCAGAGACAACTTGTTATGATGGTTCAGCATTTGTTGGGGAGAGTTACCAACTAGATGCACCTGTGATCAAACCACTAAAAAGGCATTCCAAGCCCAAATCCAAGGAATCCATTTCAGCATCATCTCCACCTTCATCAGCTGTTAATCATGAGAAACAAGTTATGGTTAAATCTGTTGATGAAAACAGACCCAAAACCAAAAAGGTTTGGGTCTCAAAACCTAACTAGTTCTTTATGATGAATGCAGGGTTCTTCAGCATGCCAAAGGAGCATCTGGTATGTAGACAGTGGAGGATCTATGCATATGACTGGGAGCAGTTCTCTTCTTAATGACTACTCTTAAGGAAAGAAGGGATTTGTTTCATTTGGAAATGATGCTAAGGGTTACATCATCGGGAAAGGATATGTGTCTAATGGAGATATCAGATTTGATGATGTTAACTATGTGGAGAATCTTAAGTATAATCTACTGAGTGTCAGTCAGATGTGTGATAAAGGGCATGTTGCACTTTTCACAAGCTAGAACTACAGGATTCTGTCTTCCCAAGTTCTGAGGCTGATTGACAAGGTATTGGATGAACATATTCTCCTGAAGGCCAACAGGATTGGAAGAGTATATGCCTTGGATTTGTCAAAGAAGATTGATTTGAAGGGTCATCCTTGCCTGTTCTCCAAAGCCTCTCCTCAGGAATCTAAACTGTGGCATAGAAGGCTGGGTCATGTAAATCTAAAAAATATGAATCAGCTGATCCACAATAGTTTAGTGAGAGGTCTACCCATAAAGGAGTTCCATTGTGATGAAACCTGCACTGCTTGTTTGAAAGGAAAACAACACAAAGTCTCATTCCCTCCTATTGAAGAACCTAAGTCCACTGCCTGCTTGCAGTTACTGCACATGGATCTATTTGGTCCTGTGAGAGTGATGAGCATGGCAAAGAAGAAATACTGTCTGGTAATTGTGGATGATTACTCCAGATTTGTATGGACTTTCTTTTTGCATTCAAAGTATGAGGTTGCTCAGACGATTATAAACTTTGTGTTGTATGTTGAGAAGCAGTATTCCCTATCAGTCAAGTGTATAAGGAGTGATAATGGAACTGAATTCAGAAACCATACACTTGATGATTTTTATCTATCAATGGGAATCAAGAGGCAGTTTAGCATTCCAAGGACTCCAGAACAAAATGGAGTAGTGGAGAGAAAGAATAGGACCCTAATTGAAGTTGCAAGGTCTATGTTGGCTGACTCTAGTTTGCCATTGACCTTTTGGGCTGAAGTTGTCAACACAGCTTGCTATGTGTAGAATAGAGTATTAGTAAATCAGAGGTTGATAAAGACTCCATATGAAGTTCTACATCATTTGGCTCCTCTTATTTCATTCTTCAAAGCCTTTGGGTGTCCTTGTCTCATTCTTAACACAAAGGATCAACTCCACAAATTTGATCCTAAGGTGGATGCAGGGTATTTTGTAGGTTATTCATCCACATGCAAGGCTTACAGAGTCTTCAACTGCAGAACAAAGATAGTTGAAGAAACCTTGCATGTGAAATTAAATGAATCTCCTAAGGATAAAATTCCACAAAACCCTGTGTAGCTGTTTGATCTGGACATACTGCAATATGTTCCTTATCAACCTCCAGCTATTGCAGATCATGTGGATAAATCATCTTTTGCAGCAAGTCTTCCACCTGGTGGTACTGAAGATGATGATGATATCAGTACTCACCTTTTCAAGTTTAGTGATCAACTGCCTGAGTCTGCTAAACTTGATGCTCCTGTAGCTTCTGCAGCTCCATCCACAACAAATGCTGATGAGATTTCTGACTCCTCTACATCATTTGACTTGCCATCTCATACTTGGTTTCAAGAGTCTGGATCAACATCTATTGCTGCTGAACCGGCTACAAACACTTGCACTGATCTTATGGTGTACCAAGAGCTGAAGAATCACCCCATGTCTCAAATCATTGGTGATATCAATGCTGGTGTCTCAACTAGAAGTCAATTGTCCAATTTCTGCTTCTATGCTCTCTTCATCAGTCAGCTAGAGCCAAAGAACTATCATGTTGCTTTGAGAGACAATGGATGGGTTGAAGCCATGCAGCTTGAGCTACTTCAGTTCAAAAAGCAGCAAGTGTGAGAACTGGTTCCTCTACCCCCAGGTAAGTGTGCAATAGGCACTAAATGGGTGTTTAGGAACAAAATTAATGAAAATGGGTTGAAGCAAGCTCCTAGAGCCTGGTATGAAACACTTTCAAATTTTCTTCCTAAAAATAATTTCACTAGAGGCTCCATAGATAAAACTTTGTTTATTAAGAAAGTGGATCAACATAAGTTACTTATTCAAATTTATGTTGATGATATTATTTTTGCATCCTCTGATCCTCAGTTGTGTGATGATTTTACAAGTTTAATGAAACAGAAGTTTGAAATGAGTGCAATGGGAGAATTACAGTTCTTTCTAGGCTTGCAAATCAAACAAAAGGCTGATGGAACCTTCATTCATTAGTCAAAATATACAAAAGATCTTTTGAATAAGTTTGATTTACAAAATTGTAAGCCTGTTCTACTCCCATGTGCAACACCACACAACTGGATGCAGATCAGAAAGGTAAAGCTGTGATGAAACACTTTACAGATGTATGATTGGGTCGTTGATGTATTAACAGCTTCTAGACCAGATATCATGTTTGCAACTTATGTTTGTGCTAGATTTCAGGCTGCTCCTAAAGAGTCTCATTGATTGCAGTCAAGAGGATCTTTAGATATCTGCAAGGTACACAATCTCTAGGTCTTTGGTATTCCACTGGACACTCTTGCAAATTAGTTGATTTTTCTGATAGTGACTATGCAGGGTGTAAGTTAACCAGAAAGTCAACTTCTGGTGGATGTCAATTCCTAGGCAACTGTTTAATTTCTTGGCAGAGTAAGAAACAAACATCTGTTGCTACATCCACTGCTGAAGTAGAGTACATTGCTGCTGCAAATTGTACATCTCAGGTACTCTGGCTTTAGAACCAATTATTGGATTATGGCATTACAGAGACTAAGACTCCATTATTAATGGATAGTGCTTCAGCTCTGTGCATTGTCAAGAATCCAGTCCAGCACTCTAGGACCAAACATATAGAGATCAGACACCATTTTATTAGGGATTGCTTTGAAAAAGGTCTGATTGATCCAAAGTTTGTGCCTAGTGCTGATGAGCTTGCAGATATATTTACTAAGCCTTTGGATAGTTCAACTTTCCAAAACCTTGTGTTAAGGCTTGGTATGCTGCAGCTAGAATAAGTGATAACTACTGATGATCTCAGTAAACAAGTACTGATGACCATTAGTAACCATGTCACAAATATGTACTGATTCTGTTATAAGAAACTGATGCAGTTACAACTACTGATATCAGTAAAAACAGATAAGTACTGATGTCCTATGAAACAACTGAAAACAGCTAAAAAGTTTGATGAGTAAGTGTTGAGGACAGTATGAAACAGTGAAAAACTAAGAATTGACGAAAACTACTGATGAGAATTTTCTCTTCAGTTGTTTCCACAAACTGCTATTTCACCCTAAACAGCTTATGACAAAACCATGTCTTCAGTAGTTTCACAACTACTGATGACTAACACCAAGTCCTCAGTTGTTTACAACAACTATTGATAAAACCATGTCTTTAGTAGTTTCACAATACTGATGACTAACACCAGTCCTCAGTTGTTTCAACACCTGAAGACAAAACCAAGGTTTTCAGTAGTTTCATAACTACTGATGACCAAAACCAAGTCTTCAGTTGTTTTCAAACGTCTGATAGTTGAAACCAAGTCTTCAGTTGTTTTCATACAACTGCTGATAAACCAACACTTTTAGTCGTTTTCTTTTATCCTTTTCTTAACCTATAAATACCTGCACTTATAGCCAAACGTTTCATTAGCCATTTTCAATCCTTTTCTCTCTCAACAATGGCGCCCATGAAACTCAAACCCCGACACAACTGTGTTGCCTACCTTTCGAAATTGGCCTTCTGGAAGAAGTTTGATACTGCCATCGATCTTATGGTGGATTCCCAATACCGAACCGCATTTCTTCTGAATCCTACCATATACCCTGATTCCTTAACCCAATTCTGGACCAACGTCTCTGTCACAATGGTGAGAATGATAGCCAAATCACTCTCCAGTCGTTGGTGAACCAGAAACAGGTGCTCATCACCCCCGACATCATTCGCAAAACCTAAATTTGCATGATGGCACCTATACTAAAGAATACCCGAAAGGCACCACTCATATGTCTTTCATCAATAACGGGTATGAAGGCGACTTAAGTGCTACAACCATTCTTAAAAAGCACTTCCATGATGCCGAAAAACTTATCTTTCATATGGTGAATGTCTGCCTTGCTTCAAAGACATCTTCTTGGGATCAGATGTCTTCACCATGGCAACAGGTATTGTACTCTATCTTTGAACGCCAAAATCTAAATTTTTCTGAGATAGTGTTCATGGAACTAACGGATCTGGCTCAGAAACCTGTGGCAAACAGATGGCTACTATATCCCAGGTTTCTAATGGCCATAATTTTAAACCACTTAAAATCTGATGGCCTTGTTGGTCTTGGGGTCCCTGCTCTAGCTGTTTTAGTTGAGGTATACTCCAGACATAACTCTGACCTACTCTTAAAGGGGCTGCCCAGATGCTAAAACCCAAGCAGAGGGAACACACAGCCTCCACTTCCAGATCCAAAGTCCCCACCAAAGCCAAATCCAAAAAGCCCAAAAAGGCTACTCAGGGAGATGAGTCTCGTGAGGATGCCCCTGTACCAGCAGTACAGGAAGCACATACTGGTTATAACTCTCCAGTCATGTCAAAGACTCAACCTGCTGAAACCGCACAGGTATCCTCTCAACAGGATCTTGTTGCAACCACAATTGGGGATCCCATATTACTGGAACCTATCTCAATTAAGAGGGTTACCATTGAAGAGCACCTCTCACCCCGGGTGCAATCTGCTTCTGAACAATTTCCACATGCAACCGCTCCTCAAAGCCCAACACTGATAGTTGCTAAAGTGTTAAGTCAGTTGCATTCCTCACCCCCTCCCCAGAAACCAATTAACACTGGGCATACCTCAATCATTAAGGGGGAGGACCAACATGCTTCTGATAACTCATAGCACAGGGGTTACAATGTTCAATCTCCAAGTGTAGAAATGATCAGGATGAAGTTGGTAACATCTATAAGACCTCACCAGAGGCAACTGCCAACGAAGGACATAGTCCTGAGGCAGGAAGTCCTCAGTACCAAGAACAAGGGGCACATGCTTATACTGATCTACAGTCAGGGCATGTACATCCTGATTCAATCAGGAGGTCAGATGATTCAGCAAAGACTGATGATGACCTGGGCTTTTTCTATGATGTCTTAGCCCATAATACGATCCTAGAGAATGAGGTGAGCAGACTCAAAGAGCTGCTAGCCAAAATGTCTCAGGATCAAAGTCCATCTACCCCCATAACCCCACAGATGGCACCTTCAATTGAAGGTTCACCAAGCACTTCGCCTACACACTTAACTAAGCCTCCAGCCACTGCTTTTGGCACCACCTCTCAGGGACAGAACCCCTCTAAGCAGATGGTTGCTACCTTTCAAAACTCCTTACCACTCATCACTCCCATCATTACTAAGATTGTACATAAAGCCATTGATGAGAGGATCTCCTCAAATCTACAAACCCTCATTGATGATGCTGTTCACAAATCTCTTTCTGCCTTTCAAGCTCCTGATCCCAATGCAACCAAAAAGGGGGGGACTAAGGCAGTGAAAGAAAAGAAAAGGAAAAGAGTTGATAATGAGAAAGACCTTGAAAAAGAGAAGGAGTTGGAGAAAGAACTGATCTTAGAACAGCTGATCACAGTGCAAGAGCTGAGCACAGATAAAGAGAAGAAAGATCAGCTGATCACATATAAAAGAAAGAAAAGTGTTGAGTCAAAATCTGATGAAGAAGAATCCTTAGAAGATCTTGTCAAAGATGCTGATGAAGCTCACAGCAGATCCATGGATAAAATTATAGATCAGCTCTTTAGACAAGGTCATGACACAACTACATTAGATACTGAGATCAGAAGGCTAGAAATAGAAGAGAATCAAGCAAGATGGGCTGGTTATAGCGTGTTGGAAAGGGAAAGATTGGAGATAATGATCAGATTTATTGCCAAATACCTTGGAAGATCATTGATAGAGATAAAGTCTTGGTCCAGAGACAGTATCTTGGAGATAACCAAGAAAATATGCTCTGCTGGAGGCTATAATAAAGGGTTGATCATCGAAGCACTGGATGAAGCAGGTGCTGGGAAGAGAACTGAAATGGCAAAGCTCTCCAAAGCCAAACTCACCACCAAAATGCTAGATCAGTCTTCTCATACTCCCACTCAAAAACAACCCTCATCTCTAAAATCTCTAAAATCTATCCTTAAACCAAAACCACCCACAACTCAACCCACAAAACCAATCCCTTTACCCCAAAAACCACCTCAAACCTTACCCAGTGATACACCCAGAAGGAGGAGAAGGGTGTTGAGGGTAGAAGAAGATGAGCAGTTCTCCAGAATTTTGTTTCCTTGATCATCTCTTTCAACTTTGTTTCCTTGATCATCTCTTTCAACTTGAGCAGTTCTCCAGAATTTTTTAATCATTCTTCCATTTATCATGGACCTTGCACACATGACATACACATATTTTGTTTTGAGTAAAAATCTGATAATATCTTCATATCCAGTAGCTTCTCTGTTTTCATCATCTAAAAATGCAGCTACATTATGCTTTGGCTCAAATTTTAATTATGCCATCTGCAAAACACAACAAAAGTATTATGAGAATATTGAATATTGATTAATGAAATTTATTTCTACATATGATGTTGGACCAAAAGAACCAATGAGCCAAGATCAGAAAACCTCTAAGTCCCACATGGTATCACAACAACTGCTGAAAGACTCATCAGCAGTTTGACAAGTGCTGAAGACTTCAACAGCTGAAGATCAAGTGCTGAAGATTCCAACAGCTGAAGAACTAAAGTGCTGAAGTACAACAGCTGAAGAACACAAGTACTGAAGCTGAAAGACCTAAGTACTGAAGTACAACAGCTGAAGAGTTTACAAGTGCTGAAGATCAACAACTGATGTACAAAGCTGAAGACAAAGACTGAAGACATCAGCTGATGATATCTACTGAAGTCATCAGCTGATGAAACATTTGAAGGTCAAAGTCTGAAGATCAAGTACTGAAGCGTCAGTAGTTTGTCACAACTGCTGAAGAGTACTTCTTCAGCAGTTGTGATATCAGTAGTTTTATATTTCTAGTTTCAGTAGTTTTATGTTTCAGTAGTTTTGTAAAACGACTGAAGAGCTTGTTCTTCAGTCGTTGTAGTTTCAGTAGTTTTATATTTTATACTTAACACTCTGATATGTTCGCAGTAGTTGTGAACATTTCAGGTGTTTGTAAAGAGTTAGTTATTTGTGTATTAGATCTGCCAGTTGTCACTTTCGTGATAACAGCAGCGATTGTTGCACTCTATATAAGGAGTGACAACCTATTGTAATAGGGGCATGAATGAATGGAATGAATGAATGATTTGATTAGAAATATTTCATCTATAAACATTCCTTGAAATCAGAATATATATTCTCTCCCTATAAACCGTATGCGCTATTAATGCATACAAGTATCGATTGCTTGCTACAATTTGTCTAATTCTTGTTCATATTCCGCTGCTTTGAACTCTAATACATCGAACTTGTGATCACTGATCCTGTCAAATGGTATCAGAGCAGGTTAATCATTGATCGATCTAATATTGATCATTGAAACTGCTATTCAAGATCTAAGTTTGATTGAATTAGCTTTTGTTTTTGCAAGAAACGGTTATAGAGATTGAATTTTCTGTATTTTCGGTCATTCATCCTGAGATCTTCTCTTGGTTTCATTGAGTTGTTGTGGTCTGTTTAAAACTTTTAAAAGCTTGAATTAAATTGTTTTTGAACTGAAAATGACCACTCCCTCCAATGATCCTCACAATACTGGTTCCTCAACCAGCCACCAATGCTGGTTAGGAATGAGTATAACATATGGCAAAGACGTATGCTCCATCACCTGTCTGTTAACAGCGCAGGTTGTTGGACATCAGTGGTACATGGTCCACACAAGCCTATGGTGAATAACCCGGAAACCAATCAAATGGTTCCGAAGAGGAGGGAGCAATACTCAGATGAGGACAAGAAGTTGCTTGAAATTGATGCAAAAGCCCATGGAATTCTGGCCATGGCACTGCCAAATGAAATCTATTCTGAGCTAATGCATCATGAAACTGCCCATGACCTCTGGAATGCCTTGAAAGAACAATTTGGAGGAACAGATGAGGTCTTGGCAAATAATAGAGAAATTCTTGCCCAACAATATGAGACATTCTCTCATAGAAAGGGTGAGACACTGACTCAACAATATGAGCGGTTCTCTTGTTTGATCTCTGAACTAAAAATGGTCAAACTTGAGTACACAAATATTCAGATGAATAACAGATTTCTCAGATCATTGCCTGAGAGATGGGACACATATACTATTGTCCTACGCTCCAGTGCAAGTTTGGACAAACTATCTCTCACTCAACTCCATGGGAAACTGCTCACGTTTGAGAGAGAGATAGAACAGAAGAGAAAGCTGTCTTCATCTGGAAAGCTCACTGAAGACTTTGTACCAGGCAACACTGCCTTGGTGGGTCATGAGTCAGAATATGCTTCATCTGAATGCTAGTATGATGAGCATATTAATTTCTCTTCAAGCACTTCTGATTCACCATTTGTGAGTATTGATGGTCTGTTTACTGGGTGTAATAATGACAATCTGTGCTTCATTATGGATGATCTCAAGGGGATTGCTGATGATGACTTAGAGGAGATGGATATTTTGAGCCAAATGGCCTGATAAATATCAGATCTCAGAAGTTCTATAAAAGAACTGGAAGAAAATTCCCAGGACTCTCTGGCAAAACCAAAGTTGGTTTTGACAAGAGCAAGTTGAGGTGTCACAAATGCCAAGGCTTGGACACTTTGCAAGAGAGTGTAGATCAATGGATCTAACTCCACTGCACCCTTGTGACTTTTCCTGGCAATAGTCAACAACACGGAGGGCAACATCCTGTCACCTCTAGTCATCATCCTCAACAACAATCTCCGGCATATTTTGTTCCTCAGGGTCAAATGCCATATCCGTACCCTTGTTATTACATGCCACAGTCAAATCAAGTTCAAGTTCCTATGGCACCACAACCTCATGCACTACCAGAACCTCAGCCATCCCAATCTCATCACAAACTCAACCTCAACAACACAGCTTCTTCACCCCAGGAGTTGTTGACTGGAGCAGTTACCAGATGACATGTCTGGTCATGACAACTGTTCTCAGGTGCTGGTCAACATAGTGGTGACAGTCCTTTTGGAATCTAGCTCTTATGGCTTTGGAGTCTGCTGATACTTCATTTTCTAATGCCTCTACACCTCAGGTATCACAGGTATCCTCTGAGGCAAAAGCCAAATTATGTTCTGAACCATGCATAGCAGCATTTGCTTCCATTAGAGAAGCAAATGTAGCTCTAATTAATAAGAATTGAGCTAGAACAAATAATTCCAAAAAACAAAGCTGAGTTGAGTCTGTGCTTAAAGATAAAAATGATGAGATTTATAAACTAAATTGCCAAATAATTGATGATAAGGCTAGAGAAGAAGTACTTCTAGAGAAGTACAAAGATCTCAAAGAAACCCTTGCAGTTACCCAGGTCGAGTGTGATAGATGGGTACAATCATGCAAAGGTTTTGAAATGCTTCTTAGTAAGCAATCTGCTTCAAATGTGAAGTTTGGAATTGTTTACAATCACACTGCTCCACCTATAGATTTTACCCCAAGAGCAGAGGTAGAATCTGATGGTGAGAGTGATAACCAATCCATCACATCATGTGATCTACCTTCTGATACAGCACAATCAGAAGTAGAAGTCAGCATCAAGCCCTCTTTGAACTTATCAGCTGATGTTGATGGTTCAAATGCTGACATTCACATGATAAATGAGTTGATCAACTCAGGAGTTAATCCTGATGGTCCTGAAAGGACTAGAAAGCAGGATCTAACACCTGAAGTTCAAACTTCAACTGCTGTCAGTACTGAAGAGAAGAAAACTGACAGTAGAAAGAGTTTGAAGACCACTAAAGAGGCAGTCAAGAAAGCAAACAATGCTTCCAAAGCATTGAAGAACAAGTCTTCAGTGCTTCACCCTCTTTAGTTGATGATCAACCTAAGATGAAGAAGAAAACCATGTGAAGTATGTGGTTTGTTCAATCATCTTACACTGATTGTTGGTACAAAAGAGGTTCCAAACTCAAACAAAAAGAAGAAATTAAAGAGAAAATGGTAAAAATGAAAACTGAGTTTGAGACCACATTTGTATCAGCAACATCAAATCCTGTAACCCTTAAGTCCTCAAAGAAATCCAAAAAGGAAGGGGTTAAACAGGTGACAGCTGAGAGTGCTCAGAAGAAGAAGGTGCAACATAGGAACTTATCAAACTCCATGGCAATGTGTCTGATAAGCTGAAAGCTTTATCACAAAATCAGACACAGCTGGTAATGATGGTTCAACATCTGTTGGGTAGAGTTAACCAACTAGACACTCCTATGTTGAAACCACAGAAAAGGAGGTCCAAGCCAAAGGACTCCTCTTCTACACCATTCTTCCTCTCAGGCTGTTGTTTCAAATAAACATGTTAGTTTACCATCTATTGATGAGACCAGGCCCAAAACCAAAAAGGTTTGGGTCTCTAAAACTAACTGATTGTTTATTATTGCAGGGTTCTTCAACATGCCAAAGTAGCATCTGGTATGTAGACAGTGGGGGATCTATGCACATGACTGGGAACAGCTCTCTTCTTCATGACTACTCTCAAGGAAAGAAGGGATTTGTCTCTTTTGGCAATGATGCTAGGGGTTACATCATCGGTAAGGGCTTTGTCTCCAATGGAGAAATCAAATTTGATGATGTTAATCATGTGGAAAATCTCAAGTACAATCTCTTGAGTGTCAGTCAAATGTGTGATAGGCCATGTTGCCCTTTTCACCAGTCAAAACTATAGGATTCTGTCATCCAAAGTTTTGCACTTGATTGACAAGGTGTTGGATGATCACACTCTCCTGAAAGCCAACAGGACAGGAAGAGTGTATGCCTTAGATCTTTCTAAGAAGATAGATCTCAAAGGCAATCCTTGCCTATTTTCTAAAGCCTCTTCTCAAGAATCTACACTGTGGCACAGGAGGCTTGGTCATGTTAATCTCAAAAACATGAATCAGCTTACCCATAATAGTTTAGTCAGAGGCTTACCAATAAGAAGTTCCACTGTGATGAAACCTGCACTGCGTGTTTAAAAGGAAAACAGCACAAAGTCTCATTCCCTCCTATTGAAATGCCTAAGTCCACTGCCTGCTTGCAATTACTGCATATGGATCTATTTGGTCCTGTGAGAGTAATGAGCATGGCAAAGAAGAAATACTGTCTGGTAATTGTGGATGATTACTCCAGATTTGTATGGACTTTCTTTCTACATTCAAAGGATGAGGCTGCTCAGAAGATTATTCACTTTGTGTTGTATATTGAGAAGCAGTATTCCCTTCCAGTCAAGTGTATAGGAGTGACAATGGAACTGAATTCAGAAACTCATACACTGACTTCTATCTTTTAAAGGGAATCAAAAGACAGTTCAGCATTCCAAGGACTCCAGAACAAAATGGAGTAGTGGAGAGAAAGAACAGGACCTCATTGAAGCTGCAAGGTCCATGCTGGCTGACTCAGGTTTGCCACTGACCTTTTGGGCTGAAGCTGTCAACACAGCTTGCTATGTGCAAAATAGAGTTTTAGTAAATCAGAGGTTGATGAAGACTCCATATGAAGTTCTCCATCATTTGGCTCCTCTGATTTCATTTTTCAAAGCATTTGGGTGTCCCTTTCATTTCTCACACAAAGGATCAACTCCATAAATTTGATCCTAAGGTGGATGCAGGGTATTTTGTTGGGTATTCATCTACTTGCAAGGCATACAGAGTCTTCAACTGCAGAACAAAGATGGTTGAAGAGACTCTACATGTTAAGTTCAATGAATCTCCAAAGGACAAGATTCCACAATGCCCTGTGGAGTTATTTGATTTGGACATACTGCAATATGTTCCTTATCAAACTCCTACTGTTGCTCCTGTCAACATTTCACCACCTGGTGGTACTGTGATGATGATGATGATTGCAGTACTCACTCTTTAGGTTTAGTGATTAGCTGCCTGATTCAGCTAGACCTAATGTTCCTATAGCTCCAGTAGCACCATCCACAACAAATGCTGATGAGATATCTTCGAATTCAACTTCCTTTGAATTACCACCCACTGATTGGTTTCAAGGAAATGCTTCACCATCACCATCTGTTACTGCTGAGCCTGCTACAAACACTTGCACAGATCTCATTGTGTATCAAGATCTGAAGAATCACCCTATGTCTCAAATCATTGGTGATATCACTGCTGGAGTATCAACAAGAAGTCAATTGTCAAATTTCTGCTTCTATGCTCTCCTCATCAGTCAGCAAGAGCCAAAGAATTATCACATTGCTTTAAGGACAATGGATGGGTGATGCCATGTAGCTTAAGCTTCTTCAGTTCAAGAAACAGCAAGTGTGGGAACTGGTTCCTCTACCTCCAGGTAAGTGTGCAATAGACACTAAATGGGTGTTTAGGAACAAAACTGATGAAAATGGGCTTATTGTTAAGAACAAGGCCAGATTGGTTGTTAAGGGTTTGCACAAGAAGAAGGTATTGATTATGATGAACCTTTGCCCCTGTAGCCAGACTGGAAGCAATTCGATTTTTAGCTTATGCTGCTTATCAAAATCTTAAAGTTTTTCAAATGGATGTCAAAGTGCTTCTTGTATGGAAAAATTAAAGAAGAAGTTATGTATGTCAACCTCCGGGCTTTGAGGACAATAAAATCCTAATTGGTGTATAAGCTGATAAGGCTCTTTATGGGTTAAAAACAAGCTCCTAGAGCCTGGTATGAGACATTATCAAACTTTCTTCTAAAAAATAATTTCACTAGAGGCTCCATAGATAAGAACTTTATCATTAAGAAAGCTGGGCAGCATAATCTACTTGTTCAAATTTATGTAGATGACATCATTTTTGCATCCTCTGATCCAAAGTTGTGTGATGCCTTTACAAAGTTGATGCAACAGAAGTTTGAAATGAGTGCCATGGGAGAGTTACAATTCTTTCTGGGGTTGCAAATCAAACAAAAGGCTGATGGAATTTTCATTCATCAGTCCAAATATACAAAAGATCTTTTGCAAAAGTTTGATTTACAAAACTGTAAGCCTTGTTCTACTCCCATGTGCAGCACCCACAACTGGATACAGATCAGAAAGGTAAAGTGGTTGATGAAACACTTTACAGATGTATGATTGGGTCCTTGATGTATTTAACAGCTTCTAGACCAGATATTATGTTTGCTACATGTGTTTGTGCTAGATTCAGGCTGCACCTAAAGAGTCTCATCTGATTGCAGTCAAGAGGATCTTTAGATATCTGCAAGGCACTCCATCTCTAGGTTTATGGTATTTACTGGACATTCTGGTAAATTAGTTGCTTTTTCTGACGGACTATGCATCGTGTAAGTTGACCAGGAAATCAACCGTTGGTGGATGTCAATTCCTAGGCAACTGCTTGATTTCTTGGCAGAGCAAGAAACAGACCTCAGTTGCTACATCAACTGCTGAAGCAGAGTACATTGCGGCTGCAAAGTTGTACATCTCAGGTACTCTGGCTTCAAAACCAACTTTTGAATTATGGCATTACAGAGACTAAGACTCCATTGTTAATGGATAGTGCTTTAGCTCTTTGCATTGTCAAAAATCCAGTCCAGCACTCTAGGACCAAACATATAGAGATCAGACATCATTTTATAAGGGATTGTTTTGAAAAAGGTCTGATTGATCCTAAGTTTGTGCCTAGTGCTGATGAGCTTGCAGACATTTTTACTAAGCCTTTGGATAGTTACTTTCCAAAACCTGGTGTTAAGGCTTGGTATGCTACAGCTAGAATAAGTGACAACTACTGATGATCTTAGTAATAAGTACTGATGATCATTAGTACCTATGTCACATATAAGTACTGATGAGCTCTTTTACCCTCAGGTAGTTTTTATAACTACGAAGGCTAAATGACAAGTACTGAAGTACTTCATCTGTTCTAAACTACTGATGTAGTTACAACTATGATGCAGTTACAACTACTGCAATCAGTAAAAACAGATAAGTACTGATGTCCTATGAAACAACTGAAATCAGCCAAAAAGACTGATGAATGTGTTGAGGACAGTATGAAACAGCTGAAAAGCTAAGAATTGACGAAAACAGCTGAAGAGAACTTTCTCTTCAGTCGTTTGTACAACTGCTGTTTCATTCAAACAACTGAAGCAAAACCATGTCTTCAGTAGTTTTATAACTACTGATGACTAATACCAAGTCTTCAGTTGTTTACAACAGCTGTGACAAACCACTGTCTTCAGTAGTTTTATAACTACTGATGACAAACACCAAGTCCTCAGTTGTTTCAATCATCTGAAGTTAAAACCACGGTCTTCAGTAGTTTTCTAAACTACTGATGCCTAACACCACGACTTCAGCTGTTTCAACGTCTGAAAGGATAATACCATGTAACGGTCGTTTAAAAATACTGATGACTAACACCACATCCTTCAGTCGTTTCTTACCCGTACCCTATAAACATCCCTAACCTAAGCTCTCAATGCTCATCTTCTTCAAACCTAACGTTCCTCTCCAAAAACTCCCTCTTCTCCATGGCGTCCAGCAAATTAAACCGCGACACAACTGTGTTGCCTACCTCACTAAATCGCCCATGGACTAAGTTCGATACTGCTATCGATCTTATGGTTCAGTCCAATACAACACGGCATTTCTTCTAAATCCCATACTACATGCCGAATCCTTGCACAATTTTGGATGAACGTTACTGTTACCACTGGGGAGAACAACACGCCATCCCTCCAGTCGGTCGTAAACAACACAGAAGTAGTCATCACTCCTGCAATAATCCGCAAATTTTTCATCTGCATGATGCTAGTTCTCTGCTGGATATCCAAAGGGCACCACTGATCTATCCTTTGCCCAACATGGATATCAGGCGATCTCAGTGCCTCCACTATCTTGAAGAAACACTTTAATGACGCTGAGCGCCTAATCTTTCACATGGTGAATGTATGTTTGGCCCCTAAGACGTCGTCTTGGGATCAATGTCGATGCTGAAAGGCAGCAGGTAATGTATTTATCTTGAGCAACAACCACTAAACTTTTCAGAAATAATATTCTCAGAGCTCAAAGATATGGCTCAAAAACTAACTGCCAACCGTTGGATACTTATCCACGGTTCATAATAGCCATTATTACAGACCAGCTTAATGCTGAGGGACTTGTTGGCTTGGGAGTCCCTGCTACGGCTGTTCTGCCGGAAGTATACTCCCGGCACAACTCTGACCAGACACTTAAAATGGCTGCCAAGCTGCGAAAACCCACGCAGCTGGAACCCACAGTCACCACCTTCAAATCAAAAGTCCCCACCAAACCCACCAAAAAGAAACCCAAAACGGCTACTCAGGGAATTGAGTCCCCTGAGGATGCCCCTGCAACACAAACGCAGGATATATCCACTAGTCCAAACCCCCTAGTGGATACAATGACTCTTCCAGCCATAGTCGCTCAGGCTTCCTCTCAACAGGAGCCTGCAGCAACCACAAAAGTGGTACCTCATATCTGGGATCTTCCTCACTTGAGGGGATTGCCATTGAAGAGCACCAACCTCCCCAGGTGCACACTGCTTCTATCCCTCCACCAAACAACCGCCCCTCACAGCCAAACTTTATAGTTGCACAAGTGCTGACTCAACTGCACTCCTCACCCCCTCCCCAGAAACCACTTACTACTGGGAATACCTCTACAATTGAGGGGGAGGAACACAGTGCACTTGAGAACCCACAGCACAGGGGTTTACCACTTCTATCTCCTGGTGTAGACAGGTGCTTAGAATATCTAGTGAGCCTGCCACCTCCTCTGACTCAGCACATGATCAGAATGAGGCTGGTAATATTGCTAAGACCTCACTAGAGGCAACAGCTGATGATGGACACTGTCCTGAGGCTGGAAGTCCCCAGTACCAAGCACAAGGGGCACATGCATCAACTGGTCTACACCCAGTGCATGTAAATCTGCTCTAAGCAGGATGTCAGATGATTCAGCTTCGGCTGATGATGACCTGGGCTTTTTCTATGATGTTCTTGCCCAGAACACAATCCTTGAAGAGAAAGTCAGTAGGCTGCAAAACCTACTTGATCAACTCTCCCAAGGAGAAAGACCATCTGCCTCTACCCACCCACAGATGGCACCTTCACTTGAAGGTTCACCAAACACTGAGCCACTCCAACTCAACCACCTGCTCTGCTTCAGGCCCTACTTCTCAGGAACAGAACCCTCCTGAGCAATAGGTGCTGTACTTCAAAATTCCTTCCCTCTCATCACACCCATAATCACTGATATTGTGACCAAAGCCATTGATAAGAGGCTTTCCTCAACTTACAGCCCTGATTGATGCTGCTGTCCAAAAGACTCTTTTGCGGTACAAACCCCTTCCTCCAATGCATCAAAAAGGGGGAGAGTACTGCACTGAAAGAAAAGAAGAGGAAAAGATCGAGGAAAAGAAGGAAGCGAAGCAAGCCCAAAAGGAGGAGAAAGAACAGCAACCAATGCTCACCTACAAGCGAAAGAAAGGTGCTGATGATCACATTGCTGAAGATAAAGCCTTGGAGCTACTGATAAAAGAGGCTGATGCCGAACACAGCAGATCAATGGACAACATCATTGATCAGCTGTTTAGGCAAGGCCATGACACCAATAAACTTGACTCTGAGATTCGACGACTAGACATTGAAGAAATAAGAATAGATGGGCAATTATGAAGTGTTAGAAAGAGAAAGGCTTGAAATCATGATTAGATTTATTGCAAAATATCTTGGAAGATCAATGATCGAAATCAAAGCTTGGTCCAGGGACAGTATCTTGGCAATCACCACCAAGATCTGTTCGTCTAAAGCATATACTAAGGGGCTTGTTATTGAATCTTTGAATGAAGCGGGTGCTGGGAGCAGGATGAGCTAGCCAAGCAATCAAAAGCCACACTCACCTCAAGGATGCTAGAACAGCCTGTCAACATTCCCGCACCAAAAACCACCAAAAACACAACCCACCAAACCAACTCCCTTACCCTCAAAACCCATAGCCGATGATATACCCTTGAAGAAGAAGAGAAGGATATTGAGGCTAGAAGATGATGAAGAAGATGATGAAGATAGGCTGCCGCTCTCAGCTGTGATTCAGTTGCCTAAGGCCACAAGTCACTCCTCAGCAATTACTCCTGAAGTCCAGAGACAAATGGTTAAAGTGAAGCTAGAAGAAGAAGAGCTTCATAAACAGCATGATGAGGAATTGCTGAAGAGAGTTGACAAATTATGCAGCCACATCTTCTATCATCAATATGAAGAAGCAAGCCCTCAGACTTTACACTCTCAGGCATACCTTTCAATATCAAAAGGAAAGAGTGAGGATTTGGCCTGATCCCAGGGTCTCTCACAGAATTCATAAGAAAAATATACCTCAGAGATACATTGGCCAGGTGAAAAAGATCGTAGATGAAGTGATCTCTCTGGTCTTTGTAGTTTCACCCTGGGAAATCCTAGAAGACTTCAAGAAGGCCTACAAAGCTAATCTAACCCCTCAGAAGATGCTGGAAAATAAAATAGTGAAAAAGGGGTTAGTTTACAAGAGGCATGAGGAAGTCAGGAAAAATGAGCTCCAGTTGTTCCTAGAGGGTAATCACCCGGATGAGTTTGCTTACAGAATAATAACAACTGTGGAGCTAAAGAATGGGAAACAGGCCAAATACCTGTCTGAGTATTATGGGCCTGAATCATTGTTTGAAGGAGGTGCTGAAGAGCTAACCATGGAGGAACAAATCACCTTCCTTGAGGCGTACACAAGAGAGTCGTACAGACTCATTATGGGTAAGTGAATCTCATGAATTGGTTAACAACTCTGTGTCCTGTTCCCCAAAACAGAGTTCCCATTCATACTCTGCCAAACAAATATTGAGGTTTCTTCCAGGCCGGAGCTTACATGGGTCATCTTCTCTACTGATCAAGAAGGAAAACAACCAACACTCCGCCAACAATAAGTGGGACAACGAATAATTAGAGGTTTTGGCTGCATTGGTTCGGGGGGAGTTTGTTGGACCAAAAGAACCAATGAGCCAAGATCAGAAAACCTCTAAGTCCCACATGGTATCACAACAACTGCTGAAAGACTCATCAGCAGTTTGACAAGTGCTGAAGACTTCAACAGCTGAATATCAAGTGCTGAAGATAGATCAAATTTGATGATGTTAATCATGTGGAAAATCTCAAGTACAATCTCTTGAGTGTCAGTCAAATGTGTGATAAAGGCCATGTTGCCCTTTTCACCAGTCAAAACTGTAGGATTCTGTCATCCAAAGTTTTGCACTTGATTGACAAGGTGTTGGATGATCACACTCTCCTGAAAGCCAACAGGACAGGAAGAGTGTATGCCTTAGATCTTTCTAAGAAGATAGATCTCAAAGGCAATCCTTGCCTATTTTCTAAAGCCTCTTCTCAAGAGTCTACACTGTGGCACAGGAGGCTTGGTCATGCTAATCTCAAAAACATGAATCAGCTTACCCATAATAGTTTAGTCAGAGGCTTACCAATAAAGGAGTTCCACTGTGATGAAACCTGCACTGCGTGTTTAAAAGGAAAACAGCACAAAGTCTCATTCCCTCCTATTGAAATGCCTAAGTCCACTGCCTGCTTGCAATTACTGCATATGGATCTATTGGTCCTGTGAGAGTAATGAGCATGGCAAAGAAGAAATACTGTCTGGTAATTGTGGATGATTACTCCAGATTTGTATGGACTTTCTTTCTACATTCAAAGGATGAGGCTGCTCAGAAGATTATTCACTTTGTGTTGTATATTGAGAAGCAGTATTCCCTTCCAGTCAAGTGTATTAGGAGTGACAATGGAACTGAATCAGAAATCATACACTTGATGACTTCTATCTTTCAAAGGGAATCAAAAGACAGTTCAGCATTCCAAGGACTCCAGAACAAAATGGAGTAGTGGAGAGAAGAACAGGACCCTCATTGAAGCTGCAAGGTCCATGCTGGCTGACTCAGGTTTGCCACTGACCTTTTGGGCTGAAGCTGTCAACACAGCTTGCTATGTGCAAAATAGAGTTTTAGTAAATCAGAGGTTGATGAAGACTCCATATGAAGTTCTCCATCATTTGGCTCCTCTGATTCATTTTTCAAAGCATTTGGGTGTCCCTGTTTCATTCTCAACACAAAGGATCAACTCCATAAATTTGATCCTAAGGTGGATGCAGGGTATTTTGTTGGGTATTCATCTACTTGCAAGGCATACAGAGTCTTCAACTGCAGAACAAAGATGGTTGAAGAGACTCTACATGTTAAGTTCAATGAATCTCCAAAGGACAAGATTCCAATGCCCTGTGGAGTTATTTGATTTGGACATACTGCAATATGTTCCTTATCAAACTCCTACTGTTGCTCCTGTCAACATTTCACCACCTGGTGGTACTGCTGATGATGATGATGATTGCAGTACTCACCTCTTTAGGTTTAGTGATTAGCTGCCTGATTCAGCTAGACCTAATGTTCCTGTAGCTCCAGTAGCACCATCCACAACAAATGCTGATGAGATATCTTCGAATTCAACTTCCTTTGAATTACCACCCACTGATTGGTTTCAAGGAAATGCTTCACCATCACCATCTGTTACTGCTGAGCCTGCTACAAACACTTGCACAGATCTCATTGTGTATCAAGATCTGAAGAATCACCCTATGTCTCAAATCATTGGTGATATCACTGCTGGAGTATCAACAAGAAGTCAATTGTCAAATTTCTGCTTCTATGCTCTCTTCATCAGTCAGCAAGAGCCAAATAATTATCACATTGCTTTAAAGGACAATGGATGGGTTGATGCCATGTAGCTTAAGCTTCTTCAGTTCAAGAAACAGCAAGTGTGGGAACTGGTTCCTCTACCTCCAGGTAAGTGTGCAATAGGCACTAAATGGGTGTTTAGGAACAAAACTGATGAAAATGGGCTTATTGTTAAGAACAAGGCCAGACTGGTTGTTCAGGGGTTTGCACAAGAAGAAGGTATTGATTATGATGAAACCTTTGCCCCTGTAGCCAGACTGGAAGCAATTCGATTGTTTTTAGCTTATGCTGCTTATCAAAATCTTAAAGTTTTTCAAATGGATGTCAAAAGTGCATTCTTGTATGGAAAAATTAAAGAAGAAGTTTATGTATGTCAACTCCGGGCTTTGAGGACAATAAACATCCTAATTGGGTGTATAAGCTTGATAAGGCTCTTTATGGGTTAAAACAAGCTCCTAGAGCCTGGTATGAGACATTATCAAACTTTCTTCTAAAAAATAATTTCACTAGAGGCTCCATAGATAAGACTTATTCATTAAGAAAGCTGGGCAGCATAATCTACTTGTTCAAATTTATGTAGATGACATCATTTTTGCATCCTCTGATCCAAAGTGTGTGATGCCTTTACAAAGTTGATGCAACAGAAGTTTGAAATGAGTGCCATGGGAGAGTTACAATTCTTCTGGGGTTGCAAATCAAACAAAAGGCTGATGGAATTTTCATTCATCAGTCCAAATATACAAAAGATCTTTTGCAAAAGTTTGATTTACAAAACTGTAAGCCTTGTTCTACTCCCATGTGCAGCACCACACAACTGGATACAGATCAGAAAGGTAAAGTGGTTGATGAAACACTTTACAGATGTATGATTGGGTCCTTGATGTATTTAACAGCTTCTAGACCAGATATTATGTTTGCTACATGTGTTTGTGCTAGATTTTAGGCTGCACCTAAAGAGTCTCATCTGATTGCAGTCAAGAGGATCTTTAGATATCTGCAAGGCACTCCATCTCTAGGTTTATGGTATTCTACTGGAAATTCTGGTAAATTAGTTGCTTTTTCTGACAGTGACTATGCAGGGTGTAAGTTGACCAGGAAATCAACGTCTGGTGGATGTCAATTCCTAGGCAACTGCTTGATTTCTTGGCAGAGCAAGAAACAGACCTCAGTTGCTACATCAACTGTTGAAGCAGAGTACATTGCGGCTGCAAAGTTGTACATCTCAGGTACTCTGGCTTCAAAACCAACTTTGGATTATGGCATTACAGAGACTAAGACTCCATTGTTAATGGATAGTGCTTCAGCTCTTTGCATTGTCAAAAATCCAGTCCAACACTCTAGGACCAAACATATAGAGATCAGACATCATTTTATAAGGGATTGTTTTGAAAAAGGTCTGATTGATCCTAAGTTTGTGCCTAGTGCTGATGAGCTTGCAGACATTTTTACTAAGCCTTTGGATAGTTCAACTTTCCAAAACCTGGTGTTAAGGCTTGGTATGCTGCAGCTAGAATAAGTGACAACTACTGATGATCTTAGTAATAAGTACTGATGATCATTATTACCTATGTCACATATAAGTACTGATGAGCTCTTTTACCCTCAGTAGTTTTTATAACTACCGAAGGCTAAATGTCTCACAAGTACTGAAGTACTTCATCTGTTCTAAACTACTGATGTAGTTACAACTACTGATGCAGTTACAACTACTGCAATCAGTAAAAACAGATAAGTACTGATGTCCTATGAAACAACTGAAATCAGCCAAAAAGACTGATGAATGTGTTGAGGACAGTATGAAACAGCTGAAAAGCTAAGAATTGACGAAAACAGCTGAAGAGAACTTTCTCTTCAGTCGTTTGTACAACTGCTGTTTCATTCTAAACAACTGAAGCAAAACCATGTCTTCAGTAGTTTTATAACTACTGATGACTAATACCAAGTCTTCAGTTGTTTACAACAGCTGATGACAAAACCACTGTCTTCAGTAGTTTCATAACTACTGATGACAAACACCAAGTCCTCAGTTGTTTCAATCATCTGAAGTCAAAACCACGGTCTTTAGTAGTTTTCTAAACTACTGATGCCTAACACCACGACTTCAGCTGTTTCAACGTCTGAAAGGATAATACCATGTCAACGGTCGTTTAAAATACTGATGACTAACACCACATCCTTCAGTCGTTTCTTACCCGTACCCTATAAACATCCCTAACCTAAGCTCTCAATGCTTCATCTTCTTCAAACCTAACGTTCCTCTCCAAAAACTTCCCTCTTCTCCATGGCGTCCATGCAAATTAAACCGCGACACAACTGTGTGCCTACCTCACTAAATCGCCCATCTGGACTAAGTTCGATACTGCTATCGATCTTATGGTTCAGTCCCAATACAACACGGCATTTCTTCTAAATCCCATACTACATGCCGAATCCTTGCACCAATTTTGGATGAACGTTACTGTTACCACTGGGGAGAACAACACACCATCCCTCCAGTCGGTCGTAAACAACACAGAAGTAGTCATCACTCCTGCAATAATCCGCAAAATTTCTCATCTGAATGATGCTAGTTCTCCTGCTGGATATCCAAAGGGCACCACTGATCTATCTTTGCCCAACATGGATATCAAGGCGATCTCAGTGCCTCCACTATCTTGAAGAAACACTTTAATGACGCTGAGCGCCTAATCTTCACATGGTGAATGTATGTTTGGCCCCTAAGAAGTCGTCTTGGGATCAAATGTCGACGAAATGGCAGCAGGTAATGTATTCTATCCTTGAGCAACAACCACTAAACTTTTCAGAAATAATATTCTCAGAGCTCAAAGATATGGCTCAAAAACTAATGCCAACCGGTGGATACTTTATCCATGGTTCATAATGGCCATTATTACAGACCAGCTTAATGCTGAGGGACTTGTTGGCTTGGGGAGTCCCTACTACGGCTGTTCTGCCGGAAGTATACTTCCGGCACAACTCTGACCAGACACTTAAAATGGCTGCCAAGCTGCGAAAACCCATGCAGCTGGAACCCACAGTCACCACCTTTGACAGGATCAGTGATCACACGTTTGATGTATTAGGATACAAAGCAGCGGAATACAAACTAGAATTAGACAAATTGTAGCAAGCAATTGATACTTGTAAGCATAAGATCGCATACGGTTATAGGGAGAGAATATATATATATATTTCTGATTTCTAGGAATGGTATAGATGTAGAATAATTCTAATCAATCATTCATTCCATTCATTACTCATCCTCTCGATTACAATAGGTTGTCACTCTTATATAGAGTACAACAATCACTGCTGTTATCACGGAAAGTGACAACTGGCAGATCCAATACAAAAATAACTAATTCTTAACAAACTACTGAAAGTTCACAACTACTGAGAACATATCAGCATGTTAAGTACAAAATATAAAAACTATGAAACTACAACGACTGAAGAACAAGCTCTTCAGTCGTTTTACAAAACTACTGAAACATAGAAAATAAAAACTACTGATTCACACTACTGAAGAAGTATCTTCAGCAGTTGTGACAAACTACTGAGGCTTCAGTACTGATCTTCAGACTTTGACTTCGGTGTTCATCAGCTGAGACTTCAGTAGATTCATCAGCTGATGTCTTCAGTCTTTGTCTTCAGACTTTGTACATCAGTGTGATCTTCAGCAATTTGAAATCTTCAGATGTTGTACTTCAGTACTTTGGTCTTTCAGCACTTTGCTTCAGCTTGATTCTGTGTTCTTCTTGTGCATCGCAGCTGTTGTACTTCAGCACTTGGTTCTTCAGCTGTTAAGGTCTTCAGCACTTGATCTTCAGCTGTTGAAGTCTTCAGCACTTGTCAAACTACTGATGAGGCTTTCAGCAGTTGTTGTGATACCATGTGGGACTTAGAGATTTTCTGATCTTGGCTCATTGGTTCTTTTGGTCCAACAAACTCCCCCTGAACCAATGCAGCCAAAACCTCTAACTTATTTATTCTCCCACTTATTGATGGCAAAATGTTGGTCTTTTTCCTTCTTGATCAGTAGAGAAGATGACCGATGTAAGCTCCGGCCTGGGAAGAAATCTCAAATATTTGTTTGGCAGAGTATGAATGGGAACTCTGTTTTGGGGAACTGGACACAGAGTTGTTATCCCATTCATGAGATTTACCCCGTAATGAGTCTGTATGACTCACGAACATAGGCCTCAAGGAGAACAACTTGTTCCTCCTGAGAGAGTTCTTCTGCTCCTCCTTCAAGAAGAACTCTGGACCATAGTACTCTGATAAGTACTTCATGGTCCTGCCATTTTTCAGCTCCACCGTAGTACCTCCCTATATACAAATTCATCAGGATGGTTGCCTTCAAGGAGTAACTGGAGCTCATTCTTCTGGATGTCTTCAAGCTTTTTATATAAACCCCTTCTTAATCATCTTGTTTTCTAGTAAGGCTTGAGGGGTCTTCTTTGCTTGGTGAGCTTCTTGAATTCATCAATGATTTCCCAAGGTGAGACTACAACGGCCAACATGATGGTAGACTCTATTGTTTTCGTACCTGGCCGTTGTATCTGTGTGGGATAGTTCTTTTATGGATTCTAGAACTCACCCTGGGGTCTGGCCATACTCTCACTCTCTCCTTCTGATACTGAAAGGTGTGCCTGAGAGTGTACAGCCTTTGAGCATGCCCTTTCATGGCTTGAATAGATGATGACTGAGGAAATTCCTTGTCAACCATCTTCAACAGTTGCTCATCGTGCTGTTTCTGCTGTTCTTCTTCTTCTATCTTGACTCTGACCATTTCCCTTTGAGAGTCAGGTGTGATCATGGGTTGACTTCGGGGTTGGTAGCTTCAGAACAGCAGAGAGTGGCAGACTATCATCTTCATCCTCTTCTTCTTCTTCTTCTTCCATCCTCAGCACCCTTTCCTCCTTCTGGGTACATCACTGGATGATGGTGGGTTGGTGAAGGAATTGGTTTTGAAGAATGAGGATGTTTGGATTTTGGCTTAGAGGTTGGTTGGGAGATTTGAGGGATAAAATCTGTTTGAGTGGGTGGAAGGGAAGGTTGATCTAGCATCCTTGTAGTTAGTTTCGCCTTTGTGAGTTTAGCCATCTCTAACCTTTTACCAGCCCCAGCCTCATCAAGGGCTTCCACAATAATCCCTTTGTTGAATTGCTCAGACAGACAGATTCTGGTGGCTATAGCCAGAATGCTGTCCCTGGTCCATGCGCGGATCTCCATTAATGATCTTCCCAAGTATTTTGCAAAAAGCGGATTTATTCCAACCTCTCTTTCTCAAGAGCATCATACCCTGCCCATCGGGTTTGTATCTCTTGTACTTCTAACCTTCTGATCTCACTATCCAGTGTGGCTGTGTCAAACCCCTGCCTGAAGAGTTGTTCAATTATTTTATCCATGGATTGGCTGTGTGTGGTGTCAGCTTCTTTGACCAGCTCCTCCAAGGATTTGTCTTCAGCAGTGTGATCATCAGCACTTCTCTTTCGCTTGTAAGTGAGCAGAGGTTGCTTTTCTTTTTCCTCCTCTTGGACTTGCTTCTCTTCCTTTTCCTCGGATCTTTTCCTCTTCCTTTCTTTTACTGCAGTACTCTCCCCCTTTTGGTTGCATTGGAGGAAGGGTTTGTACCGCAGAAAGAGTCTTTTGGACAGCAGCATCAACCAAGGGCTGTAATGTTAAGGAAAGCCTCTCATCAAGGGCTTTGATCACTATATCAGTGATTATGGGTGTGATGAGAGGGAGGGAATTTTGGAGTACAGCACTATTTGCTCAGGAGGGTTCTGTTCCTGAGAAGTAGGGCCTGAAGCAGAGGCAGGTGGTTGATTTTGGGGTGGCTCTGTGTTTGGGAAACCTTCAAGGGAAGGTGCCATCTGTGGGTGTATATGGTGGCAGATGGACTTGCATCCTGAGACATCTGGCCAGCAGCTCTTTGAGTCTGCTAACCTCATCTTAGAATGGTGTTTTGAGCAACTACATCATAGAAGAAGCTCAGGTCATCATCAGTTGATACTGAATCACCTGACCTCCTGCTTAGAGCAGGATTTACATGCACTGGGTGTAGACCAGTTGGTGCATGTGCCCTTGTGCTTGGTACTGGGGACTTCCAGCCTCAGGACAATGTCCATCATCAGCTGTTGCCTCTAGGGAGGTCTTAGCAATGTTACCAGCCTCACTCTGGTCATGTGCTGAGTCAGAGGAGGTGGCAGCCTCACTAGATATTCTAAGCTCCTTGTCTACACCAGGAGATAGATTTGGGAAACCCATGTGCTGTGGGTTCTCAGGTGCACTGTGTTCCTCCCCCTCAATTGTAGAGGTATTCCCAGTAGTAAGTGGTTCTGGGGAGGGGGTGAGGAGGCAATTGAGTCAGCACTTGTGCAACTATTAAAGTTGGGCTGTGAGGGTGCGGTGTTTGGGGGTGAGGGGATAGAAGCAGTGTGCACCTGGGGAGGATGGTGCTCTTCAATGGCATCTCCTCAAGTGAGTAAGATCCCAGATAAGTAGGTCCCTTGGGAAGTTGCTGCAGGCTCCTGTTGAGAGGAAGCCTGAGCGGCTGTGGCTGGAGGAGTCATTGTATCCACTAGGGGGTTTGGACTAGTGGATATATCCTGCGTTTGTGTTGCAGGGGCATCCTCAGGGGACTCAATTCCCTGAGTAGCCATTTTGGGTTCTTTTTGGTGGGTTTGGTAGGGATTTGGATTTGGAGGTGGTGGCTGTGGGTTCCAGCTGCGTGGGTTTTCGCAGCTTGGCAGCCATTTTAAGTGTCTGGTCAGAGTTGTGCGGGAGTATACTTCCGGCAGAACAGCCGTAGCAGGGACTCCCAAGCCAACAAGTCCCTCAGCATTAAGCTGGTCTTAATAATGGCCATTATGAACCGTGGATAGAGTATCCAACGGTTGGCAGTTAGTTTTTGAGCCATATCTTTGAGCTCTGAAAATATTAATTCTGAAAAGTTTAGTGGTTGTTGCTCAAGGATAGAATACATTACCTGCTGCCATTTGGTGGACATTTGATCCCAAGACGACGTCTTAGGGGCCAAACATACATTTACCATGTGAAAAATCAGGCGCTCAGCATCATTAAAGTGTTTCTTCATGATGGTGGTGGCACTGAGATCGCCTTGATATCCATGCTGAGCAAAGGATAGATCTATGGTGCCCTTCGGATATCCAGCAGGAGAAGTAGCATCATTCAGTTGAAGAATTTTACGGATTGTTGCAGGAGTAATGACTACTTCTTTGTTGTTGATGACTGACCGGAGGGATGGTGTGTTGCTCTCCTCAGTGGTAACAGTAACGTTCATCCAAAATTGGTTCAAGGATTCGGCATGTAAGACGGGGTTCAGTAGGAATGCCTTGTTGTATTGGGACTGAACCATAAGATCGATAGCAGTATCAAACTTAGTCCAGATCGGCGATTTAGTGAGGTAGGCAACACAGTTGTGTCGCGGTTTAATTTGCATAGACGCCATGGAGAAGAGGGAAGTTTTGGAGAGGAACGTTAGGTTTGAAGAACATGAAGCATGGAGAGCTCAGGTTAGGGGTATTTATAGGGTACGGGTAAGGAAACGACTGAAGGATGTGGTGTAGTCATCAGTAGTTTTAAACGACCGTTGACATGGTATTATCCTTTCAGACGTTGAAAACAGCTGAAGTCGTGGTGTTAGGCATCAGTAGTTTAGAAAACTACTGAAGACCGTGGTTTTGACTTCAGATGATTGAAACAACTGAGGACATGGTGTTGTCATCAGTAGTTATGAAACTACTGAAGACAGTGGTTTTGTCATCAGCTGTTGTAAACAACTGAAAACTTGGTATTAGTCATCAGTAGTTATAAAACTACTGAAGACGTGGTTTTGCTTCGGTTGTTTAGAATGAAACAGCAGCTGTACAAACGACTGAAGAGAAAGTTCTCTTCAGCTATTTTTGTCAATTCTTAGCTTTTCAGCTGTTTCAAACTGTCCTCAACACATTCATCAGTCTTTTGGCTGATTTCAGTTGTTTCATAGGACATCAGTACTTATCTGTTTTTACTGATTGCAGTAGTTGTGACTGCATCAGTAGTTGTAACTATCAGTAGTTTAGAACAGATGAAGTACTTCAGTACTTGTGAGACATTTAGCCTTCAGTAGTTATAAAACTACTGAGGTTAAAAGAGCTCATCAGTACTTATAGGTGACATAGGTACTCATGATCATCAGTATGAATTACTGAGATCATCAGTAGTTGTCACTTATTCTAGCTGCAGCATACCAAGCCTTAACACCAGGTTTTGGAAAGTTGAACTATCCAAAGGCTTAGTAAAAATGTCTGCAAGCTCATCAGCACTAGGCACAAACTTAGGATCAATCAGACCTTTTTCAAAACAATCCCTTATAAAATGATGTCTGATCTCTATATGTTTGGTCCTAGAGTGCTGGACTGGATTTTTGACAATGCAAAGAGCTGAAGCACTATCCATTAACAATGGAGTCTTAGTCTCTGTAATGCCATAATCCAAAAGTTGGTTTTGAAGCCAGAGTACCTGAGATGTACAGCTTGCAGCAGCAATGTACTCTGCTTCAGCAGTGGATGTAGCAACTGAGGTCTGTTTCTTGCTCTGCCAAGAAATCAAGCAGTTGCTAGGAATTGACATCCACCAGAAGTTGATTTCCTGGTCAACTTACACCCTGCATAGTCACTGTCAGAAAAAGCAACTAATTTACCAGAATGTCCGTAGAATACCATAAACCTAGAGATGGAGTGCCTTGCAGATATCTAAAGATCCTCTTGACTGCAATCAGATGAGACTCTTTAGGTGCAGCCTGAAATCTAGCACAAACACATGTAGCAAACATAATATCTGGTCTAGAAGCTGTTAAATACATCAAGGACCCAATCATACATCTGTAAAGTGTTTCATCAACCACTTTACCTTTCTGATCTGAGTCCAGTTGTGTGGTGCTCATGGGAGTAGAACAGGGCTTACAGTTTGTAAATCAAACTTTTGCAAAAGATCTTTTGTATATTTGGACTGATGAATAAAAATTCCATCAGCCTTTTGTTTGATTTGCAACCGCAGAAAGAACTGTAATTCTCCCATGGCACTCATTTCAAACTTCTGTTGCATCAACTTTGTAAAGGCATCACACAACTTTGGATCAGAGGATGCAAAAATGATATCATCTACATAAATTTGAACAAGTAGATTATGCTGCCCAGCTTTCTTAATGAATAAAGTCTTGTCTATGGAGCCTCTAGTGAAATTGTTTTCCAGAAGAAAGTTTGATAATGTCTCATACCAGGCTCTGGGAGCTTGTTTTAACCCATAAAGAGCTTTATCAAGCTTATACACCCAATTAGGATGTTATTGTCCTCAAAGCCTGGAGGTTGACATACATAAACCTCTTCTTTAACTTTTCCATACAAAAATGCACTTTGACATCCATTTGAAAGACTTTAAGGTTTTGATAAGCAGCATAAGCTAAAAACAATCGAATTGCTTCCAGTCTGGCTACAGGGGCAAAGGTTTCATCATAATCAATACCTTCTTCTTGTGCAAACCCTGAACAACCAGTCTGGCCTTGTTCTTAACAATAAGCCCATTTCATCAGTTTTGTTCCTAAACACCCATTTAGTGCCTATTGCACACTTACCTGGAGGTAGAGGAACCAGTTCCCACACTTGCTGTTTCTTGAACTGAAGAAGCTCAAGCTGCATGGCATCAACCCATCCATTGTCCTTTAAAGCAATGTGAAATTCTTGGCTCTTGCTGACTGATGAAGAGAGCATAGAAGCAGAAATTTGACAATTGACTTCTTGGTACTCCAGCAGTGTGATATCACAATGATTTGAGACTAGGGTGATTCTTCAGATCTTGATACACAATGAGATCTGTGCAAGTGTTTGTAGCCGGTTCAGCAGCAACAGATGGTGATGGTATCATTTCCTTGAAACCAATTAGTGGATGGTAATTCAAAGGAAGTTGAATTCGAAGAAATCTCATCAGCATTTGTTGTGGATGGTGCTACTGGCGCTACAGGAACATCAGGTCTAGCTGAGTCGGACAGCTGATCACTAAACCTGAAGAGGTGAGTACTGCAATCATCATCATCATCAGCAGTACCACCAGGTGGTGAACTGTTGACACGAGCAACAGCAGGAGTTTGATAAGGAACATATTGCAGTATGTCCAAATCAAATAACTCCACAGGACTTTGTGGAATCTTGTCCTTTGGAGATTCATTAAACTTAACATGTAGAGTTTCTTCAACCATTTGTTCTGCAGTTGAAGACTCTGTATGCCTGCAAGTAGATGAATAAACAACAAAGTATCTGCATCCACTTAGGATCAAATTGTGGAGTTGATCCTTTGTGTTGAGATAAAAACAGGGACACCCAATGCTTTGAAAAATGAAATCAAAGGAGCCAAATGATGAAGAACTTCATATGGAGTCTTCATCAACCTCTGATTTACTAAAACTCTATTTTGCACATAACAAGCTGTGTTGACAGCTTCGGCCCAAAAGGTCAATGGCAAACCTGAGTCAGCCAGCATGGCCTTGTAGCTTCAATGAGGGTCTGTTCTTTCTCTCCACTACTCCATTTGTTCTGGAGTCCTTGGATGCTGAACTGCCTTTTGATTCCCTTTGAAGATAGAAGTCATCAAGTGTATGATTTCTGAACTCAGTTCCTATCACTTCTAATACACTTGACTGGAAGGGAATACTGCTTCTCAATGTACAGCACAAAGTGGAAATCTTCTGAGTAGCCTCATCCTTTGAATGTAGAAAGAAAGTCCATACAAATCTGGAGTAATCATCCACAATTACCAGACAGTATTTCTTCTTTGCCATGCTCATTACTCTCACAGGACCAAATAGATCCATATGCAGTAATTGCAAGCAGGCAGTGGACTTGGACAACTTCAATAGGAGGGAATGAGACTTTGTGCTATTTTCCTTTTAAAAAGCAGTGCAGTTTCATCACAGTGGAACTCCTTTATTGGTAAGCCTCTGACTAAACTATTGTGGCTAAGCTGATTCATGTTTTTGAGATTAACATGACCAAGCCTCCTGTGCCACAGTTTAGATCTTGAGAAGAGGCTTTGGAAAATAGGCAAGGATTGCCTTTGAGATCTATCTTCTTAGAGAGATCTAAGGCATACACTCTTCCTGTCCTGTTGGCTTTCAGGGAGTGTGATCATCCAACACCTTGTCAATCAAGTGCAAAACATTGGATGACAGAATCCTACAGTTTTGACTTGTGAAAAGGGCAACATGGCCTTTATCACACAATTTGACTGACACTCAAGAGGCTGTACTTGAGATTTTCCACATGATTAACATCATCAATTTGATTTCTCCATTGGAGAAACAAGCCCTTACCGATGATGTAACCCCTAGCATCATTGCCAAAAGAGACAAATCCCTTCTTTCTTGAGAGTAGTCATGAAGAAGAGAGATGTTCCCAGTCATGTGCATAAATCCCCACTGTCTACATACAGATGCTACTTTGGCATGTTGAAGAACCCTGCAATAAAACAATCAGTTAGTTTTAGAGACCAAACCTTTTTGGTTTGGGCCTGGTCTCATCAATAGATGGTAAACTAACATGTTTATTTGTAACAACAGCCTGAGAAGAAGAAGATGGTTGTAGAAGAGGAGTCCTTTGGCTTAGACCTCCTTTTCTGTGGTTTCAACATAGGAGAATCTAGTTGGTTAACTATACCCAACAGATGTTGTACCATCATCACCAGCTGTGTCTGATTTTGTGATAAAGCTTTCAGCTCATCAGAACATTGCTAGTGGAGTTAGATAAGGTCCTATGTTGCACCTTCTTCTTTTGAGCACCCTCAGCTGTCACCTGTTTAACTCCTTCCTTTTGGATTCTTTAAGGACTTAAGGGTTACAGGATTGATGTTGCTGATACAAATGTGGTCTCAAACTCAGTTTTCATTTTTACCATTTTCTCATTAATTTCTTCTTTTGTTTGAGTTTGGAACCTCTTTTGTACAAACATCATTGTAAGATGATTGAACAAACACATACTTCACATGGTTCTTCTTCATCTTAGGTTGATCATCAACTAAAGATGTGGTGAAGCAACAGAAGACTTGTTCCAATGCTTTAGAAGCATTGGTTGCTTTCTTGACTACCTCTTTAGTAGTCTTCAAACTCTTTCTACTGCCAGTTTTCTTCTCTTCAGTACTGACAGCATTTGAAGTTTGAACTTCAGGTGTTAATCCTGCTCTCCAGTCCTTTCAGGACCTTCATGATAACTCCTGAGTTGATCAACTATTGATCATGTGAATGTCAGCATTTGGACCATCAACATCAGCTGATAGGTTCAAAGAGGGCTTGATGCTGACTGCTACTTCTGATTGTGCTGTATCAGAAGGTAGATCACATGATGTGATGGATTGGTTATCACTCTCCCAGATTCTACCTCTGCTCTTGGGGTTAAAATCTGTAGGTGGAGCAGTGTGATTGTAGCAACTCCAAACTTCACATTGAAGCAGATTGCTACTAAGAAGCATTTCAAAACCTTTGCATGATTGTACCCATCTATCACACTCGACCTGGGTAACTGCAAGGGTTTCTTTGAGATCTTTGTACTTCTCTAGAAGTACATCTTCTCTAGCCTTATCATCAATTATTTGGCAATTCAGTTTATAAACCTCATCATTTTTATCTTTGAGCACAAACTCAAACTCAGCTTTTTTTTGGAAATTATTTGTTCTAGCTCAATGTTCTTATTAATTAAAGCTACATTTGCTTCTCTAATGGAAGCAAATGTGCTATGCATGGTTCAGAACATAATTTGGCTTTTGCCTCAGAGGATACCTGTGATAACTGAGGTGTAGAGGCATTGGAAAATGAAGTTATCAGCAGACTCCAAAGCCATAAGAGCTAGATTCCCAAAGGGACTGTCACCCATGTTGACCAGCACCTGAGAAATGTTGATCATGACCAGACAAGTCATCTGGTAAACTGCTCCAGTCAACAAATCCTGGGTGAAGAAGCTGTGTTGTTGAGATTAGGTTGTTGATGAGATAGGAAGGCTGAGGTTCTGGTAATGCATGAGGTTGTGATGTCATAGGAACTTGAACTTGATTTGACTGTGGCATGTAATAACAAGGGTACTGATATGGCATTTGACCCTGAGGAACAAAATATGCCGGAGGAGATTGTTGTTGAGGATGATGACTAGAGGTGACAGGATGTGGCCCTCTGTGTTGTTGACTATTGCCAGGAAAAGTCACAAAGGGTGCAGTAGAGTTAGATCCAGTTGATCTACACTCTCTTGCAAAGTGTCCAAGCCGTTGGCATTTGTGACACCTCAACTGCTCTTGTCAAAACCAACTTTGGTTTTGCCAGAGAGTCCTGGGATTTTCTTCCAGTTCTTTTGTAGAACTTCTGAGATTGATATTTATCAAGGCCATTTGGCTCAAAATATCCATCTCTTCTAAGTCATCATCAGCAATCCCCTTGAGATCATCCATAATGAAACATAGATTGTCATTATTACACCCAGAAACTGACCATCAACACTTACAAATGCAGACAGAAGTGCTTGAAGAGAAATTAATATGCTCATCATACTGGCATTCAGATGAAGCATATTCTGACTCAGACCCACCAAGGCAGTGTTGCCTTGTATAAAGTCTTCAGTGAGCTTTCCAGATGAAGACAGCTTTCTCTTCTGTTCTATCTCTCTCTCAAAAGTGAGCAATTTCCCATGGAGTTGGGTGAGAGATAGTTTGTCCAAACTTGCACTGGAGCGTAGGACAATAGTATATGTGTCCCATCTCTCAGGCAGTGATCTGAGAAATCTGTTATTCATCTGAATATTGGTGTATTCAAGTTTGACCATTTTTAGTTCAGAGATCAAACAGAAAACCGCTCATATTGTTGAGTCAGTGTCTCACCTTTCTATGAGAGAATGTCTCATATGTGGGCAAGAATTTCTCTATTATTTGCCAAGACTCATCTGTTCCTCCAAATTGTTCTTTCAAAGCAATCCAGAGGTCATGGGCAGTTTCATGATGCATTAGCCCAGAATAGATTTCATGGGCAATGCCATGGCCAGAATTCCATGGGCTTTTGCATCAATCTCAAGCAACTTCTTATCCTCATCTGAGTATTGCTCCCTCCTCTTCGGAACCATTTGATTGGTTTCCGGGTTATTCACCATAGGCTTGTGTGGACCATGTACCACTGATGTCCAACACCCTGGCTGTTAACAGACAGGTGATGGAGCATACGTCTTTGCCATATGTTATACTCATTCCTAACCAGCATAGGGGCTTGGTTGAGGAACCAGTATTGTGAGGATCATTGGAAGGAGTGGTCATTTTCAGTTCAAAAACAGTTTAGTTCAAGTTTTAAAAGTTTTAGACAAACCACAACAAACTCATGAGAACAAGAAAAGATCTCAGGATGAATGAGCAGAAATACAGAAAATTCAATCTCTATAACCGTTCTTGCAAAAAAAAAAGCTAATTCAATCAAACTTAGATTGAATAGCAGTTCAATGATCAATTATTAGATCGATCAATGATTAACTGCTCTGATACCATTTGACAGGATCAGTGATCACACGTTTGTATTAGGATACAAAGCAGCGGAACCAAACTAGAATTAGACAAATTGTAGCAAGCAATTGATACTTGTAAGCATTAAGATCGCATACGGTTATAGGGAGAGAATATATATATATCTTTTTGATTTCTAGGAATGTTTATAGATGTAGAATAATTCTAATCAATCATTCATTCCATTCATTCAATAATTCTCTCTGATACAATAGGTTGTCACTCCTTATATAGAGTGCAACAATCACTGCTGTTATCACGGAAAGTGACAACTGGCAGATCCAATACAAAAATACTAATTCTTAACAAACTACTGAAATGTTCACAACTACTGAGAACATATCAGCATGTTAAGTACAAAATATAAAACTACTGAAACTACAACGACTGAAGAACAAGCTCTTCAGTCGTTTTACAAAACTACTGAAACATAGAAAATAAAAACTACTGATATCACAACTATGAAGAAGTACTCTTCAGCAGTTGTGACAAACTACTGAGGCTTCAGTACTTGATCTTCAGACTTTGACCTTCAGGTGTTTCATCAGCTGATGACTTCAGTAGATATCATCAGCTGATGTCTTCAGTCTTTGTTCAGACTTTGTACATCAGTTGTGATCTTCAGCACTTGTGAACTCTTCAGCTGTTGTATTCAGTACTTTGGTCTTCAGCTTCAGCACTTGTGTTCTTCAGCTGTTGTACTTCAGCACTTTGGTTCTTCAGCTGTTAAGGTCTTCAGCACTTGATCTTCAGCTGTTGAAGTCTTCAGCACTTGTCAAACTACTGATGAGGCTTTCAGCAGTTGTTGTGATACCATGTGGGACTTAGAGATTTTCTGATCTTGGCTCATTGGTTCCTTTGGTCCAACAACCTCCAAATCAAAAGTCCCCACCAAACCCACCAAAAGAAACCCAAAACGGCTACTCAGGGAATTGAGTCCCCTGAGGATGCCCCTGCAACACAAACGCAGGATATATCCACTAGTCCAACCCCCTAGTGGATACAATGACTCTTCCAGCCATAGTCGCTCAGGCTTCCTCTCAACAGGAGCCTGCAGCAACCACAAAAGTGGTACCTACATATCTGGGATCTTCCTCACTTGAGGGGATTGCCATTGAAGAGCACCAACCTACCCAGGTGCACACTGCTTCTATCCCTTCACCCCAAACAACCGCCCCTCACAGCCCAACTTTCATAGTTGCACAAGTGCTGACTCAACTGCACTCCTCACCCCCTCCCCAGCAACCACTTACTACTGGGAATACCTCTACAATTGAGGGGGAGGAACACAGTGCACTTGAGAACCCACAGCACAGGGGTTTACCACTTCTATCTCCTGGTGTAGACAAGGTGCTTAGAATATCTAGTGAGCCTGCCACCTCCTCTGACTCAGCACATGATCAGAATGAGGCTGGTAATATTGCTAAGACCTCACTAGAGGCAACAGCTGATGATGGACACTGTCCTGAGGCTGGAAGTCCCTAGTACCAAGCACAAGGGGCACATGCATCAACTGGTCTACACCCAGTGCATGTAAATCCTGCTCTAAGCAGGAGGTCAGATGATTCAGCTTCGTCTGATGATGACCTGGGCTTTTTCTACGATGTTCTTGCCCAGAACACAATCCTTGAAGAGAAAGTCAGTAGGCTGCAAAACCTACTTGATCAACTCTCCCAAGGAGAAAGACCATCTGCCTCTACCCACCCACAGATGGCACCTTCACTTGAAGGTTCCCCAAACACTGAGCCACTCCAAACTCAACCACCTACCTCTGCTTCAGGCCCTACTTCTCAGGAACAGAACCTCCTGAGCAAATAGGTGCTGTACTCCAAAATTCCCTCCTTCTCATCACACCCATAATCACTGATATTATGACCAAAGCCATTGATAAGAGGCTTTCCTCAACTTTACAGCCCTTGATTGATGTTGTTGTCCAAAAGACTCTTTCTGCGGTACAAACCCCTTCCTCCAATGCATCCAAAAAGGGGGAGAGTACTGCACTGAAAGAAAAGAAGAGGAAAAGATCCGAGGAAAAGAAGGAAGCGAAGCAAGCCCAAAAGGAGGAGAAAGAACAGCAACCAATGCTCACCTACAAGCGAAAGAAAGGTGCTGATGATCACATTGCTGAAGATAAAGCCTTGGAGCTACTGATAAAAGAGGCTGATGCCGAACACAGCAGATCAATGGACAACATCATTGATCAGCTGTTTAGGCAAGGCCATGACACCAATAAACTTGACTCTGAGATTCGACGACTAGAGATTGAAGAAATACAGAATAGATGGGCAAGTTATGAAGTGTTAGAAAGAGAAAGGCTTGAAATCATGATTAGATTTATTGCAAAATATCTTGGAAGATCAGTGATCGAAATCAAAGCTTGGTCCAGGGACAGTATCTTGGCAATCACCACCAAGATCTGTTCGTCTAAAGCATATACTAAGGGGCTTGTTATTGAATCTTTGAATGAAGCGGGTGCTGGGAGCAGGACTGAGCTAGCCAAGCAATCAAAAGCCACACTCACCTCAAGGATGCTAGAACAGCCTGTCAACATTCCCGCACCAAAACCACCCAAAACACAACCCACCAAACCAACTCCCTTACCCTCAAAACCCATAGCCGATGATATACCCTTGAAGAAGAAGAGAAGGATATTGAGGCTAGAAGATGATGAAGAAGATGATGAAGATAGGCTGCCGCTCTCAGCTGTGATTCAGTTGCCTAAGGCCACAAGTCACTCCTCAGCAATTACTCCTGAAGTCCAGAGACAAATGGTTAAAGTGAAGCTAGAAGAAGAAGAGCTTCATAAACAGCATGATGAGGAATTGCTGAAGAGAGTTGACAAAGCTTATGCAGCCACATCTTCTATCATCAATATGAAGAAGCAAGCCCTCAGACTTTACACTCTCAGGCATACCTTTCAATATCAAAAGGAAAGAGTGAGGATTTGGCCTGATCCCAGGGTCTCTCACAGAATTCATAAGAAAAATATACCTCAGAGATACATTGGCCAGGTGAAAAAGATCGTAGATGAAGTGATCTCTCTGGTCTTTGTAGTTTCACCCTGGGAAATCCTAGAAGACTTCAAGAAGGCCTACAAAGCTAATCTAACCCCTCAGAAGATGCTGGAAAATAAAATAGTGAAAAAGGGGTTAGTTTACAAGAGGCATGAGGAAGTCAGGAAAAATGAGCTCCAGTTGTTCCTAGAGGGTAATCACCCGGATGAGTTTGCTTACAGAATAATAAGAACTGTGGAGCTAAAGAATGGGAAACAGGCCAATACCTGTCCGAGTATTATGGGCCTGAATCATTGTTTGAAGGAGGTGCTGAAGAGCTAACCATGGAGGAACAAATCACCTTCCTTGAGGCCTACACAAGAGAGTCGTACAGACTCATTATGGGTAAGTGAATCTCATGAATTGGATAACAACTCTGTGTCCTGTTCCCCAAAACAGAGTTTCCATTCATACTCTGCCAAACAATATTTGAGGTTTCTTCCCAGGCCGGAGCTTACATGGGTCATCTTCTCTACTGATCAAGAAGGAAAAAGACCAACACTCCGCCAACAATAAGTGGGACAACGAATAATTTAGAGGTTTTGGCTGCATTGGTTCAGGGGGAGTTTGTTGGACCAAAAGAACCAATGAGCCAAGATCAGAAAACCTCTAAGTCCCACATGGTATCACAACAACTGCTGAAAGACTCATCAGCAGTTTGACAAGTGCTGAAGACTTGAACAGCTGAAGATCAAGTGCTGAAGATTCCAACAGCTGAAGAACTAAAGTGCTGAAGTACAACAGCTGAAGAACACAAGTACTGAAGCTGAAAGACCTAAGTACTGAAGTACAACAGCTGAAGAGTTTACAAGTGCTGAAGATCAACAACTGATGTACAAAGCCTGAAGTCAAAGACTGAAGACATCAGCTGATGATATCTACTGAAGTCATCAGCTGATGAAACATCTGAAGGTCAAAGTCTGAAGATCAAGTACTGAAGCGTCAGTAGTTTGTCACAACTGCTGAAGAGTACTTCTTCAGTAGTTGTGATATCAGTAGTTTTATATTTCTAGTTTCAGTAGTTTTATGTTTCAGTAGTTTTGTAAAACGACTGAAGAGCTTGTTCTTCAGTCGTTGTAGTTTCAGTAGTTTTATATTTTGTACTTAACAATCTGATATGTTCGCAGTAGTTGTGAACATTTCAGTAGTTGTTAAAGAGTTAGTTATTTGTGTATTAGATCTGCCAGTTGTCACTTTCCGTGATAACAGCAGCGATTGTTGCACTCTATATAAGGAGTGACAACCTATTGTAATAGGGGCATGAATGAATGGAATGAATGAATGATTTGATTAGAAATATTCTACATCTATAAACATTCCTTGAAATCAGAAATATGTATTCTCTCCCTATAACCGTATGCGCTCTTATGCATACAAGTATCGATTGCTTGCTACAATTTGTCTAATTCTTGTTCATATTCCGCTGCTTTGAACTCTAATACATCGAACTTGTGATCACTGATCCTGTCATATGACTTTTGATTTTGACCTTGAATTTGACCTTTTATTTTTACTTTTGAATTAAGATTTCAATTTGTAAAATATTAATCTTTATTCATTTTGAATTTATTATTAACATTTCAATTTTGATTTAATTTTAATTTTATTTATTTTTGTTAAAAATTACTCTCTGTTCATCTTCTTCTTCTTCGACTATGTAGAGTCGACAGATTTCATCATCCACAAAAATTTTCACTTTAAGATCAAAACAATAAATCAACAGACTCGAAAATGTGTTCTTATCAATAATCCAGTATCAATTTTTTGATATGATACTCAGTTGATCAGATTAAACATGAATTATATTGGTTCGAACGCCCAAATAACATTCAACCGTCTATGACAAAACATTGATTTAACCCAAAATTTATATATTTGAATCACAAACTTACGTTTATATAAATTTTGGGTTTTGGTTCGATTAAACATGAATTATATGTTGATGCTGACAGTCGCAGTTCGAGGGTTTTGGTTCTGAGATTTTGAAGTGTGAATGAAAAATACGCATAAGTGTTCAATATATATAAGTGAAATTTTAGGCGTATGAGCCCTGTTCGGACGTATGATCCCTGTTTGAGCGTATGAAAACCTAGAATTCACTTATTTTGTTAGAAGCATGAGCACTGTTATGCGTTTTAAGACAGACACATGAGAACTGTTCAGACGCATGAGAACTGTTCAGACGCATAAGCACTGTTTAGGCGCTTTTGCACTGTTCAGTCGCATGGACTTTGTGAAACGTCTAACACTTGAAATTTTGAATCTATGCAGACGCATTAAACATAACAAACGTCTAACACACTATTTAGACGCATGGTATTATCACAAATGCCCAACACTTGAAATTTTTCCGATGTATTACAACTGTTTAGACGCATGGAAAACGTCCAACACTTGTATAATCCTGAAAATTTCATCATGCTCCTATTGAGACGCATGTGCACTGTTTATGTACATACACTTGTGATTCCCAATTTCTTCACTTGCACACTTTTACCATTTAGATCTCCAAATTTTGAACTCTTTGCATATTGCACTTTCAATATAAAAATGTTATTCTACTTCTTTTAAATTTCTTTTGTCCCTTCATTTAGTCTCAACATAAAATCAAATATCATCTGATTTTCAACTTCAAAATCATTTATTTGCAAGATTATGTATTCATATTGTAATTTTCAAACAAAAATACTTTGAACATATAGCATCATCCTTTCAATTCAACATTTCAAATTTTGATTATGATTATTGAATATTTTCTGAGAACAACTCTTTTAGATATTACTCCCTCTAAACTTTTAAGTTTGAAAAACTTATAAGTTTCTTATGAAAGAGAATAAGATCACATAGCACATTGAAACATTGCCTTCACACACAAAGACATGCATAAAAGAAAAATGAAAATAGAATCAAAATCTAATATTAAGGATAGAATAAATGTCTGCAGAGAGATCATATTAATGAAGATCAGCACAGTAAAATAAAATAAATGTGGAGAGTCATAGACAATGAATAAATCCTGATCAAGTGTGTTCCAGGTCAGTGATATCACAGCAAAGGATACATAAGATCTAAGGACAGACAATGAGTGTTTTTAACACAATTATCAACTCACTTACTTTTCAATTCTTGGATTGATAAGTGTTGATTTAGATATGACATGATGTAAAGCATACAGAGACTAAGAGAGCTCAACTATCGTCATGAAATGTAAGAAAGAACACATGCTCAACTTATTACCTGAAACATAGATATCACCAGAGTTCATGTTACTTAGTAATAGAGGATGATCATGGATAACCATTTATCAGCTCTGACTATTCATTTGAATAGGTTGTGAACATTGGCAATTTTTGCATCAAAAAGAGAATCCAAGTCTGTAATGACTTACAACAGAGGATATCTCAGTACTTCAGGTCTATGATGACTCATAACAGAGAAGTGAAATGATGCTTTGTAACAGATCTCATGATTTCACATAGTTTCAACAGGTGTGAGAGATGTATCTTAACAAACATTCATTCTGATAAGCTAAAGCAACTCAAAAGTACTCAGATGAATACACACAAGCATGTATATTTAGTTTGATCACAAGAATTTACTTTTTCAGCATAATAGTCAGATATTGTCTACACATCATATCTTATCATGTCTAGACTTTATGAATGAGTGAAGTATGCAACTGATCTCACTAATGTACTATCGTTTCTCACATGTTGCAAAACATAATCCTTTCAAACAAAAAAATCTATTTTTGTATTTTTGATATATATTTTTGTATATGATTTTTCTATGAAAAACATAAAATCACACACACACATAAATATAAACAGGCAATTCACAATGAGAGTATCACTTATTATGATTTTTTGATTTAGGGAGATCACATATGATTTATAAGACCAATTGATTCTACTAAGTACTCAAACCGTCCTCGTAGGAAGGCTTTAGTAAATATATCTGCCAATTGTTTTTCTGTTGCAATTTGAATAAATATGATTATCCTTTTCAGAGTTATCTCTAAGAAAATGATATCGAATTTCGATATGTTTTGTTTTGAGTGTTGAACAAGATTAGCTGTTATGAACATACAGCTGTGTTATCAATGTAAATTGGTGTTTTAAGAAAGTTGAATCCTAATCCAGTAATTGATTCCAACCAAAGGATTTGAGAACATCCTACTGATGCAGCAATGTACTCAGTTTCTGCAGTTGAAACAGAGACATTTGTTTGTTTCTTACATTGCCATGAGACTAATCTGGGACCAAGAAATTGACACCCACCCGAAGTAGATTTTCTATCTTGACAGCATCCACCATAATCACTATCTGTATATCCATATAGTTCAAAGTTTCCCTCGTAAGGATACCAAAGCGCTAAGGCTGGTTTACCTTTGAGATACCTAAATATTCTTTTGACAACAATTAAGTGAGATTCTTTCAGGTCTGATTGATACCTGGCACATATACAAACAAAATACATAATGTCTGGTCTAGATGCAGTAAGATACATCAAAGATCCAATCATTGATCTGTATAATGTTTGGTCAATAGATTTTCCTTTGGATCAGGTTCAATCTTGGTGTTAACATCTACTGGAGTTCGTATGGACTGACAGTCTTGCAACTTAAATTTCTTAAGAGCTTGTCAACAAACTTTTCTTGATTGATGAAGATTCCATCTGTAGTTTGCTTGACTTGAAGTCCAAGAAAGAAGTTAATCTCTCCTATAGAACTCATTTGGAATCGAGATTTCATGATTTCTTCAAAATCATTGCACAATTTTGGACAGGTAGAACCAAATATGATGTCATCAACATACACTTGTATACATAAAAGATCATTATTATCCTTCTTTATGAATAAAGTTGGATCAATTTTCCCTGTGTGTATCCATGTTGGATTAAGTGTTGTGATAACATCTCATACCAAATTCTAGGGGCTTGATGAAGTCCATATAAAGCTTTACTCAGTGTATATACTCGATATGGAAATGGTGCATCCTCAAAACCTGGAGGTTGCTTCACAAACACATCGACAGTGATTGGGCCATATAGAAATGCACCCTTTACATCCATTTGATACACCTTAAATTTCATGAATGAAGCATAAGCCAGAAAAACTCGAATTGATTCAAGTCTTGCAACTGGTGCAAACACTTCATCATAATCTATACCTTCTTCCTGTGTGTATCCTTGTGCAACAAGTCTCGCTTTATTCTTATTACAACACCACGATCATCAGTTTTATTTCTAAATAACATTTCGTGCCAATTGCATTTTCTCCTTCAGGTAGATCCACCAAATTCCACACTTCTTGTTGTGGAATTGAAGTAATTCTTCTTGCATGGCTTCTATCCAACCATTGTCCTTTAATGCTTCGGTAACATTTTAGGAACAATTTGAGAAAGAAAACAAGAGTATAAGCATACGTGCTTGTTCTGATTTACTCCTTGTTGTTCTCTCATTCAATGAACCAATAATCTAAGAAATTGGATGATTCTTGTGAATGCGAGATGTAGTAATCTCATCACTTTGAACATTAACATCCAGATTTGTTTGATTCAAGTTGGAAAACTCATGTATAAAGTAGAAGAATGTGGATTGAAGTTTGAACTTGAGTAGGTGAATTGACGAAGTAATCAAAATTACCTGTATCAACTACATCACCTGAAATAGATGATGTTCCAGACTCACGTATCACAAACTCATTACCATCATTAGGAATATTTTGTAATTCTTCCTGATTAATTGACTCTAAAAGATTTGAAACTGTAGTTTCATGGTTTTGTATTATTGAATCCTTGAGAAATGACAAAAATGGGTAGTCTGAGCTTGAATCATCTGGGTCATCAGAATCTGAATCTTCACTGAAAGATCCAAGATCTCCTCTTGAGTTCTTCTTATCTGTATAATTAAGACAATTTGGTTTATCAAACAAATTAGATTGAAAAGAGTTTGATAATGAATCTAAGTCAAATAACCATGCAGGACCATTTGAAACTGATGGAAAAGAATTTTCCAGAAATTTAACATTGAATGTTTCAAGAATTACATTTGTCCTAGAGTTGTAAACTCGATAGGCTTTTGAAACCGATGAATATCCAACGAAAAATCCAGTATAAATTTGCTTCAAATTTTCCTAATTGATCACTTGAATTTAGAATCATAACAAGACAACCAAATGATTTTAAAAAGTTTATGTTCGGTTTTCTGCCAAACATTAACTCATATGGAGTTTTAGTTTATCTTTGACGATTAAGATTCGATTCTGAATGAAACACGCAGTAGATATTGCTTCATCCAAAAAGTGATAGGATTTTTGCATCAGCTAACATAGAATGAGCAGCTTCAATCAGTGTTCTATTCTTCCTTCAGCAACTCCATTTTGTTGAGGAGTTCTGGGAGCACTGAACTGATGAGCTATCCCTTTCTGTGTACAAAACATTTCAATGTTAGCATTTTTGAATTCCGTTCCATTATCACTTCTTATTATTTTCACTTTGTTTTCTAATTGATTTTCAACTTTAATGATAAATTCTTTTAGTAATTCAGCTATTTCAGATTTGGCATAAAGAAAGAAAACCCATGAAAATCTTGTGAAGTCATCAATGATAACTAAACAATATGATTTTCGTCCAATACTCTTGACGTTTGTTGGTCCAAAAAGGTCCATATGTAACATCTGGAGAGGTTTGGATGTTGAGTTTATTGGCTTGGACTTATAAGACTCTTTGTGTTGCTTTCCCTTCAAACATGCTGAGCTGTGATCATTTGTTGCAAACTTCTTAGATGGAAGTCCAATTACATGATTTCCTGCTACAATCTTGTTCATGTTCTTGAAGTTTGAATGACCGAGACGCCTATGCCATAGCTGGCTTTCATCATTTGATGCCTTTGCCATTAGGCATGTTGTTTCAGTTGAAGGATCAACTTGAGACATGTCCAATTTGTATACATCTCTGTCTCTCTCAGCTGTAACAATCACCCAATCTTTGCTTATCTTGAAACCTGGCTTCAAAACATAGCAGAATGAATTATCAAACAGAATAGAATAAGATTTGTCACATATTTGAGATACGCTTAAAAGATTAAAGTTCAACTGTGAACAAAAGTTGACTTTATCAAAGCTTATTATCCCATTGGATACTGTTCCTTCTCCAGTTATTTTTCTCCAGCATCACCACCAAAGGCGACGTGAGTTCCATCTTTTGACTTAAAGTCTTGTAACAAGGCAGTATTGCCTGTCATGTGCCGACTACACCCACTATCCACATACCATGTATTGATTGGTCTTTGGGCGTACCTGCACTACAAGAAAGTAAGTTGAAATATCAACCAAGCCGAAATGGACTTGGGCTTTCCAAATTTATCAACAATTGTAAATTGTTTATAATGGAGATTATTCAAATCAGGTTTATTTTTGATGAATTTACCAATTTTATTCTGAAAATTATTTGATTTATTTTTGTGAACATTCATACCATTTGATTGATCATCTTTTGAAATGTATTGATGACTAACAATTTTATTATTCATCCTTACAGTCTTGGTATTAAGTGTTCTTGCATGTTATGTTTTGAGTCATATAATTGTTCTTAGGAAAAGATCTCAAACCTATATGAGGTTGATTAATGTCTCTTTGAAATCCATTAGTTTGATTTCTCAAATACTGTGGATTAGCAAATCCTTTGCTTATGTTTGGTTTTACAAAGTTTCTAGTGTGAGATCTATTTCTAAAGTAACAATTTGCAGTGTTGTGAGTCTTTTCATCATAATAAGTACAATATTTGTTATCATAGCAATCTGCTGTTGAATGATTTCTCATGTCACATATGTGACAATACTTGTTGAAGTAGCACTCAGCAGTATTGTGATTTTTCATATCACAAATTTCACAGTACTTTTTGGAGTTAAAAACGACTTTTTGTTAACGTTTGACAATGACATAATGTTTGATTTTGATGTCATATAGTTAAACTTTTGTCTTTCATTTTTCACAGTTTGATTTGTGTCAGATTATTGTTCATTTGTTTAACATGAACTTCCTTCTTGAATGTATTAGAAACAAACCTTTTTGTTACAACGAAAGTTTTTGAATCTGAACTAGATTTCAGATCAGAGTTGATTTGTTCATAATATTTGCTTTATTATTTGGAAGAGAATTCATATTTAACATACCTGCTGACACAAATTTAATTGGTTTTAGTTTGATGTTTGATTTGTTGCTTTAATTAAATTTTCTGAACTTTTGTTTTGTTCAGATGTTGCTTTTGCAGATTTCTTTCTTCTTCTTTGATTCTTTGATTTAGAAGAGCTTGGTTATTTTAGATTGAACATTATCAGAAGAAGATTCCTTTTCTAGTGAAATTGTTTCATATTGAGTGTTTGAATCTTCTGATGTTCCTATTTGTGTTTATCCTTGTTTTGAACTCTGCTTCTTCTATTACATTATGAATTTCATCGAAAGAGATATTTTGTTTGGTGTTTTGGTTCATATGATTTTATCTTGATTGGATGACCATTTTTGATTTTTTCTTGATCTTTTTCAACAAACACTTGAACATTTTCTTTTTCTTCTTCTGCATTCTTGTTTTTGATCTGGAATTAAGCTTTGCTTTATTTTTAGGTGAATGATCATGAGTATTGAAGCTCTCTGGTAGTGTATTTGTGATAGATTCAGGCATAGGTTCATGAGTGAAACCTAATCCTGCCTTTTGTTTATCTTTTCTTTCACTGATTAGTTTTTCTACTATCATTTTTGAAACCTTTACTTTTGCTAGATCAACTTGAGTAGTAGCATGTGCTATTTTCTCTTGTTCAAGATTCTTAGTCATCTCTTAATTGTTTTGTAACAATTTCTAAATCTTTGAGTGTTTTGTTCCATGAATTTTGAAGAGAGATAATCTTTTGATCTGCAATTTTATGATAAGATTTAAGTTGATTATGCATAGATTCCTCTTTGTTTAGCTTTTCACAGATTTTGAATGAATAGTTTCTGTAGTGTTCAACATGTTCAAAGCATGATTTGGTGCAAAGATTTTCTCTTACTTCTGATGGTATTTCAGGAAATTTTGGAACTGTGGTTTCAGATGTTGAATTAGAAGAGTTAACCTTTGGTTGATCAGACTGAACCATTAGAGCTACTTCCTCTGTATCCTCTTTAGGATCAGACTTGTCACTCCAATCATAGTTATCTTCCTCTTCATCACTTTCCACTTTTGGGTCATTATTTTCTGACCAATCTTCTTCTTGAATTTCTGCAATCAGAGATAAACTTGATGTTAATTCATTTGTAAATTGATCTGCATATGCACTCCAATCATATCCATCTTTTATGTTAACTACTAGTGCTTTCTTTGTTTTATCTGATGATTTGGTTTCATTTTTAAGTTCTGGCATAGGAAGACTTTGATAAGGCTTTTGAAAAGTCTTCTAAGCTTGTTGAAACCTTTGATTATTTGAGCTTGTTGAGCACTTCCTCCATTATTCCTTGGAGCTTTGCATTCTCTCGAGAAGTGTCCATAACTGTTGTAGTTGAAACATCTAGCTTTTGACTTGTCAAATCCAACAGTCTTGTTTGCACTAGGCTTGTATTTCTTGTTGACATAAGAATGTTTTTGAGTCCTGTAGGCAATCATCACCATCTGCCAGTTCAGGTCCATCTCTTCAACATCTTCAGGATCCATCTCAAATAAATCCGGCAAAACAAAATCTAGTTGAGTTAAATGGTTACCTTGATATGCTTGAAAGCTGGCCATAAAAGCAGTAAATGCAGTTTTGGACTCTTCATCCTCTAATAGGATGTTAATCACATCTTTAACTTTGCTAGATTTAGCAGAGTTAGATGATGAGGAAGTCTCTGTCTGAATATTTGATGATTGGGACTGTGGTTTAGGAGGAGATTGAGAATGAGACTGAGTTGTATATGCAGGTGCACTAGTAAATGACGAGTCAGTGAAAAATCATGCTCCAACAAACAGATCTCCTTCTTCTTCAGGACTTTTCTCACTCTTTGTCATGAATGCATTTTCTATGGTGGTTGCAGGAGAAGCAACAAACTAATATTGAGACATTGATGCTGCTCTATCATTGTTCCTTGAGCTTTCATCAATCTCCACTGATTCTATTTTTGCAACAGAAGATCTAGATCCATTGGAAACTTCTCAGTATGCTTTAGTGGAGTTACAGTTTGTTCCAAGATGATGGTAAAGCATTGAGTAGTCTGAGATTTAAATCTTCAAGATCAGGTTTGATACCAGCTGTTGACATCTCAGTTATGAGTTGAACAAATCTGTTCATCATTTGATTTATTGTCTCTCCAGACAAATGTTGAAACAATTCTAATTGTCTTTTTAGCTTTTGTTTCTTTAGATTTTGAATCTCCTTACCTCCTTCACAAATGATGTTCAATGCTTTATATAGTGTATATCCGTTTGATATGCATCAAGCCTTGTAAGAACTTCCAAAGGTAGTCCTTTACACATCAATGAATAGGCTTTAATATCATTCTTAACTTTTCAGATCATCTCCTTAAAGTTCATCTTCTGGATAAGGTTCTGGAGAATCTTTAGTATACACAAATCCTCTGTCTGGTCCATCAGTTGTTATAGGAATGTATGGTCCTTTTTCTATAGATTTCCAGAGATCAGTGTCAATGGAATAAACTGCTGTTTTAGTCTAAGAGACCAATTTTTAAAATCAGCTCTATTTTTTAGTTTTGGAACTCTGTTTTCAAAATCTTCTCATTTCACCATTTTTTATATTTTGTTGTTGTCTTATATTTGAATTTTTAAAAAAATTGAAAAAGTTTTCAAAGAATTTTCTTTCAAAAAAAAATTCTAAGTATCAAGGTCAAAACGTCTGAACAGTATTCAAACACCTCAACAGTTGATGCATCTAAGTTGAGAAACGTCTAAGGGAATGCCTTAGAAAATTTTTCCAAAACGCCTAAAATTGATACGTCTGAACAGTTGTAAAACGTCTGAACAGTTGTGATGCGTCTACACAATGTTGATGTGTCTACATAGTGTTGAGGTCTACATAGTGTTAATGCGCCTACACAGTTGTTAAACGTCTAAACAGTTGAAATACTTCTCAACAATGATACGTCTGGACTCTCGAATAGTGATCAAATGTCTGAACTGAAAACGTCTACACAGTGTTGGTGCGACTAAACAGTAGTCAAACGCCTAACACTTGGACAATTTTTCAGCAAACTTCAACCCTAATGCGTCACATTCATCATGTTCATATGAAAATAACAGACTCAAATCTTCTGAATTCTTCAAATGTTGATAAAATCAATTGAAACTTTTCAATTAAGCGAGTTTTATGCCAATAAACATTCTTCTTAATATCAATTTCTTCAATTTCAACAACAAATTCCTCAATTTTGAGAATTTCAGTTCGAAACTTCAAACCTTTTTCGAACAACAAATTCAACAAATTGGCTTGAATTTGATGAATATATCTGCTAATTGTGATTCAAAACATGTTTCTGATGATGAAACACAACTGAAATTCACAAATTTTCAATTGAATTGTATCTCAATCACAGATTCAGTGAGATTTTTTAAGGTTTTCAAGTTCGATGAACTTAAAAAGAAAATCAATCACTAACAACTTACCAACAGCTCTGATACCATTTGATAGGATCAAATGAATAAATCTGTGATGATTTGTAACACAATTCAATGAAATTCAGACAAAGTAATCAAATCAAAACAAGATATCAATAAAATTCAAGTTTTCATTAATATCAAGTTAAGACAATTACAAGTATGAAAGCAGATTCGAATATCTGTGTATTCGTTACTATCTACTGCAAATCTAAGCTATTTATACTGAAAACAAAAAGTAAAGGAACTAACAAATTACACAAATAGTCCCTATACTATTACAAACTATCAAAAGATAAATAAAGACAACATGTTAATCTTTTTTAGAGCACTTAACATCAATGACATTGATGAGATCGAGATAGAAGATGTCACTGATCAACATTATCCAGAGTACACTGACACTGAAGGCAATGTGGTACCAATCTGGGTGACAACCTTGTCAGTGAAACCTTTGAGACACTGGATAAAATGGAAGAAGCATCAGACAAGAAAGAAGATACAACCGAAGCGATAGATGCTGAAGTCAATGCCAGAAAGGCTGAGTGGGCTGCTTGTTTTGACGACCTAAGAGCCCAACACAACGCTACAAAGTCAATTGTTTACACCAAGCTGTATAAAGTCAAGAAACATCAAAAGGTGGCCGGCATGAACATAGCATGGGCACATTTTGAAGACCTCAATGTTTACGCTGTTAAACGTGAGAAGGGAATTGAGTACTTCAGATTCCCACATGATCTGAAGACTCTTCCAGGTTTTAAGCTCAATCAGTTAGCAAAATTAAATTGCTATACGCTGACCCTCGTAAGATGTCAGGCTGGTTTGAAGTAGCCCTAAAGAGGGAGTACCACACCAAATGGGTCAACTTCAAACCTCAACAACCAACGAGGTACATCAGAAGATCTGAGGTTGACGCCATAACTGGAAAACCAAAAGTAGTGTTGAAGTGGAGTCCACCACGTACATGTCAAAGATCCCACTACGTGAGATGCCACAGGACTTCACTTCACACTTCAAATGATGGTACTACGATTGGAGAATGGGAGATGCCATGATAGTCTTGAACAGAAATGGTACAATGGAAACCATAAGGGTGTTTGACCCAATGTGGCTCACCAACTTGTCAGCAAATGATGTTTATACATTATACAAGTGGCCATTCTTCTATGACTCACGAGATATAGTACAAGCTTTGCAATTTTAGAATGTAATACGACTCTTTTTTGCTTTCGAGATAAATACAGGAGTCACCAAAGAAGCTACAAGAAGTTTGAGGAAATTATGAAAGATGTAAGACAATAGATAAATCTAGGTCCAAAGGGGAGTTTGTTAATACACATATGTACCTAGATCCTAATTTCAATGTAATATGTCTTGAATGTCTTGCACTTATGTAATATTGGGTACTTAATGAAATGAGAATATTTGTTTGTGATTTGTTTTGTTTAATATTTCATTAATAAGTTGTTTAACGCATATTGACTTGATTATATAGGTTTGTGATTGTTTGAATTGATATACATAATGTTATAATAATGAATACATTCAAACTTGGTTAAGTGAAGTTCACATGCGTCCGACTGGACCATGCGTCCCAACAGTGGTCATGCATCCGAATGGCCATGCGATGAGTGTCCATGCGCCTAAATAGTCCATACGCTTGAACAACTTCATGCGACTGACTCAGTCGCACAACTGGACACATGGATTAGCCGCATGGTTCAATCGCACGAATGAACCATGCCAATGGTTCAGTCGCCCGAATGAGCAACCCTAACCTATAAATACCACTTAATTTGTGGAAAAATGTTAGCATTGAATACACTTCGACTCCAGACGTACCATAGCCGTCCAGAAGCCTCTAAGTTCGTACTCCAAGTTCATAGAACGCGGTAGATCGATTCCTATTCGATTCTTGATGTTAGATTCACTATATAATTGTGTCTACGTGCTTTCTCACTGATTGGATCGCCAATCAAATAGGATTCCGCACTATTTGGTTTGTTTTAGCATGTTAATCAGTTGGTGTTTCGTTCAAATACCAGATCCTAGCATCATGTATAATTTCTCCTTCTTCAAGAGTATAGCATACTGACCTTCTGACAATCCCTTGCAAATCAAGAATCATAGTGAATTGAGACTTGATTTGGTGAAGGGGAGCAACATCGTATTCATCCTGCTATGGAATCTACTTGATTAGACATTAAGCACAACACACATAAGTCATCATATAAAGCATGTAAACATAAACAACCATAGATGATGCTTAATTACATAAATCTAATATGATTCAAATACAAAAGTTACTAAATATTAAACATCTAATAATTACTTTTGTCTTGCTCCGTTGATTCTTCTGCAGGTGGAGCGAAAGAAAAGGCTCCTCGATCTTGGATATGTTTGGTACGCCTCTCTTGAGCTTGAGGAGAGGTTGATGCGGCAACATTACCTTCTTGATCATCATCATCTTCTCTCTCTATTCCACTCGATCCACCCTCTCCAACCTCCTCCTCAGAATCATCTTCATCCTCTTCATCATTCTCATCATCATCATCACCATCACCATCCTTTATCTTCAAAAGCTCATTTTTGGATCTTTTAAGCATGAGTAGTATCTTCTTGTTCTTTGTCTCCAGCTCTTTAATCCTCTAAACTGAATGGGCATTCTGCTCATGGAGCTGTGTAATCTGCTCAGCCTGAGCAGCTTTAAGCTCGATCAGCTGGTTGAGCTGTGTAGCTCTTTGCTCTTCAGTAGCCAGTAGCTTCAGAACAATACGGTTTAGGTTGGTTAGCTGTTCCTGTAACCGAATGTGAGGTAGGGAGGGTCCAACGATGAATGTAGTGTGAGTGGATGTTGCACCCTGAAAGGACCATACATGCCAATTCAATTGGTGAGTTGATAGTTGTTCTCCTGGATTCCCACAAGTTCAAGTATTAATGCGGATAAAGATTCTACAATAGAAGATTAAGTATTGGACTTCCACATTTGTTAATACGGAAGGGAAAGAACAAATGCTGACAAGTGTTTGTTCTTCCGCATTAACAAATGCAGAAGACCAATAGTAATGCGGACAAGATTCTTTTCATCCGCATTTGCCAATCCGGATGACCAGACAACAATGCACACAAGTATTTATTCATCGGCATTACCCAATGCGGATGACCAACTTACTGATGCAGATGATCAATTGAAGAAATGCGAATCAAGTCCATCTCATCCGCATTTGCCAATGCAGAAGACCAATAGTAATGCAGACAAGATTCTGTTCATCCGCATTTGATGTCAAGTGTGCTTTTCTATATGGGGATATAGATAGGGAAGTCTATGCATGCGAACCTCCAGGATTTGAAGACGCATAGCACCCCAACTATGTGTGCAAATTGGATAAAGCTCTATATGGGCTGCACCAAGCACCTAGGTTGTGGTATGAGACTCTGTCTCAGTTTCTTCTGCAGAATGGCTATACTAGAGGTACCATTGATAAGACTCTCCTCATTAGAAAGTCTGGAAAGGACATTTTGCTCGTACAGGTCTATGTTGATGACATTATATTTGGTTCCTCAAATGACCAAATGTGCAAGGACTTTGAGAGCATTATGAGGAAGAAGTTTGAGATGAGCTCCATGGGAAAAATGGACTTTTTCTTGGAATTCAGGTAAAGCAACTGAAGGAAGGGTTCTTCATTAATCAATCTAAATATTTCTCTAACATCTTAGAAAGATTTGAGATGAAGGATTGCAAACCTGCCAAGACACCCATACCCAGAAACCATAATCTTTGTCCTGACCTTGAGGGGGAGGATACTGATCAACATCAGTGTAGGGCAATTATTGGTTCTCTGATGTATCTAACAACCAGTAGACCTGATATCATGTTTGCTACTTGTATTTGTGCAAGATATCAGGCTGCTCCAAAGGTGTCTCACCTAGCTGCTGTTAAGAGAATCCTCGGATACCTCAAAGGAGCACCTAAACTAGGTCTCTGGTATCCCAGAAACAAGGATTTCAATCTTTATGGATATTCTGACAGTGACTATGGAGGCTGCAATATTGACAAGAAATCAACATCAGGAGGAAGTCAATTGCTTGGTGGAAAGATCATCTCATGGCAATGCAAGAAACAATCTTGTGTCTCTACATCAACTACTGAAGCTGAATACATTGATTCTGCTAGCTGCTGTGCTGAACTGCTATGGATTCAAAATCAGATGATAGACTATGGATTCAACTTTATGAGTACTCCTATCAATATTGACAACAACAGTGCTATCTCCATTACTGAAAATCCGTGAAGCACTCCAAGACTAAGCACATTGACATCAGGTATCATTTCATTAGAGACATTCATGAGAAAAATCTAATCAAGTTAATCAAAGTTGATTCAAATGAACAATATGCTGATCTGTTACCAAAGCTTTTGATGAACAAAGGTTCAAGTATCTCATAATAGCTATTGGGATGATAAACATTGATTCATTTGATCTCTTTTGAAAACCTTTTTAATATGTAAGTCTTGTGTCAATACAATTTAAGCCCCGCTACAAGAAATTCTCTCTGAAATTTTCTAAGTGTAAATTCCATCCGAAGAGAAATTACCTTTGGAAGACACTCTCATATCTTCCGAAGCAAAAATTTCTCAAAGGATAACTTTCTTCTCAGAAGAATTTTTGGTCTCGGAAGAAGCGATTGATTGTATATCAGATCTACTTCCGAAACTTAAAAATTCTCTATTCGGAAGCAACTCTAACCTTCAGAAGCAAAGTTTTGACTTTGGAAGTAAGAATTGCCTTCGGAAGACAAGTTACCTTTGGAAATGTTTCCCACTCAGAAGAGAGATTTCACTGTGTAACGTAAATTCTTGGGCCCCACACTGTAAAAAGCAAAGATTTTGTTAATGATGTCGGATTATTAACTGATTTCAACCTTACCGCCACTGTCATTTCATCCCCTAAACCATCACATCACCTTATCCTTAACCCCCATTACCGCCATTCCACAATCTTTTAAATAATCTCGACTATTCAATATCACTCTCTTACTCGCAAATTTTACTACCCTAGAAATTTCTTCTACTTAACTTTACCCAGCTCAAATCATCCCCATTCATCTTTCCAAATGGCCTTCAACCCTCAGCACAACCAAGTTGCACTTCTTGATTCTTCAAGAGATGCTGACTTCTCACATATCATCTCCTTTCTAACCCAATCTTCTTACTACACCGCTCTGACTGTAAACCCCACAATTTTCTCAAACCATATGTCTGAATTTTGGGCAAATGGTCAGATTGAAACCCTAAATGGGATTCATGTCATTCGATTGAGCATCTGTGGCCAGGAGTTGGTCATTTCTGAACAAATCATCAGGGAGCATCTAGAGCTTCATGATGAGGGCGCTCCAACGGAATTCCCCAAACCAGATTTGGACAATTCTTATCTCCAATGGGATATGGTGGAGACGTTAGCAGATCAACTCTCTACAAATTAACTTCTCGTACAAATGGAAGTTCCTACTACACGTGGTCCTTCACTGCTTGTCAAATAAATCTGGGGGATGGGATCAAATCCCATATGAACTTGGGTGCCTAGTTCATGGGTTGGTGAAACGCCTCCGCTTCAACTATTCAAGATTTATGCTGACTAACCTCATGGGAAATCTTCAAAAGGACACATTCTTCATGTATCCCAGGTTTTCCAGCACATAATCAACTGCGAGCTAGACCAGAGCAAGCTTGTCTGTGCAGCTACTCTGACTGCTCCTCAAATGAGGCCGACCATCTTCAAGACTTTGAAGAGAGTGTCCACCAACTTCACAGGAAGAGATACTGCACTTCTTCCAGGTATGACTGAGCCAACGGCTCCTGGTGACATCCCTGTTAACCCCATAGGTGATGAACCCACACCAGAAACTACCTCCACTTTGCCAAATCTACCTTCTCCAACCATTACCTTTACTTATCAGAGACGTCCCAAACGAAACCTTGTTCAATCTTCTCTGATTAAACAAGCTCTTCATGTTCTACCCAAAAAGGCTAGAGTGGAACAAAGGGCTCCCACTCAGCCTGAGGTCCAACCATCCTTCACAATTGACCTCAATATGGGTCTTGAGTCCCTCAGTCTCAGACCATGAGCCACAACCCAAGCTGAAAGCCTCAGGGTGAGTCTCTATACTCCCTTGAGCAGCCAACAAGGGACAGCCCCACCAGAGGCTCAATGCCTGTAGACATTGACCAAAGTTCGGGTTCAATAGGTTTACCCATCCTATCTTTCACTGACCTTCTGTTTAAAAACTGATGAAGAGATAACATCTCTCCATGGGAATGAAGTTGATCTGCAACACCCTCTCCAAGATCAACACAGCCCGGAGAAATCCCCTATCTCTAGCCCCCATCAGCATCCAACAACTGAGGTGAGTCCCACTAATGTGGAGGGGACTCATGTAGATTCAGCTGCCACTATAGAAGGTGCCTCAATGGACCTTGTGAACAGTGGTAAATTCTCAAACTGAATCTACGGCAACCGAGCCATTTGATGACTCTGAAAGAGACATCATTGAGCATGGGAAACCAGGGTGCCAAGAAACCACATCTGGTGGTGAGTTTGAACATACTAGGTATGTTACCTCATCTCCCGTGATTCTTCGAAAGAAGATAAGGGAAGCATGCAACTCCTCATTCAAGATCTTCTTTCTAAAGTGTCAAATCTGGAATCTCAAGTTAGGACTTTAGAGGCAAGGTCTGCCACTCAGCAACTTGAGATTGACAATCTCAAGGCTCAACTAGTGAGAAACAGACAGAGAGGTCTGTTAGGCATGTACCTATTCAGGTCTCACTGACTTCCCCTCCAGCTCATCTAGCTCTCAAGATGATGCTAGCAAAAAGGGGAGAATTTCAAAGACAAACAAATGAGGAACCACAGAGCCGGCCTTCTACTTCCATATCTTCCTCTCCCATCATCTCTGCGCTTGAAACATCTCAAGTCACTCTTTAAATTGATCCAAGGATACTCAATGATCTCTACAGACTCTTCACCAAGTTTTTGTTAAGATCTTCCTTTGAGCAGCCAAGCCATGATGCTGCAATGATCTACTTTGGAGCAGAAGAGCTTCAAAGGCTGACTGCACCTTCTACCACTGTGGAAGAAGTTGGTCAACCTAAGGTTCTCATGGAACCTAAGATTCAATTCAAAGGGGAAATAGGAACTGATGGCCCAGCAACTGAAACAGTTGGGACAGAATCTGCATCTCCTTTAACTTCCGAAGCTGAAGTTAAAGCCTCAGAAGAACAAGCTGAATCTTCCGAAGCTGAAATGGAAGCCGCGGAAGGACTGTTCTAAATGTCGAGGAACTGATCATCACAGATGCTATCCTGGAAATGGCATCTGAAATGAGCAGTGAGGACTTTCCAATTGCACCTCCATCTCAGACACCATCTCTGACTCTCTCACAATCAGAAACCTCTCTCCAAAAACCACCACAGTCAGGATCTTCCAAAGATAAAGGAAAAAGGAAGATGACTATGGAAGAGCTTCAGGAAGAGGAGAAGATTGAGAAACTTAAGAATAAAGGAAGACTTCAGACTGAGAAGTTGCTAGCTGCCAGAACAAAAGCAACTGCTTCCAATCAGGAGGTTGTCATCAATAATAGAAGAGAGCAGATCATTGACCAGCTCATGAAATGAGAGCTGCCAATGAAGACACACTGCTTCTACCATTAGAGGAGTTGGTGGATCTGGAGAAGGCAACCAGGCTAAGACTTGAAGAAGAAGCCATGTTGGCCTTAAAGGTAAAGGAAAAGAAACAGAAGGAGGCTGAATTGCAGCTGAGGAGAGACAAGATAAACTTCCTACTCTCCAGAGGCATTGATCTTCAAGAACTCTCTCCACACAACGATGATACGATCCTTTGGCTCTACAACAAAGAGCAAGATCAAATGGAGAAAGAAAGGAAGAAGGCTACAAAATAAAAGGCCAGAGAGAAGAAGAAGAAGGAAGAAGAGGTACGGTCACTACCTCCAAGAAACTCATTGAGAAAGCCTGGATGAAGGACTATCTTGGGGCTCATGGCTTCTCTGGTAGGTAGGTGGGTCCTATGTCTGAAAGGACACTCCAACGGATTGTTAGTGAAATTAAGGCTGACATCCGGATGGGGAAAAGAAAAGAGATGTATAGAAGGGTAAAAGGGATGACCTTCACTGCTTCTACCCAACCACAACCTGAACCTTTCACACCTGAACCCACATCACTACCCACTACTACTCCCTCACCTCAACCACCCAAACTTGCCATTATCCAACCCAAAACACTAGCCAGATCCTCTGAACCTAAACCTACCCAATTACCATCCAAACCATCCCTTCAGCCTTCTCAACATCTCTCCCTTGAGGAGTTTAAGGCAATCAAGATGAAGCTCACTAATTGCACTACTTTGAGCAAAGTCTCTTGTGTAGAAGACTCTATTAACATTACCTATGTAGACAGATCTTCAAGTGGAGGTTCGATGAACCTTCTCATAACTTTGTTGTGGAAAGAGAGAATGGTGAAGTCAACAGACTCAATGCAACCTCTCTGTTACACTCCAACAGATTCGACATTGCTGAGTTAGCAGATAAGCCTTTGTCTAACCCCTCCAACTCTGAAACTGTTGCACTCATCAGAAATCATCTCAGCAGTCTTCATTTAGCTGAGTTAACTGCAAAGGCAAAGATTGAAGAAGAGTTGAAGTTGAAAAGACAGGAAAACAAGGAAAGATCTCCCACCAAAGGTGTTGCCTTTCTACAGATGGTGGAAGGTCCTGAATTGGAACCTATAGTTCAATGGGAATATGATTATAGTTCCCATCAACTAACTCTTTTCAGAGGGCAACAACAAATGGTACTGTTATCCAAAGTGACAGACTGGATTTTCTGTCTACCAAGGATCTATACAAGCTTCTCAGCACCACATCAGGGAAGAACAAGGAGATAGACAAATACTTGCTCTCATTGGTGCTGAAACCTTTAAGAAGTCAAGAAAAGTTAAGTTTTGGTATTATCAGCCTAGGGGGAGTTTGTTGGATCTAGAAAGGCTGGTGCAACCAAAACCAAGTCACTTAGAAGATTTTGGTACAACAATTAAAGGACTTCCGAAGCCAAGTGTGGAACTTCTGAAGGAAAAAGGAGATCTTAGAAAGCTTACTTCCACAGGAAAAGTTCCAACTTCCGAAGACAAAGAACCTACTTCCGAAGTTCAAGACTTAGAAAGAAAGATCTGAAGTCAACTTCCGAAGTACAGAAGTCCTCAAGCCTCGAAGTATAGAAGCCTCTTCGAAGTATAAGTGGGTTCGGAAGAGCTTGTTCTTCCAAAGCCAACTTACCTTCGGAAAACACTACTATTATCTAGTGGACATAAGTATGGTCTTCCTGACACTCTGCTGCAAATCTCTGAGATACTGGATTGCGTGTCTCAAAAGCCATGCAGTTGACCATACTTTAATCCACTATTACCTTTTTATGTTAGTACAGTTGCCATCTTTAGTTGGTGACAAAAGGTAAGTCATGGACATGTCATGACTACCATATCTTAGATAATACTTATCTAAGATACCTTAACTTTAGCATTGTAGTATATGCTTTAGTCTTAGATTTTCAACTATTATCAAAGTATATCCGGCTGTAGGATCTAGTATATATAGTCTCTCATTGTAACTCATGTATCATGCTTGTAAGAGTCTTGTAATATCTTGAGTTCAGAAATAATATATACAAGTGCCTTGAAAATTTATTTCTGTGTGTTCACTACTTATTATATTATTATCAACTCTTGTGATAGACTTTACTTCATCTGAACTGAGTGTTTGTATAAGCGAGTTTGAGAGAAATTCAAGTATCTCTGTGACAAACCCGATCCTGCAATAGGAATATAACAAAAGTTGCGACAAAAACCAAGAAACATTAACAGATCTAATTTACTAAGCATTTGTTGAGCGATTTGGACTATTTGGACTAATTAATCTTAAAACATACCTAATCTATATTTATACAAGTTAAAACACCTTGTTAAAATGGATTCATATAGTATTTTAGAACTTGGTCATACTCCAAAACAACCAATGCTTAAACACAAATATGAATTTAAACAATGGAAAATCAGGTTCACGAATTACATTACACATGTAGATCCTGATTTTTGGATCTCAATATGCAAGGGGCCACACATCCCTGTCACTCTATCTGCAGATCAAGCTACTATCTACAAGACAACAAGGATACCCATTGAAGATCTAACTCTTGATGATGAAGATTACAAGAAAATCAAGATTCATATGAAAGCTTAGTCTATCCTAACTCAAGCACTCAAGATGGATGTGCTGAAAAGATTAGAGAAGTATGGTATTGCCAAAGCTGTATGGGATGCATTGCAAATTATGTGTGAGGGAAGTAGTGAAGTTGCAGAAATTAACAAGGATAAGCTTGTTAATCAGTACTAAACATTTCATCACTCTAAGGGGGAGTCCATATCCAAACAACTGCCCAAATCATTGGAGTCACTTACAATGTCAAAGAATTAAACAAGAAAATGTTGCACAGTCTTCTAGAGACCTAGAAACAAAATGTGACAATGTTAAAGAACACTCTTGATCTTGAGAGTACAACTCTGGATATAATGATAGCCAAGATAGAAGCATGGGAGTTAGATGAAAGAAGCAGAAACATGGGAGGACCCAAAGTTATCGAGGCATACAAATTTCCATCAGAATCTCATTCTGTGGAAAATGACTTCATTACTAAGGAGGATGATTTCATCACTTCAAGATATCAACTGAATACCACAAGGTTCATTGCAACTCCGTCAACTAATCATCCATCAACATCATCCCAAGCATCCAGAGTCACTGCTGCTCCTACAACCACTCCTCATGACCCAAGATTCGAAGAACAAAAGGCAACTTACAATGCCTTTGTTACAAGCTTTGAAGCATATTTAGGAGGAAGACTCACATAAGCACATCTTATCTAGGAAGACTTAGAAATAATGGATCCAAATGATGTAGAAGAAATGAATCTGCAATGGCAAATGGCCATGATTGCTATGAGAGCAAAGTAATTTTTCAGAAAAGGCTAAAAGCTCAGCCTTAATGAAAATACAAAGCTTGGATATGATAAATCAAAGTGAAATGCTTCAACTGTGGTATGGCTGGCCACTTCTCTAGAGAATTCAATGCCCCCAAAAGAAACAACTTTCAAAAGAATTCTCAAAGCCAGTCATCCCCATAGTCAAACTCTAGCTTTCCTTTCAATAATCATGAGCAGCAACATCATCATCCATAATAACATCAATCATATCAAAATCCACCTCAACTTACAAACCAAGCTCATGGAAGCAGTCAGTCATCTGCAAATGCTCTTGTGATAATGCAAGATGTTGTATGTGACTGGAGCCTCTATGCAGAGGAAGTCAAGCCTCAATTTCAAAATCATGCACTTATGGCTCACATCAATGATGGTCCATCTCTAATGCCTACTAAGGTAAAATCTAACCTTTGTAGTGAAAAATGTATTACTGAATTGCAAGGTTATAGAAAGCATAACCATAAACTTGTAGATAAAATAAAAGAAGAAAAATTAAGTCAGAGATGCTCAAGAGAGAAATAAAAGGATTTAAAATCAAAATAAAATCTCTTATCTCTGAAATTAAGAAATTACATGGTGAAAAGTACACTCTTGCAGCTAAGAATGAGCAACTGACTGAAAAGTTGGCTCATTCTAAAGCTGAACATACACTTACTGAAGTGAAACTGGAAAAGTTTCAACAATCTTTAGTTAAGCTGCAAGAGATGCTTGATTCTTAAAAGGATCCAAAGGACATGTCTGGGATTGGGTATAATACATGTCCTCCACCATATAATGACAACTACACTGTCATGCCTGAATTTGTCACACTCAATGAAGAAATTGAAACTAAAACTATGGAACCAAAATCTATACTAAAACATATTAGAAATCCTCAAAACCAACCAAATGTTTTCATCGAAACCAATAAGGATAAAATCAGATTAGGGCACCGAATCAAAATCAAAGAGTGTTCAAACAAGGCAGTGAGTGTCATCAAACCCTCAAGCCCCGTAAAGGCAATTGTCGCATTTATAAAATCCATACCTTCTGTTTTAAAAAGTAAAAATAAGTTTGTGAAGTCAGTGAAACCCACTGCTGAAAGCAGTTCTGATAATGAGATTATATTTCCAAACAAATCAAGCGAATCAGACAAGGTTTCACTGCAAAAGACACAAAAGAGATCACTCGTTTCAACATGTAAAACTCTGTCAAACCCCCAATCTTCAAAATTAAGACAGGGTGTAGGTTTTGATATATGCAACAAAGAATATGTTGATCAGCTTGAGAAAGTGGTAAAGAAAGGGTTGAAGAAACAAAAACAACCCAGAAAATCGAACAAAAGGGGTGATTTTGATTCATCCCCTGAGCAAAAGAAAGTGGCTCAGCAGCAAATGAGAAAATCAGCTGAATCCCACAAATCAAAATCTGATTCAAGTACCAAACAAATGTATTGTGACATTTATGATATGTTCAATCACAAAATAGAAGAGTGCTTTTACAATCAATATTGCTCTATCTGTGACATGAACAACCATTAACCAAAAACTATTATTTTAACAAATATTCTTCAGTCTGTGATATGAACAATCACAATACATCTGATTGTTACTTCAATAAGACGGGATTGAGAATTCCTCAAAACAAGCCCATCTCAAAAACATCTACTCTTCAAGGAATTGTGGAAGGGTCAAAGGAAACATCACATAATGAAACCAAAATTGACGTTCCCAAACAAAAAGTAATTTATGATAATAAAAAACGGGTTAAATTTCTAGAAAGAAACATAGACCAATGGTTTCATTACTCATCTGAATCTTCAGTAGATGTTGATGAGATGACTCAACCCAGTCATTACCAAAAATCTCCCAGGATACCTCCATCTAAACCACAATTTAGAGGGAAATACCAAGAAGTCACCATTATGAATAGGAACGGGAAACCCAAGACCATCATTGCTTGGGTTCCTTATTCTAATTAGTTCTTTTTGCTTACAAGTTCATCCACACAAGTCCAAAAGCTTATGGTATATGGACAGTGGATGCTCCCGACACATGACTGGAGATCGTTCCCTCCTTCATGACTTCAAGCATATACAAGGAACTACTGTAGCATTTGGTGGAGATTCACAGGGTGGAAGAATTACAGGTGAATGATTTGTAAAAATGGGATGCTGAGCTTTGACAGAGTGGACTACTGTGAACAAATGAACTTCAATCTGCTAAGTGTGTCTCAGATCTTAACAAGAAATATTCAACTCACGTTACCGACACTCATTGCTACATTCCGAAACCTGGATTTCAGATCTCTAAAGAATGGGTTATCCTAAAGACCCCAAGGAAGAATAATACTTATGTTTTAAACCTGTGTTCTACATCACCTAAAGAAGAAACATGTCTTTTGTCAAAAGCATCATTTGATGAGTCACAGCTTTAGCATAGATGTTTGGGGCACACAAATTTCAAAAACATGAATAGATTGGTCAAAGGAAACCATGTCATTGGTCTTCCTCAAAAGGAATTTCATTTTGTTGATCATTGTTCAGCGTGCCTAAAAGAAAAACAACATAAATCTTCTCATAAATCCAAGCTGGTGTACACAAACAATACTCCATTGAAGTTACTTTACATGGATCTGCTTGGACCAACTCATGTATTGAGCATTGGAAAGAAATAGTATTGGTTGGTGACCATTAATGACTTTTCACGATTTACATGGGTTTTCTTCTTACTTCATAAAAATGAGGCATCCCAAATAATAAAAGAATTTATCAATAAATCAGAAGTGATAATGGAACTGAATTTAAAAATGAAGACATGAGTTGTTTTTGTACAACCAAAGGCATTGTTCATCAATTCAGTGCAGCTAGAACTCCTCAACAAAATGGGGTAGCTGAAAGGAGGAATAGAACACTGATAGTAGCAGCAAGAATAATGCTAGCCGATGCTAAGTTGCCAATCACCTTCTGGGCAGAGGCAGTTAACACATCGTGCTTTGTACAAAATCGAACTCTAATTGTAAAAGAAAGCAACATGACTCCATATGAACTGGTCTTTCATAGAAAACCATTTATTGGATTTCTTAAATCATTTGGTAGTCCTGTCTCAATATTAAACACCTGAGACTATTTGCGAAAGTTTTCATCTAAGTCTGATGAAGGATTCTTTGTAGGTTATTATTTTGTTTCATAGGATTACAGGGTGTTTAATCCTAGATTAAACATTATTGATAAATCAACAAATGTTCAATTCAAGGAACATTCGTTTCCCAAATCTATAGATGGTCCAGAATGGTTGTTTGATATTGACTCATTTACAAAATAATTTGATCAATTTCACTTGTCTGATGCAGGAAATTACCATTCAGGTGACACTTCTTCAACTGTAGAAAGAAGAGATGACTTTCCATTAATTCCTCCTACATTTGTTGAATACATGAATGAAGATGTTCCTCTCCAAGATGATCCCAGTAGATAGCCATCATAAAACCTGTTACCATGAATGAGTGTCTCAACTGAAGGAGGTCCAAGCCTGTTACCATCACACTCCGATGATCTGTCAACTGAGATGAGAAATCAAAAACAAGCTACTCCTCCAGCTGAAACACAAAGAACATCAAATGATGAAAGAAATCATAGTGCTGCTAAAGCTGAAGCAGGAATTGAAACGGAGTCTGACTATCTTCATAACTCACCAACAGTATAAGATGAAGGTGCCTCTGACCATAATGAACTGAATATCTCCAATCTTGATGTAACCATTGCTGGTGACTCCATTCCAACCACCAGAATACACAAGAATCTTCCAGTTGAAACCATTATTGGTGAACTTAATCAGAGGGTGACAAGAAGCATGTCCAGTATTGTAAACAACTATTTGTTCTCATGCTTTCTATGTCAAACAGTACCCAAGAACATCAAAGAGGCTCTTCAAGACAATAGCTGGATTGAAGCAATGTAGGAAGAATTGCTCCAATTCAAGAAGCAAGAAGTATGGCAACTGGTAGATCTTCCCATAGGACAATACGCTATCGGTACCAGACGGCTGTATAGGACAAGACTGATGATAGAGGGATCGTCATCAACAAAGCAAGATTAATGGTACAGGGATACACTCAAGAAGGAATCGATTATGACGAAGTGTTTGCACCTATTGCCAGATTAGACGCAATCATAATCTTTCTAGCATATTCTGCGTCCATGAAATTTACTGTTTATCAAATGGATGTGAAGTGTGCCTTCTTATATGGAAAGATTGCTAAGGAGGTCTATGTGAGTCAACCAACTGGGTTTGAAGATGTAGATTTCACTCATAGAGTTTAAAAGCTTTTCAAAGCTCTGTATGGTCCTCACCAAGCTCCAAGGAAGTGGTATGAGACTCTATCATCCTTTCTTCTAGAAAATGGATATGAAAGAGGAAGGATTGATCAGACTCTCTTCAGAAAAAGAAGTGAAAAAGATATGTTGTTAGTCCAGATTTATGTGGATGATATCATCTTTGGATCAACAAACAAGCAACTCTGTAAAGAGTTTGAAGACCTTATGCATTCAAAATTCCAAATGAGTGCAATGGGGGGAACTCATTTTCTTTCTAGGGATGCAAGTCCAACAAACAGTAGATGGAATTTTCATCCATTAATCAAAATACATGGAAACTATGTTCAAGAAATTCCACTTTGCTGATTATCAGTCTATCAGAACTCCTGTGGATACTAATGTGAAGATTGGAGTTGTTCCAGAAGGCAAATCAATGAACCAGACTCACTATCAATCTATGATCGGTTCACTTATATATCTAACACAGTAAGCTTGACATTATGTTTGGTATTTCTGTGTGTGCCAGGTATCAAGCTGATCCAAAAGAATCACATTTGAATATAGTCAAGAGGATATTCAGATATCTAAAGGGCAAACCAGCTATTGGGTTATGGTATCCAAAGGAAGGAGACTTTAATCTCTATGCCTTCATAGATAGTGATTATGGAGGATGCAACTTCAACAGAAAGTCCACCACTTATGGTTGTCAATTTCTGGCTCCCAGACTGGTCTCATGGCAATTCAAGAAGCAGACAAACGTATCTGTATCAACAGCAGAAGTTGAGTATATTGTAGCAACAGCTTGTTGCTCTCAAGTACTCTAGATTCAAAACCAGATGCTTGATTATGGTTTTAACTTCTTGCACACATTAATTCACATTGACAACACAACAGCTATTTTTATTACAAATAATCCTATTTAGCACTCTAAAACAAAACACATTGAAATTAGATATCACTTTTTAAGAGACTGTGCTGAAAAGGGGCTAATCAAATTGATTCAAGTACCCACTAAAAATCAATTTGCTGATTTATTCACAAAGGCATTTGAACCTAGTAGGTTTGAACTTCTAGTTCAATCAATTGGCATGATTAACCTTGAGTAAAACCAATGAAAACATCAAAAACAAGTCAAAGAATACTAGAAAACCACAAAAAGAAGTAAATTTTTATGAAGAATAGAATATCAATGGGAAATGATATAATTACAGTCATTATATTATTTACTATTCTTAATTTCCAAAATTGCAACACTGTCATGACTTACTAGATATGTTAGTAGGCTCAACTTGGAAGAGAAGATACATGCAGTGATAAATTAAAATCTTATTCAATAGTAAAACACTCATCACAAAGTACATGTATGCATTGGCTTATCTAAGTGCATGTGTGTGTAGTAACCCAAACACACCAGGTAATGATGCTTTATGAATCTCTTTCACCGACATCAAGTGTCATCTTTGTTTTGCTCAGCAAAGACCTGATGAAACAAGCACATAGTGTAGATGTACTGATCCAAAAGATTTCCAATGAGGAACACATCCAAATTGGATGAATCTACAAAAGCAATACATTCCAAGTGAATGAACTAAAGGATCCTATCATGGATCACTTTCCAAAGTAAAGTGAAAAGAATCCCAATGTGGATCATCATGAAAAGGATCAATGTAAGAGAATCCCAATGAGGATCCGTGAAAATGAGTTATCATAACTTAAGTAACTTGGTAAGGAAAATTGTAATAAAGTGTACCATGCATTGTATAAGGATGGTTGATCATTCCATGCTTGTGTGTGACGTACATATTGAATAATTTAATCAACCAAAAACATGATAAATATCATTTGCATCAAAATATCAACCTGGTATGAGTTTAAGAGGACAAACATACCTTCAATCTTCAAGTTCATAAACATGCCCATTTAATCATAAAGGATGCACATGTGTAATGTAAGACTGATATGATCCCAACAAAAGAGATCATTCTCTTCATTATTAATAAGCCTAATAAAATTCAAAAACTTTTTAAATCTTTAAAGTTTCTATCTAGATGTGGATATAAACTGTAGGGGGAGTAATTCAAAAGTTTTGGTTAAGTCTATATAGATTTTTATTATCTTAAATTACTTTCTTAAAAATTAAAAACAAAAGAAAAAGAAAATGCATGTGTTGATGCAGAAGTTATACCATAGTATCTCAGCTTATGCAGATTCTTGGAAGCATGAAAAGTCCAAGAACAGTCCTACAATGGGAAACTTGTATCACTTCTGACATGCATGTCAATCCAAGCAAGAATTGACAACTCCAACAGCAGTCAACAACTTCATAAGACACAAATTTAATCAAAGACAACCTTCATAACAAGAAAAATCAAAAGCAGAAAACATTAAGTTTTGATTTAGTTCAAAATTTAATGCGGGTAAGTGCATTGGTAAATGTGAGTGAAGGTAACCCATGCATGTAACCAATGCGGGTATCTGTTTATTTCTAAGTGCAACTAATACGGACAAAGAATGTACTCTACCGCATTGGTGTGTTACAAGTATACATAAAAAAATTGAAAAACGATTGTAGTGTTGAAATGTGAATTTTATTCTATCGCATTTGCTACAGTGAGAAAATGCTAACAAAGTTTGATCAGCCGCATTTGCTACATTGAGCAAATGCTGACAAAGTTTGATCAGTCGTATTTGCTATAGTGAGCAAATGCTGACAAAGTTTGATCAGCCGCATTTGCTACAGTGAGCAAATGCTCACAAAGTTTGATCAGCCGCATTTGCTACAGTGAGCAATGCTGAACAAGTTTTGTCAACCGCATTTTTCATAGTGCACAAATGTTGATGAACTTCATTCTTTCGCATTTGCCACAGTGCACAAATGCGGATAGAAGAAAACTGAAGTAACAAAACTTCCGCATTTGCTATAGTGTGTAAATACGGATGCCTAAAATCACAAGTTAAAACTCTTCCGCATTTACAACAGTAAACAAATGCGGATAACCTAAATACTGAAAATTTCCACTTATGCATTTGCGACAATGATTTAAAAATTTGACCGCATTTGCTCTGGAACTTGTAAAATCTTGTAAAAGCCATTAATTGTCTATTTAAAGGAAATTCAAAGAGTTATTTAATACTTTTCAAATTTGAGAGATTCCATAGTGAGACGAGCGAAAAATCACTGTACATCCTCATTGATCATCATCATCATAATAAACCAGAGATTTTAGTGTCTTCTCTTCAGTTTGTTCTTATCTTTGATTCTAAGCAACAATAGTATTGAAAGAAAGGTGAAATTTCCAAAATATTTCGTGACCTAACTTTCAGACTTTTAAACCAAAATTGAACGAAGAACCAAGGTTAATGAAGAACACCCAAATCAGATTTATTCAAAGAAATGTTATACATTTTCGACATCTATGAACATGCAAACTAAGAGGAATTCTACTCATCATGAAAAACCTTCATAGTTATGTTCATCATAAGAACAGATCCTGATGAAAACTAAACTTGGAAAACAGAGAAACTATGATTGTTCTTCACAAATTCACCATTTGACGTGACAACAATGAAACAACAACATCAAACATTCAGCTTTGACCATTAACAGTCAAACTAATGAATGGTGCATATACTTTCTCATGAAATCTAACTCATATGTCTTGAATTCAGAGTAATGGATAATCTCACATGGAGCAAGCTCCATAATGTCAGTGGTTATTTGGACCCTGATGTACCTGAAGCTGAAGCACTAAGAGATGACTGGGGTTGAGTAAGAGTGAGATTCTTATTGTATTGACAATAAAATGTCTTCAATCTTCAAGTTCATAAACATGCCCATTTAATCATAAAGGATGCACATGTGTAATGTAAGACTGATATGATCCCAACAAAAGAGATAATTCTCTTCATTATTAATAAGCATAATAAAATTCAAAAAGTTTTTAAATCTTTAAAGTTTCTATCTAGATGTGGATATAAACTTTAGGGGGAGTAATTCAAAAGTTTTGGTTAAGTCTATATAGATTTTTATTATCTTAAATTACTTTCTTAAAAATTAAAAACAAAAGAAAAAGAAAATGCATGTGTTAATGCAGAAGTTATACCATAGTATCTCAGCTTATGCAGATTCTTGGAAGCATGAAAAGTCCAAGATCAGTCCTACAATGGGAAACTTGTATCACTTCTGACATGCATGTCAATCCAAGCAAGAATTGACAACTCCAACAGCAGTCAACAACTTCATAAGACACAACTACTGTCAATGGGAAACTTGTATCACTTCTGACATGCATGTTAATAAATTATAGAGAATAACTACAACAAAAATTCTCTATCAGCCGTCACCTCATGTACGAGGTATCTATTCTATTTATAGGCAGACAAGATGCCTTTTACAAAATGACAAAACTATCCCCGACCTATTACATCAGAACTAGTCTAAGTCTTCATCCGCATCTTTGCTTGTTCAACCGCATTGACAAATGCGGATGAGTTAACTTGATCAGCATTTCTTCACTTGATCATCCGCATTAGTATGTTGGTCATCCGCATTGGTTAATGCGGATGAGCAAATACTTATGCGCATTTGTTCGATCATCCGCATTTGTCAAATGCAGATGAGCAAAGTCTTCTCTGCATTAACTTTTAGTCTTTCGCATTAGTCAATGCGGAATAGTAAATACTTGTTCTTTTCCTTAGCAGAATTTCATTCGCATTTCTTCTTGGACTTAAGGGATTCCAGTAGAGCAATCATCAAATCACCCATTGAGTTGGCATGTATGATCCTTTCAGGGTGCAACAATACTCCCCCTAAGGATTATACAGCCTAGTTTTCCTAATGTTTGGGAGGTGATTAATGTTGTGATGATTCTGCTAGGTCTTCTTGGGGTGTAAAAGGTGCTGCTTCTCTTGGATCCAATATTTCCTTGATCATGTTGACAAAATCTTGACAATTTGACATTTTGTCCTTGCTTAGTACATGAATCTTCATTCTTCTCATATTATGAATGGGTTCAAGTGGTAGTTTCTTTAGAGAAATTGGTTCACAAATAGACACTGTTGATAGCCCATCCCTGTGAATCAAAAGAGAACCATCTACATCAACTTCAAGTTTGACAATGTTGCCTAACTGTAAAGGTGTCTTCTTCTTCCTTTTCTCCCTCTTAGCACTAATCTAATCATAAGCCATTTTCAATATTTTGATACACTTTAGAAAGAAATGTAGATCTTCTTGACCCAATTTGTTTGATATTTCTCTAAAGTGCCTTGTGCATATGTATTGAATGTATGATTGATCTAGTAGTCTCACTTCATAGCCACTGAATAATCTGATTTCAGCACCTTCTTTGCCTCCCCACTTCCTCTCAATCACCAATTCATAGGTCTTCTCATCATAATAAACATTTGAAATTGGTGTTGAGGAATGTGTACCAGCTACCATTTTCTTTCAATGATTCACTAGGTTTCACTCTAAGTTCAGGAAACACTACTTCTTCAACTGGTTTTGTCTGTTTCATTTCCAGAGGGCTCTTGAATGTTTTGTCTTTTATCATACATGTTGCTTTCAAAGAATTGAAGTTATTGGTTCTCTTGAAGATTGTGAGTATTCCTTCAAATTCATATCCTCTAGACATGGCATTATGGTTGATCAGCTCCAGATTAGCTAGTTCTTTCAGATCATGAATCTCAAGGTCATTTACCAGAGCAGAGTACTCTGTAGAAAAATGCACTAGACCAGAGATCCTTTTAACCATAAACATATTCCATGAACTATCATACTTCCAGGCAATAATTTGGTCTTTTTTGCCTTTTGGAGTAGATACTCCTCTGATCATCTCAGCAGTGGTCAACCTTTCCTGAAGTTTCAGTTGGGAGGGTTTAGCAAACCACGCTAGATATTTATGAATAACAAGTGCAAGATAGTCTTGATCTTTATTAGTAAGATTCATGTCATGTGTAGAAACTCTTGATCTTGGCTTTTTATTGAGTACTTCTTCTTCTAACTGCTTTAACTTTTCTTTCTCATCATTTATCAACCTAAGTGTTGCAGCTTTTAGTGAATTAGTCTTCATGTTTGCCAATTTTCTTTTGGTGAATCCTTCACTGGTGAGGTAATCCTTCATTTCCTTATATGTCATACTATAAGGATCAGGAAATAGTGGTTCATGAGTTGGGGATGATTTCTTCATTGAAAACAGCTTGGGTAGGGGAACCTTTCTTGGCAATGGTCTTTCATACCCAGTTGGTTTCTTCATAGAAGACTCTTTATGCATAGGAGCATCTTTGGTGATTGCTTTTTCATATTCTATTTCAATACTTGGATCTAGTAGCTTTTTCACTTTATCTTCCTCTTCCTTCATTCCTTCATATGTCATTCCAAATACTTCATCTGGATCATACCCTTGATTGATCAGAAACATTGCTTTGATCATTAAGTCATCAGTTTGGGCTTTTGACACCATTTCTTCCACTGGCTGTTTTGCTTTCGTAGGACTGTCCATATGAACATCCTTTTCAGCATCATATCCACCAGCTATCTCTCCCTCTTCTAGATCAATGATAATAGATTGTTTCTTTAACAGAGCTTCAGCCTGCTCATGTTCTTCAAGAAATTCAGCAAGAGCAGCTAGGCTTCTTGGATCATCTTTCTTCTTCTTAACACTTTCTTCTTCAATCACTGGTCTTTTACCCTTAGCTTTTTCAGCTAGATATTTTCTCTTTCTTGAATATGTTTGAAGTTGTGGACTTGAAGTTTCAGCCTTTTCAATCACTCTAGACATTTTCTTGGGTGTGGTTTGTTCTTGATCATTCACTTTTATTTTCTCCTTCTCCTTTCTATTTCTTTTTCTTTTTCTCTTTCTTTCCCACACATTTCTCTTATCTTTTCCTTTTGTTCTTCAGTTAATGACACAGCAGGGACAATCTGCATGCTCAGCTCTTTCTACAAAGGAACTGGAGATTTGGGGATGAATACAATAGGATCAGAATCAGTCCTATGATTGTTTACAAATTCCCAAAAGTCATCATCTACACTAAAATATTCAGATGTAAAGCTGTCTATAGCAGTAAAAAGTTCCTCAAATTCAGCTTTCTCAGTGTGAGCAGCATAGGTTTTTCCAGAGTATATCACCATCTCTAGACTTTGTTCCTCATGAGTTGTTTGACTAGTATCACCTTCTTGTTCTTCATTGTCAGAAACAGACTTGTTATCATCATTATCAACCTTTTCTTGTTCTTCATCATCAACCTTTCTTGTTCATCTTTCTTATCATCATCCACTTCACTTCTTTGAATCTCAATTATCAGCTCACGTTAAGAGATCCTTTTGTTTTTGCTATCAATTTCTTTTTCAAGATTAGAGATGATTTCAGCTTGTTCTTATATAATGTTCTCTTGTTCTTCCATTGCTATTGTTTGAATTGCAAGAGCATCAACATGTCCACTGACTTCATCTCTTGAATGATTAAGTGCAGCATTTAAAGTTTCAATTTCCTTTTCTATCTCCTTCATTTTAGCTTTATGGTTTTCTTTTAGATCTTTCAGCTCCTGCTCCTTTTCATCAAGCTCTAGAGTTCTATCATCAATGATTCTAGCCCTTCTGTTTAGTATTCTCTCCATTCTTTCAACCTTTTGCAATAGTTCAGATATCAACTCATCTTTCATCATGCTTATTTATATTTGATTCAACAAAGCTCTCTGAGGGAGCAGTCTCAGAAGTTGCTCTTTTTGCAGGCATTTGAGTATGATGATCCTCCTCATCAGAAGATGATTTGGATGTTTTAGAAGCACTAGTTGATCCTCCAACTTTAGTAGGGTAATCGTGGGATGGCAAAGGTTGGTATGGTGATATCGGTGATTGATGAGGTGGTGATATTGAAGAGTGATGATGAGGTGATATTGGTGAAGGTTGAGGGGTTGTTTGTGGTGTTGGTTGTGGTGATGGTTGTGGTGCTGGTTGTGGTGTTGGTTGTGGTGATGGTTGTGGTGATTGTTGTGGTGCAGCTTATTCTTGTGCTTGACCTTCTTGATTTATTTGCTAATCATCCATGGAAGAAGAGGTGAGTTGGCACCACTATAGAAGTTTCGTGGGTCCCTCTTCTTAATGTATTTGTAGGATCTTGCATCATAGTGAGGAATATCAAGCACCGGTCCTTCATTAGCAATATGAGGGAATGATTCATTGATCAGTCATTGAATGATACATCAGGAACTTGTATCTTCTCCCTTCTTGAATGTTTGAAATCAGGCCATTAAAAACATATGCAGACATATTAAATGGCCTGTTGGTGTAGAGAGCATAGATTGTTGAGGATGTGAGGACTGGAATGTCAAATCCATCCTGTCTTTCTCTTGGAAAAACAGTGTTGAAACATATGAATTAAGAATCTCCAAGGTAGATCAACTAATACTTTAACAATTTGTTTTTCTTCATATCCTCCTTCATAACCATTTCAACAAAAAATGTGGTTATTTCTTCATCATCTAGCTCCAGAGGAGCATTAGCATCATCACCAAATTGTAAGCATCTTTTAACAAAATCTTCAGTGATACTCAAAGTGAGATCATTGTTGATTCTCCTTGTTAATGTTTTAATACCATTGCTTCAACTACCTCAGCTGAGTTCCAAAAGGACCTGATGAGATTCTCATAGATTGTGGATCTCATAGTGATAGCATAGGCTACCCTAGTGGTAGATAAGAATCTGATCATATCTCTAAGTCCTTCAGCTTCAGGCACATGAGGGTTTAAATAACCGCTGACATTATGGAGCTTTCTCCATGTAAGATTTGCCATGTAATCTGCATAAGAGACATGTGTGTTAGTTATCAGTTTGACTTTAAATGGACAAGGATGAATGCTTTTCATTTCTGTTGCATTGTTGTCATAGCAAATGGTGAGTTTGTTATTCAACAATCACAGTTTCTATGTTTGAACCATTAATGAGATATTGTTTCGGTGATTTTTTACAAATGTTTCATTTTTCATCATGCTCTGTTCTTACAACAAACATGAATATCAAGGTTTTCATGATGATAAGAATTTTTGTTGGTTTGCATGTTCATTGAAGTCAAAAAGGTGTATTATCTTACATCAATAACACATGTTTTTGTGTTCTTCATTATTAGTTGGTTCATTGATGTTGGTTTAACATTCTGAAACTTAGGTTTTGATTAAAAATTTTGTGGAATTTTCACCTTGTTTTCGATATAAATGTGGTTTCAGAATCGATAACAAGAGTCGATTGAGTAGAATCACACGGAAATATTTGATTGTTTATGATGAAGATGATCGAAGATGGTGTACTGTGCGTTTGCGCTCGTCTCACTATAAAGTCTCTCAAATTTGAAACGTATTAAATGACCCATTTAAATTCCTTAAAATAGTCAAATAATGCATTTTGAAGGATTTTGCATGTTTAAGAGCAAATGCAGACACCACTGTAGCAAATGCGGAAGGGTTAATTTTTTTACTTTTGGTCATCCGCATTTGTTAAATGTAGCAAATACGAAAGACAAACTTTGGACTTTGACTATCTGCATTTGGTCACTGTTGTGAATGTGGGAGTTGTTACTTTTGATTTATTCTATTTGCATTTTTGTACTGTTGCAAATGCGGAAGTTAAAATTTGAGAACATTGACTATCTGCATTTGTGTTGTAGTAAATGCGGAAGAATAAATTGTGATTTTGTTTATCAGCATTGACACTGTAGCAAATGCGATAGTGTTGTTACTTGTTTCATCCAATCCCTGTTTTTACACTCTAGCAAATGCAATAGAACAAATTCAATCAGCATTTGTGCGACTACACCAAATGCGGTTGACAACACTTTGTTGGCATTGCACTGTAGCAAATGCGAGAAAGAGATGTTCATCCGCATTTGACTACTGTAGCAAACGCGGTAGAGTAAAATCCACATTTACTTCACACTAATGCGGTAGAGTAAAATCATTGTCCGCATTAGTTTCACTTGAAAATATACTGTTACCCGCATTAGTTACATGCATGGGTTACCTTCACCCGCATTAACCAATGCACTTACCTGCATTAGCTTTTGGACTTGATCAAAAGTTAATGTGATTGAACTGATTATTCATCTTATGAAGATTTGTCCTTGATTGATTTTTCTTATGAAGTTGGTTGTTGAAGTTGTCAATTCTTGCTTGGATTGACTTGTATGTCTGAATTGATACAAGTTTCCCAATTTTGACAGATCTTGGACTTATCATGCTTCTAAAAATCTGCATAATCTGAGATATAATGGTATGACTTTTTGCAACAACACCAACCAAAATCCTTTTTGTTTTGTGTTCAAAGTTAAGTTAATAAACAATAATTTGGACTTACTCAAAAATTTTAAATTACTCCCCCTAAAGTTTATATTCACATTTGGATAGAAACTTTAAAAATTTAAAACCTTTTGAATATTATTTTGATTATTAATAATGAAGAGAATTTCTCTTTATTGGGATCATATCATTCTTACATTACACTTGTGAATCGTTTATGATTAAATGGACATGATCATGAACTTGAAGATTGAAGGTATGTTTGTCCTTTTAAACTCATACCTCGTTGATATTTTGATGCACATGACTTTTATCATGTTTTGGTTGATTTAATTATTCAATGTGTACCTCACACACATAAGCATGGAATGGTCAACCCTCCTTATACAATGCATGGTAGAACTTTTTTACAGCTTTTCTTACCAGGTTACTTAAGTTATGAAGTCTCATTTTTACTGATCCTCATTGGGATTCCTTTACTTTGATCCTTCTTCATGATGATCCACATTGGGATTCTTCTCACTTCACTTTGGAAGGTGATCCATGATAGGATTCTTTTGTTCATTCACTTGGAATGTATTACTTTGTTGATTCATCCAATTTTGGATGTGTTCCACATTGGGAATCTTTTGGATCATAACATCTGCACTATGTGCAAGTTTCATCAAGTCTTTGCTCAGCAAAACAAAGATGGAACATGATGTGGTGAAAGAGATTCATAAAGTATCATTACCTGGTGTGTTTAAGCTACTGCACACACATGCATTCAGATAAGCCAATACATACCTATACTTTGTGATGAGTGTTTCACAATTGAATAAGTCTTTAATTCATCATTGCATGAATCGTTTCTTCCAAGTTGAGCCTACCAACATATATGGTAAGTCATTTCAGTCTTTCACATTTTGAAATTAAGCACAGTGAATGATATAACGACTTTAATTATATCATTTCCCATATAATTCTTTTCTTCATCAAACTTGATTTCTTTTTGTGGTTTTCTGATGTTTTTAATTGTTTTTGATGTTTTAATGGTTTTTGCTCAAGGTTAATCATGCCAATTGACTGAACCAGAAATTCAAACCTACTAGGTTCAAATGCCTTGGTAAACAAATCAGCTAATTGATTTTCAGTTGGTACTTGAATCAATTTGATTAATCCTTTTTCAGCACAGTCTCTCAAAAATTGATATCTAATCTTAATATGTTTTGTTTTTGAGTGCAACTAGATTATTAGTTATAAAAACAACAGTTATGTTGTCAATAGAAATTGGTGTGTGCAAGAAGTTAAAACCATAATCAAGCATCTTGTTGGACCAAAAGAACCAATGAGCCGGATCAGAAAAACCTTAAGTCCCACAGACGTCACAACAACTGCTGAAGTCCACAACAGCTGAAGTCCACAACAGCTGAAGACAAGTGCTGAAGACAAAGTCTGAAGACACAAGTGCTGAAGACACAAGTGCTGAAGACCAAGTATCAGACGTTGTCACAACAGCTGAAGAGGTCTTATTCAGTAGTTGTGACGGTTTTCTTTTAGTAGTTTTATGTTTTTCTTTTCAGTAGTTTTGTAAAACGACTGAAGAGCTTGTTCTTCAGTCGTTGTAGTTTCAGTAGTTTCGTATCAGTAGTTTTATGTTTTGTACTTAGCAGTCTGATATGATGTTCTCAGTAGTTGTGAACATTTCAGTAGTTTGTTAAGTTTTAGTTATTTTTGTAATAAATCTGCCAGATGTCACTATCCCGTGATATCAGCAGTGATTGCACTCTATATAAGGAGTGTCAACCTAATTGTAATCGGTGAATGATTGAGTAGAAACATTTGATATTATTGAAAAATTCCTTTTCACAGAAATATATTCTCTCGTTACAACCGTATTTGTTCTTAATGCATACGAATATCAAATTCTTGCTATAATTTGTCTAATTCTTGTTCTTATTCCGCTGCGTTACACTCTAATCCATCAAACTTGAGATCACTGATCCTGTCAAATGGTATCAGAGTAGGTTCATCATTGATCAATCTAATAATTGATCATTGAAACTGCTATCCAAGATCCAAGTTTGATTGAATTAACATTTTTGCAAGAAACGGTTATAGAGATTGAATTTTCTGTGTTTTTGGTCATTCATCCTGAGATTTATTCTTGGTTTTCATTGAGTCTGTTGTGGTCTGTGTAAAATCTTTTAAAAGCTTGAATTAAATTGTATTTGGACCTAAAATGACTACTCCTTCCAATGATCCTCACAATACTGGTTCCTCAACCAAGCCTCCAATGCTGGTTAGGAGTGAGTATAACATATGGCAACGACGAATGCTCCATCACCTGTCTGTTAACAGCTCAGGTTGTTGGACATCAGTGGTACATGGTCCACACAAGCCTATGGTGAATAACCCGGAAACCAATCAAATGGTTCCGAAGAGGAGGGAGCAATACTCAGATGAGGATAAGAAATTGTTTGACATTGATGCAAAAGCCCATGGAATTCTGGCCATGGACTGCCCAATGAAATCTATTATGGGCTAATGCATTATGAAACTGCCCATGACCTCTGGAATGCCTTGAAAGAACAATTTGGAGGAACAGATGAGGTCTTGGCAAATAATAGAGAAATCCTTGCCCAACAATATGAGACATTCTCTCATAGGAAGGGTGAGACACTGACTCAACAGTTTAAGCGGTTCTCTTGTTTGATCTCTGAATTAAAAATGGTCAAACATGAGTACACAAATAGCCAGATGAATAACAGATTTCTCAGATCACTGCCTAAGAGATGGGACACATATACTATTGTCCTACGCTCCAGTGCAAATTTGGACAAACTATCTCTCACCCAACTCCATGGGAAATTGCTCACATTTGAGAGAGAGATAGAACAGAAACGAAAACTGTCATCATCTGGAAAGCTCACTAATGATTTTGTACCAGGAAACACTGCCTTGGTAAGTCATGAGTCAGAGTATGCACGATCAGAATGCCACTATGATGAGCATATTGATTTCACCTCAAACAATTCTAATCATGCCTTTGTGAGTGTTGATTGTCATTCTGGTAATAATAGTGACAATCTATGCTTTATCATGGATGATTTGAAGGGTATTGCTGATGATGATTTAGAAGAGATGGATATTTTGAGCCAAATGGCCTTGATCAATATCAGATCTCAGAAATTCTACAAGAGAACTGGCAGGAAATTTCCTGGACTCTCTGACAAAACCAAAGTCGATTTTGACAAGAGCAAGTTGAAGTGTCATAAATGCCACAGGCTTGGACACTTTGCAAGAGAGTGTAGATCAACTGGATCTAACACTTCTGCATCCTTTTTGACTTTTCCAAATAAGAATTCACAATCCAAAGGGCAACATTCTGCTAGTTCTAGTCATTCATCACACCCTCAATCTCCTGCATATTTTGTTCCTCAGGGTCAAATGCCATATCCTTATCCCTGCTATTATATGCCACAGTCAAATCAAGTTCAAGCTCCTATAGTACCACAATCTCATGCACTACCAGAACCTCAACCATCTCCATCTCAATCACAACCTCATCACAGCTTCTTCACACCTGGAGTCGTTGACTGGAGTAGCTTACCTGATAACTTGTCTGGTCACACTGAGCAATACTATGCTGGTGCTAGTCAACATGGTGGTGAACACCCTTTTGGAAATCTTGCTCTCATGGCCCTGGAGTCTACTGAGGGTTCCTGTTCAAATGCATCATCTTCATAGGGTTCTTCAACATGCCAAAGAAGCATCTGGTATGTGGACAGTGGAGGATCCATGCACATGACTAGGAGCAGCTCTCTTCTTCATGATTACTCTCAGGGAAAGAAGGGATTTGTCTAATTTGGAAATGATGCTAAAGGTTACATCATTGGAAAGGGATTTGTGTCTAATGGAGATATTAGATTTGATGATGTCAACCATGTGGAGAATCTCAAATACAATCTGTTGAGTGTCAGTCAGATGTGTGACAAAGGACATGTTGCTCTTTTCACAAGCCAGAACTGTAGGATTCTGTCTTTCAAGGTTCTGAGCCTGATTGACAAAGTACTGGGTGATAATACTCTCCTGAAGGCCAACAGGATAGGAAGAGTATATGCCTTGGATCTGTCAAAGAAAATTTAGTTAAGAGGCCATCCATGCTTGTTCTCCAAGGCCTCTCTCCAAGAACCTAAACTGTGGCATAGAAGGCTGGGTCATGTTAATCTCAAAAACATGAATCAGCTTATCCTCAAGAGTTTAGTGAGTGGTCTTCCAATAAAGGAGTTCAATTGTGATGAAATCTGCACTGCATGCTTAAAAGGGAAACAACATAAAGTTTCATTCCCAACCATAGAAGAATCCAAGTCTAATGCCAGCTTACAACTACTGCACATGGATCTTTTTGGTCCTGTGAAGGTAATGAGTATGGCAAAGAAGAAATACTGTCTGGTAATTGTGGATGATTACTCTTGATATGTATGGACCTTCTTCTTGCATTCAAAGGATGAGGCTGCTCAGTCCATTATGAACTTTGTGTTACACGTTGAGAAGCGGTATTCCCTACCAGTTAAGTGTGTGAGGAGTGACAATGGTACTGAATTCAGAAACCACACTCTTGATGAGTTTTACTTGTCAAAGGGAATCAAGAGGCAGTATAGCATCCCAAGGACTCCAGAGCAAAATGGAGTAGTGGAGACAAAGAACAGGACCCTCATTGAAGCTGCAAGGTCCATGTTGGCTGATTCTGGTCTGCCACTGACCTTTTGGGCTGAAGCTGTCAATACAGCCTGCTATGTACAGAATAGAGCCTTAGTAAATCAGAGGTTCATGAAAACTCCTTATGAAGTTTTACATCATTTAGCCCCTTTGATTTCGTTCTTTAGACAATTTGGGTGTCCCTGTTACATTCTCAACACAAAGGATCAACTCCAAAAGTTTGATTCTAAGGTGGATGCAGGGTATTTTGTTGGGTATTCATCCACTTGCAAGGCTTATAGAGTATTCAACTGTCGGACAAAGATAGTTGAAGAAACCTTGCATGTGAAGTTCAATGAATCCCCTAAGGATACAATTCCACAAAACCCTGTGGAGTTGTTTGATCTGGACATTCTGCAATATGTTCCTTATCAACCACCTGCTATTGCAGATCATATGAATCCATCATCTTCTGTAGCTAATCATCCATCTAGTGTTACTGATGATGATGATGATATCAGTAATCACCTTTTCAAGTTTAGTGATCAACTGCCTGATTCAGCTAGACCTGATGTTCCTGTAGCCTCAGTAGCACAATCCACAACAAATGCTGATGAGATTTCTACAACTTCAACTTCCTTTGAATTACCATCTACTGATTGGTTTCAAGGAAATGCTTCACCATCACCATTTGTTGCTGCTGAGCCTGCTACAAACACTTGCACAGATCTTATTGTGTACCAAGATCTGAAGAATCACCCTATGACTCAAATCATTGGTGATATCAATGCTGGCGTTTCAACCAGAAGTTAATTGTCCAATTTTTGCTTCTATGCTCTCTTCATTAGTCAGCAAGAGCCAAAGAACTATCACATTGCTTTAAGGGACAATGGATGGGTTGAAGCCATGCAGCTTGAGCTTTTTCAGTTCAAGAAACAGCAAGTGTGGGAGCTGGTTCCTCTACCTCCAGGTAAGTGTGCAATAGGCACTAAATGGGTGTTTAGCAACAAAACTGATGAAAATGGGCTTATTGTTAAGAACAAGGCCAGACTGGTTGTACAAGGGTTTTCACAAGAGGAAGGTATTGATTATAATGAAACCTTTGCCCCTGTAGCCAGACTGGAAGCAATTTGATTGTTTTTAGCTTATGCTACTTATCACAACCTTAAATTTTTTCAAATGGATGTCAAATGTGCATTTTTGTATGGGAAAATTAAAGAAGAGGTTTATGTATGTCAACCACCAGGTTTTGAGGACAATAAACATCCTAATTGGGTGTATAAGCTTGATAAGGCTCTCTATGGGTTGAAACAAGCTCCTAGAGCCTGGTATGAGACATTATCAAACTTTCTTCTGGAAAATAATTTCACTAGAGGCTCCATAGATAAGACTTTATTCATTAAGAAAGCTGGGTAGCATAATCTACTTGTTCAAATTTATGTAGATGACATCATTTTTGCATCCTCTGATCCAAGTTGTGTGATGCCTTTACAAAGTTGATGCAACAGAAGTTTGAAATGAGTGCCATGGGAGAGTTACAATTCTTTCTGGGGTTGCAAATCAAACAAAAGGCTGATGGAATTTTCATTCATCAGTCCAATATACAAAAGATCTTTTGCAAAAGTTTGATTTACAAAACTGTAAGCCTTGTTCTACTCCCATGTGCAGCACCACACAACTGGATACAGATCAGAAAGGTAAAGTGGTTGATGAAACACTTTACAGATGTATGATTGGGTCCTTGATGTACTTAACAGCTTCTAGACCAGATATTATGTTTGCTACATGTGTTTGTGCTAGATTTCAGGCTGCACCTAAGGAGTCTCATTTGATTGCAGTCAAGAGGATCTTTAGATATCTGCAAGGCACTACATATCTAGGTTTATGGTATTCTACTAGACATTCTGGTAAATTAGTTGCTTTTTCTGACAGTGACTATGCAGGGTGTAAGTTGACAAGAAAGTCCACTTCTGGAGGATGCCAATTCTTAGGCAACTGCTTGATTTCTTGGCAGAGTAAGAAGCAGACCTCAGTTGCTACATCAACTGCTGAAGCAGAGTACATTGCTGCTACAAGCTGTACATCTCAGGTACTCTGGCTTCAAAACCAATTATTGGATTATGGCATAACAGAGACTAAGACCCCATTGTTAATGGACAGCTCTTCAGCTCTTTGTATTGTCAAGAATCCTGTCCAGCACTCTAGGACTAAACATATTGAAATCAGACGCCATTTTATTAGAGATTGTTTTGAAAAAGGTCTGATTGATCCAAAATTTGTTCCTAGTGCTGATGAGCTTGCAGACATTTTCACTAAGCCCTTGGATAGCACAACTTTCCAAAACCTAGTGTTAAGGCTTGGTATGCTGCAGCTAGAATAAGTGACAACTACTGATGATCTCAGCTCACAAGTACTGATGATCATTAGTTTATTATTGTCATATATATAAGTACTAAAGTTATTTTCCACCCGGAAGTTTTCTTTAAACTACTAGAGCTTACCTTCTCAGTACTCAAGTACTTTATTTGAGAAAACAATTGATGTAGTTACAACAGCTGATGTAGCTACAACTACTGTTGTCAGAAATACAAATACGTACTGATATCCTATGAAACATCTGAAAACAGATGAAAACGTCTGATGAGTACGTGTTGAGGACAGTATGAAACAGTTGAAAAGCAATGAATTGACGACAACTACTGATGAGCCTTTTTCTCTTCAGTAGTTTCCCAACTGCTGTTTCTTTCTAAACAACTGAAGCAAAACCATGTCTTCAGTAGTTTCACAACTACTGATGACTAACACCAAGTCTTCAGTTGTTTACAACAACTGATGGTAAAACCAAAGTCTTCAGTAGTTTCCCAACTTCTGATGACTAATACCAAGTCCTCAGTTGTTTCACCATCTGAAGTCAAAACTTTCTTCAGTAGTTTTATAACTACTGATGACTAAATCTGAGACTTCAGCTGTTTCAACGTCTGACAGTTAAAACCAAGTCTTCAGTTGTTTTATAACAACTGCTGATCACACCAAAACCTTCAGTCATTTTCAAACCCTACCCTTTAAATACCTTATCCTATCTTCAGAGTTTTTCCTTTCTTCTCTTCTCAAACCTAACGTTCAAAAACTTTGTAACCTCTCTTCATCAATGGCGACCATGCAAGTAAAACCACGACACAACTGTGTCGCACATCTCACAAAATCGCCATACTGGACCAAGTTTCACAACGCCATTGATTTAATGGTTCAGTCACCTTACAAAACGGCTTTTCTGTTAAATCCCACCATATATGCCGAATCTCTTAACCAATTCTGGACAAACGTCACTCTTGTGTCTGAGGAGAATGACACGAAGTCTCTTCAATCGTTTGTCCATCGTCAAAAAGTGGTCATTACTCCAGACACTCTTCGCCAAACCCTCAATCTGGACGATGCCACTTTCCCAACTGGTTATCCAAAGGGCACAATAGATCAATCATTTGCCCACCATGGATACCAGGGTAACCTGAGTGCATCTACCATATTGAAGAAACATTTCCAGGATGCCGAACGTCTCATCTTTCACATGGTAAATGTCTGCCTTGCCCCCAAGACTTCATCATGGGATCAAATGTCCAGAAGGTGGCAACAGGTAATGTACTCCATCCTTGAGCAACAACCTTTAAATTTTTCTGAAATACTATTTTTAGAGCTCAAGGATATGGCCCAAAAACAACTTGCTAACCGTTGGATATTATATCCTCGGTTCATAATGGCCATAATTGAAAACCAGCTTCAAGTTGAGGGACTTGTTGGCCTGGGAGTCCCTGCTACGGCTGTATTGCCTGATGTATACTCCCGGCACAACTCTGACCAATCACTAAAAATGGCTGCCAAGCTGCACAAACCCACGCAGCTGGAACCCACAGCCACCACCTCCAAATCCAAAGTCCCCACCAAACCAACTAAAAAGAAGTCAAAAAAGGCTACTCAGGGAAATGAGTCCCCTGAGGATGCCCCTACAACACAAACGCAGGCTATATCCAGTGGTTATAACCCCCTAGTGGATACAAGGACTTCACCAGCCACAACCGCTCAGGATTCCTCTCAAAAGGAGCCTGCAGCAACCAAAGAAGGGGTACCCACTAATCTGGGATCTTCCTTATTTGAGGAGATTGCCATTGAAGAGCACCATTCTCCCCAGGTGCATACTGCTTTTACCCCATCTCCCACTGCAACCGCCCCACAAAGTCCTACTCTCATTGTTGTAAACGTGCTGACTCAGCTGCATGCCTATCCTCCTCCCCAACAAACACCAACAAAGGGGAAAACCACAGCAATTGAGGAAGAGGATCAACATGCTTCTGACAGCCCACACACCAGGGTTTAACTATTCTATCTCTTGGTGTGGATGTGCAGATACGAACATCTGGTGAGGCTGCCACCTCTTTTGAATCAGCACATGATCAGACTGAGGCTGGTAACATAGCTAAGACCTCACCAGAGGCAACAGCTGATGAAGGACATCGTCCTGAGGCTGGATGTCCCCAGTTCCAAGAAAAAGGGGCACATGCTAAAACTGGTCTACACCCAGTGCATGTACATCCTGCTACAAGCAGGAGGTCAGGTGATTCAGCATCTGCTGATGAGGACCTAGGCTTCTTTTTGATGGGATTTAACAAGATTATCAAAGTCCATATAAGCCAATATATATGAAAAACGCAGCGGATTAAGAGTTTAAAATCTTGTTAATATGTAGATTATCAAACCCATTTGAAAAGCTAAACCCAAACCATGGATCCATATACGAAATGCATACAATAAAGATAAACATAGGATGTTTAGAAGACAACCTTTCAAGCTTCAAGAAAACGAGTTTGGGGAGATGTTAGAGATGATCTTTGTGGCTGAATCTTCAAGAAAGAAGACCTCAAGAGATGATACCCACAAGCTCCTTCAAACACCCACTTGCTAGGTTGTGAAACACCAACTTGAAAGCCCTCTTTACAACCGTTTTTCCCAGCCAAGAACACTTGATTCCAAGCTGAAAATCACCCTAGTTTCAGCTCCAAAACCCGTTTTTGAGAGAGAGAGTAGAGAGGATTTTTGCTCTTGTGTGTGAGAGAGAAAGTGTTAGAGATGGAAGAGTGTTAGAGTTGAAAGAGTGTTGCATGTTACAAGAAACAAAAGGGGATTCCCAAGGCCAAGGGGCGGCCGAAATTGGGATCCTCTTGTTTCCCTCCCATTTGAATTAATTTTGTAAAAACACTCTTGTTTTATAAAATTAAAACCAATTTTAATTTTATAAAATATAACACACTTTTGTTTTATATTACTTAACCAATTTAAATAATAAAACAACTAACATCTCATGAACAAATTATCCATATAATATTGTTCATTTACAAAAGCAATGATTTAGGAAACCCGGTTTCTAAATTGGTGCTAATATTTATTTGTGTGATCTTATCAGCGAATAAATATTTATCGGTGTTTGTTTGACTTGTTATTGGGTATGACCCGACTTGGATCATATCACACTAGCCACATGAATTTAATATGTATCTTGGGCAGATGTATTCCTTCAATCTCCCACTTGCACAAGATTCATAGAAAATTAATGTAAGTAGCAAATAACGCCTAGCAACGGTTTGCTACCCCTAATGTATATGATTAACTGCCATTCAATAACATCATCTCCTTCAAGTACCGTACTTGAAATGTTTTAGGTGAATCAATCATCCATCCTTTTGTTACAGATGTCATGTTAAATCCCAGAGACACAGAATTGCCATTCTCCGATGATTTAACTTTAACAGAACTTAGTCATCTAACTCTCAACGAATAAGAGGAACAAATTCCATCTTGACTACATATGTCTCTCACAATCGCCTTATATCATACCTGAACCTAGCCTTATGTACTGTTAATTTTACGTAACAGCAAAGAACTAAGTCAAAATATAATACTTGGTGAATATCAAGACCCTATATGTATCTCAGGTCTAAGGATAAAATGATATTCGCCTTTACTCAATGTCTCTTATGACTAATCGCTAGGATTCCATGCAGAGACAATTGAGAGCGGGTCAGTCCAATATCTATATCCTATAGATATCAATGAACTTTGGTAGCAACAACTTGCTTTATATTCATACCTTATGAATATCAACCAATCCAAGTTCATTATAGTCTTACATTCATAGTTGTTCCCACAAGTATGATCGACCACGGACGTTTAGAATAACTTGCTTATTCACGGATTTAAACATGCTAAAAGAATGAACAAATGAAATTATAAACATATAATTAAGTTTAATAACATAAGTTCCAATATCCAAATACAAAATTTGATCAAGTCCAATCACTAGAATATCGAAGTCCTAAGGCACAAGTATGACTTTCATGTTTTGACCTATCTAGGAGCTTCGTGAGTGGATCCGCAATGTTTTGATCGGTGTGAACTTTGCGAATACATATCTTTCCCTTTTCAACTTCATCCCTTATGTAGTTGAATCTCTGTTCAATGTGCCGAGTCTTTTGTTGAGCACGAGGTTCTTTGATTTGAGCAATCGCACCCTCGTTGTCACAAAAGATCTCTAGGGGGTCTTGAATGGTAGCAACAACCCCTAGATCAGCAATGAATTTCCTAAGCCACGCAGCTTCTTGAGCTGCCAATGAAGCGGCGATGTATTCTGATTCTGTTGTAGACAGTGCCACCACATCTTGCTTTGAGCTCTTCCAAGAGACTGCTCCTCCATTCATAATTAAGACATATCCCGACTGTGATCGAGAATCATCTCGATCAGTTTGGAAACTCGCATCCGTGTAACCCTTTACAACGAGCTCCTCCTCACCAGATCCATATATTAAGAACATATCCTTAGTATTCCTAAGATATTTCAAAATACTCTTAACAGCCATCCAATGACTGTTACCAGGGTTCTGCTGATATCTACTTGTCATGCTCAGAGCACATGACACGTCCGGCCTAGTACATATCATTGCATACATGATGGATCCTATAGCAGATGCATATGGGACTCCATTCATTCTTTCTTCTTCATCCTTTGAAGTAGGACATTGATATGAGCTCAATATAGTCCCTTTTTGAATAGGTACCAAACCTTTCTTAGAATTCTCCATCTTGAACCTTTTCAAGATCTTTTCAATGTATGCACTTTGGTTTAAACCTATCAACCGCCTTGATCTATCTCTATAGATTTTTATTCCCAAAATATAGGTGGCTTCACCAAGATCTTTAATGGAAAAGCAGCTTCCAAGCCAGGTTTTTACACCTTCCAAGGTTGGAATGTCATTTCCAAATAGCAGAATGTCATCGACGTATAATACCAGGAAAGTAATAATGCTCCCACTAGCTTTCTTATACACACAAGCTTCATCAGCGTTTTTGATGAAACCAAATTTCTTTACTTCATCATCAAAACGGTGATTCCAACTTCTTGACGCTTGTTTCAATCCATAGATTGATTTCTTTAACTTGCATACCTTGTTAGGATGTTTTGGATCGACAAAACCTTCAGGTTGTTTCATATGGACATCTTTCTCAAGATATCCATTAAGGAAAGCGGTTTTGACATCCATTTGCCAAATCTCATAGTCATAATATGCTGCTATGGCAAACAATATCCTAATAGACTTTAGCATTGCCACAGGCGAGAAAGTTTCATCATAATCAACCCCTTGAGTTTGAGTAAAACCTTTTGCTACAAGTCTAGCTTTATAAGTATCCAAGTTTCCATGCATATCGGTTTTCTTCTTGAAAACCCACTTACTCCCAACTATCTTGGACTTAAAAGGTGGTGTAACCAATTCCCAAACTTGGTTATCATACATGGATTGCATCTCGACGTTCATGGCTTTTTGCCATTTGTCAAAATCAGGTTTTGACATTTCATCATGGTATGTGGTTGGTTCATCCGAATCTACCACATAGCATCCATCCATGAAAAATCCATATCTCTCTGGAGGAATACTAGTTCTACCAGATCTGCGAACGTTTTGTGTATTTTGATCATCCATATGATCATTCTCAACATCCTCATGTTGATTGCTAGTTTCAACCAATTGTGTATCGTCTTGTGAATCTTGAATCTCTTCAAGTTCCATTGTTCTTCCACTAGTTTCTTTCGAAAGAAACTTAGTTTCTAAGAACTCTGCCTTTCGAGCAATAAATACTTTCTGCTCTGATGGATCATAGAAATAGTATCCAATGCAATTTCTAGGGTATCCAATGAAGATACACTTTGTGGATCGGGCTTCTAGTTTGTTTTGAGCGTATTGCTTAGGATAAGCCTCACACCCCCAAACTTTTAAATATGATAATGATGGAACCCTTCCATGCCATACTTCAAAAGGTGTCCTTTCCACTTTCTTGGTTGGGGCCATATTTAAAACACGGGCCGCGGAGAGCAGTGCGAAACCCCAAAATGATAGAGGTAGTGAACTTCTAGCCATCATAGATCGAACCATATCCAATAGAGTTCGATTCCTCCTTTCAGACACACCATTATGTTGTGGTGTTCCAGGTGGAGTAAGTTGTGAGACAATCCCACAACTTCTAAGATACTCTTGAAATTCACTATTCAGGTATTCACCTCCTCTATCTGTACGAAGAATCTTGACCCTTTTGTTGAGTTGATTTTCAACTTCATTCTTGAAGATTTTGAACATTTCAAAAGATTCATGTTTGTCTCTTAACAAGTACACATACCCATAACGACTATAGTCATCGGTAAAAGTAATGAAGTATTTTTCACCATTCCTAGTTGTTGGTTTAAAAGGTCCATATACATCTGAATATATAATCCCTAATAAATCCTTTGCCCTTTCATTAGTCCCACTAAAAGGGACCTTTCTCATTTTACCTTGCAAACAAGACTCGCATATATCAAATGAAACATTTTCATTAGTTTTTAAAAGACCATCCTTTTGGAGTTTTTGCATACGATTCTTGTTTATATGACCAAGGCGACAATGCCAAAGATAGGAATCATTTAAATCTAATTTGAGCCTTTTGGTGGTTGCTTGGTACATTGAGCTATCATATGTTGTGTTATTATGAATCAATTCATAAATACCATTACAAGGTATAGCCTTAAAACAAAACAAATGATTTAAAGAAACATGAATATCATTGTCAACGAACTTGAAATCATAATCATATTGTCTTAAACAGGAAACGGAAATAATGTTCCTAGTTAAACTAGGAGCATACAAAACATTTTTAAAATAACTTCCAAACCACTTGGAAGCTTCAAAATGTAGTCTCCTTGGGCTTCCACATGAACCTTTGCACCATTGCCCATGAAGAGACTTATTTCCCCTTTTGCATAATGTTCACTTCTTTTGAACAACTGCAACAAATTGCAAATATGAGTTCCACATCCAGTATCTAATACCCATGTGTTAGAAGAAATAACATTTAGCTCAACATGTATCATAAATGTTGTACCTGAAGTTTGCCCCGCGTCCCTCTTCGATCTCAACACTTTGAGATAGACCAGACAATTGCGTTTCCAATGGCCTACTTCACCACACTCAAAACACGGGTCATCATGAGCAACCTTTTGCTTCTTTTCTTTCGGTTTGGGTGGTTCCATTTTTGCTTTACCCTTACCCTTCCCTTTGACGTGCCCCTTCCCTTTGGCAACATTTGCCCTAGGGTCGTGGAGGTGCCTTTTCCTATTACCACCTTCATTGATCGTAAGTACTGGTAGAACCTTTCTACCCATGCCTGCCTCGGCCGTTTTGAGCATTGAATGAAGCTCACCAATGCTCTTGTCCCATCCATTCATGTTATAGTTCATAACGAAGCTATCAAACTTCTTGGATAAGGAGTTGAGGATCAAATCCGTTGCCAACTCATTGGACACACGACAGTTAAGCCTTTCAAGGCGATCAATGTGGCTCTTCATCTTGAGAACGTAAGATGATACCGACTGGGTCTCGTCCATTCGACATGCATGGAGTGCTCGAACTGTTTCGAAGCGCTCCACCCTTGATTGTTGTTGGAACATTTCCTTCAACTGGGTGATCATGTCATAGGCATTGTGGTTCCCAAAGTCCTTTTGCAAATCAGGAATCATACTCGCTACCATGAGACATGATACTTGCACAGAGTCTTCGGTGTACTTGACCCAATCGGCAAAGGCCTCAACGTCATTTTCATCGGGTTGATTGGGAATGGGATCGTCTAACACATAGGACTTCTTTTCCTGTTTGAGAACAATTCTCAAATTTCGGTACCAATCCATGAAGTTCCCATGGTTTAGACGTTCCTTTTCAAGGATGGTTCTTAGTGATAGGTTATGGACGGTCGGGATTGCATTGTTGTTGTTAGCCATCTACAATTTTACAAAATTCAATTTTAGTACTTTTAATATCAATATATTTTGATTATTAATACCCTTTCGTCTCATAGACAATTAATAGTCAAAATTAGAATCCAACATTACATTTAAATATCGGTTAGGTGACCTTTATCCCTTTATTTAAATTAACAAGGTAGTCAACGTTTGACAATTGTAACCTATTACAATTTCTAGTGTATGGGATCGGTAAAACATCTTATGTTTGTTTGGCATGTTTATCCCATCAACACCCTTTGTACGTCATGCTTCGGTGATCCTAATGCATGATTTCCAAATTAAGTCGTCCTACTTAGACACACGGTTGATTTGCTAATATTAGTGGTTAGGTTACCTTTATCCCATAAATGTGGCAAACCCACCTCAAAACCATAAGTTCCCTTTAATGTGGTTAGGTGACCTTTATCCCACATTAAATTCTCAAATGATTCGAGTGTTGTATAATAGGATGGTGTTTGACTTGTTAAAAGGGATTTATGTTTCACAAAATTCTAGTTTGGAAAACAATTTTCATACCTTGCATTTGTATGCATTCAAATGCATGGTAGTTTATTTGAAAACTTATTTCAAAATTCCATTTAATAGCCCAATTAATTATGAAAACAATTTTCATTTGGTAAACCCATTTTATTACTTATTGATTTCTAAGGAACCAATTTTATGCGAGTTGTTGATTTCGAGTTGTTAACTATCCAATTCCATAATAAGATAAGATGAACGTAAATCAACCATACATGCATAATAAAACAACCACAAGTTCATAACCATAGCCAATGGATTTGGCAACACTTGTTGGCCAAAACAAGTGTGCCAAGGGGTCAATTATAAAGCATAAACATGACACAAGGCATTGAGATGGTGTGCTCCCACTTGATCCCGCATCCTAATGCATCAAGTGTCCATTTTGTGTTGTCACCATTTTGCTTTATTTGGGCCTTCTCTTGGGCTCCAACTTCAGCTCCTAGCTTCCTTGGGCCTTCATGCTTTGGGCTTTGGTTATTGGGCTTAAAACCAATGTTGGGCTATGAGGCCCATTTGGGCCTAAAATGGCCCAAACCAAAAACCAAAGTCTTCTTGAACTCCTTTTACAAAATATATCCGAATGCATTTTTTACTAGTAAAAGAGATACAACTAATCTACTTTATTATTACAAACCATCATAAAAATAAATAGATTACAAACCCAAATAAATAATCATACAAATCACAACACAAAACACATCCATATGCAAGGTATTGGCTAGGTTATGAACATCTATATACACATCCAAATATGCACATAACAATTGATTTTGGCAGTCCCTTTTTAACCAATATTCTTGGCCAACATAAACCAAGAACAAATGGGTTTGGTTCAAACAAACAAACAACCATTTCCATATTTTAAAGATCCTAAACAAGCATATAAAATAGCATCTTTAAAACCTGAAAAGGGGACCAAACAGCCCACAAAACTCACGGCCATATGGTGTTGTACACCACAAAACCGTGAACAAGAGTGCCAAATATATGTATGCATTCGTATAAGTGGCTCTTGATGCCATTGATGGGATTTAACAAGATTATCAAAGTCCATATAAGCCAATATATATGAAAAACGCAGCGGATTAAGAGTTTAAAATCTTGTTAATATGTAGATTATCAAACCCATTTGAAAAGCTAAACCCAAACCATGGATCCATATACGAAATGCATACAATAAAGATAAACATAGGATGTTTAGAAGACAACCTTTCAAGCTTCAAGAAAACGAGTTTGGGGAGATGTTAGAGATGATCTTTGTGGCTGAATCTTCAAGCAAGAAGACCTCAAGAGATGATACCCACAAGCTCCTTCAAACACCCACTTGCTAGGTTGTGAAACACCAACTTGAAAGCCCTCTCTACAACCGTTTTTCCCAGCCAAGAACACTTGATTCCAAGCTGAAAATCACCCTAGTTTCAGCTCCAAAACCCGTTTTTGAGAGAGAGAGTAGAGAGGATTTTTGCTCTTGTGTGTGAGAGAGAAAGTGTTAGAGATGGAAGAGTGTTAGAGTTGAAAGAGTGTTGCATGTTACAAGAAACAAAAGGGGATTCCCAAGGCGAAGGGGCGGCCGAAATTGGGATCCTCTTGTTTCCCTCCCATTTGAATTAATTTTGTAAAAACACTCTTGTTTTATAAAATTAAAACCAATTTTAATTTTATAAAATATAACACACTTTTGTTTTATATTACTTAACCAATTTAAATAATAAAACAACTAACATCTCATGAACAAATTATCCATATAATATTGTTCATTTACAAAAGCAATGATTTAGAAACCCGGTTTCTAATTTGTGCTAATATTTATTTGTGTGATCTTATCAGCGAATAAATATTTATCGGTGTTTGTTTGACTTGTTATTGGGTATGACCCGACTTGGATCATATCACACTAGCCACATGAATTTAATATGTATCTTGGGCAGATGTATTCCTTCACTTTTATGATGTTCTGGCCCATAACACAATTCTTGAGGAAGAAGTCAGTAGACTACAAGACTACTTGACCATTCTCTGCCAGTCCATCTGCCACCAACATAAACCCACAGATGGCACCTTCACCTGAAGGTCTCCCACACACTCAGCCACTCAAAACTTCCGAGCCACCAGCTTCTATTTCTGGCACTGCTTCTCAGGGACAGAACCCCTCTGAGCAAACAGCTGCTATCTTTCAGCAATCCCTACCTCTCATCACCCCAATGATCACAGACATTGTGATCAAAACCATGGATGAGAGGCTTCCCTCAATCATACAACCCCTGGTGGAGGAGAATGTGAGCACAAGGCATTCTGCTACTCAAACCCTTGTAACCAATGCAACCAAAAAGAGGGAGAGTCAGTCAGTGAAAGCAAAGAGGAAGAGCATAGAGGGGAAGAAAGAAAAGGAGACTGAGAAGGAAGAGGAGTTTGTGAAGGGAGCTGACATTGATCAAGTGGGTGAAAGTCACAAAGACTTTCATGTCACATATAAGAAGAGGAAGGTTGAAGGAAAAGAAAAAGAACTCGAACTCGATGAGATGATCAAAATGGCGGATGCTACACACAGTAAATCAATGGACTCCATTATTGATCAACTGTATAGACAGGGGTTCGATACTGCACAGCTTGACTCAGAGATTAGGAGACTTGAAGTTGAAGAAATTAACTCAAGATGGGCAAGTTATGATGCATTAGAAACAGAAAGACTAGAGATCATGATCAGATTCATTGCAAAGTACCTTGGGAGATCATTGATCGAGATTAAGTCATGGACCAGGGACAGTATCTTGGCAATAACCACCAAGATCTGTTCGTCTAAAACATACACTAAGGGATTGGTGATTAAAGCACTAAATGAGGCAGGTGCTGGGAACAGAAAGGAACTAGCAAAACACTCAAAAGCCTCACTCACTACAAGAATGCTAGAACAACCTGCAAAACCTCCCCACTTCAAAATCACCACTACCACAACCCACTAAACCAATTCCTTTACCCTCAAATCCAAAAGCCGATGATGCACCCAACAAGAAGAAGAGAAGGGTGTTGAGGCTAGAAGAAGAAGAAAAAGAAGAGGATGATGAGGAAGAACATAGGCTGCCTCTTCCCGCAGTCCTAACTTTGCCTAAAGCCAAACCTATGCCCATCACTCCCACCTCACATATGGAAGCTGTGAGAGTAAAGATAGAAGAAGAACAGCAGCAAAAGCTTCATGATGATGAGATGCTGAAAAGCATAGACAAAACTTATGCTGCTTCTTCATCAATAATCAGTATGATGAAAGAAGCTCTGAGATTGTACACCCTTGCTAACACATTTCAATATAAAAAGGAAAAGGTGAGAATATGGCCTGATCCTAGGGTGGCTCACAGAATATTGAAGAAAGACATTCCTTCGAAATACAAGGGCCAAGTAAAAAGGATCGTAGATGAAGAGATCACAGTGGTCCTTGTAGTATCACCCTGGGAAATTGTAGAAGATTTCAAGAAGGCCTATGAAACTAAACAGCCACCTCAAAAGATGTTAGAGAACAGAGTAATTAAAAAGGGGTTAGTCTACAAGAGGCTTGAGAACTTCAAACAAAATGAGCTCAGTCTGTTACTTGAAGGTACTCACCCAGATGAGTTTGCATACAGACAGAATACAACAGTTGAGCTTAAAAATGGCAAACAGGCTAAGTACATTTCAGAGCTGTATGGGCGTGAAGGACTGTTTAATGGTGGAGCTAAAAATCTTACCATGGAAGAACAAATTATGTTTCTCAGAGCATACACCAAAGAATCCTACAGGCTTATACATGGGAAGTAGATTTCATGGATAGGACCACAGCCCTGTGTCCAGTTCCCCAAAGTCAGGGCTCTTATCCATACTATGCCAACCAAATTTCAGAAATCTATTCCCAGGCCAGTGCTTAATTGGGTCATCTTCTTAGCTGATCAAGAAGGAAAAAGACCAATCTTATCGCCAACAATAAGTGGGACCTCAATAAAGTTAAGGTTTTGGCTGCATTGGTTCAGGGGGAGTTTGTTGAACCAAAAGAACCAATGAGCCGGATCAGAAAAACCTTAAGTCCCACAGACGTCACAACAACTGCTGAAGTCCACAACAGCTGAAGACAAGTGCTGAAGACAAAGTCTGAAGACACAAGTGCTGAAGACAAAGTCTGAAGACACAAGTGCTGAAGACAAAGTCTGAAGACACAAGTGCTGAAGACCAAGTATCAAACGTTGTCACAACAGCTGAAGAGGTCTTCTTCAGTAGTTGTGATGGTTTTCTTTCAGTAGTTTTATGTTTTTCTTTTTAGTAGTTTTGTAAAACGACTGAAGAGCTTGTTCTTCAGTCGTTGTAGTTTCAGTAGTTTCGTATCAGTAGTTTTATGTTTTGTACTTAGCACTCTGATATGTTCTCAGTTATTGTGAACATTTCAGTAGTTTGTTAAGTTTTAGTTATTTTTGTAATAAATCTGCCAGATGTCACTATCCCGTGATATCAGCAGTGATTGCACTCTATATAAGGAGTGTCAACCTAATTGTAATCGGTGAATGATTGAGCAGAAACATTTGATATTATTGAAACATTCCTTTTCACAGAAATATATTCTCTCGTTACAACCGTATTTATTCTTAATGCATACGAATATCAAATTCTTGCTATAATTTGTCAAATTCTTGTTCTTATTCCGCTGCGTTGCACTCTAATCCATCAAACTTGAGATCACTGATCCTGTCACATCTGGTTTTGAATCCAGTGAACTTGAGAGCAACATGCTAATGCAGCAATATACTCAGCTTTTGCTATGGACACAAATACATTTGTCTGCTTCTTGCATTGCCAGGATACTAGTCTGGGACCAAGATTTGCCTTCAGGGTCAGGTCCAATCTTCACTTTAGTATCCACAGGAGTTCTGATAGACTGACAGTCACCAAAGTGAAATTTCTTCAATATGATTTCCACATCTTTTGATTGATTGGTGAAGATTCTATCTGCTGTCTATTAGACTTGCACGCCTAGAAAGAAGGTGAGTTCCCCCATATCACTCATTTGGAACTTTAAGTGCATAAGGTCTTCAAATTCTTTGCAAAGTTGCTTATTTGCCGAGCCAAATATAATGTCATCCACGTAGAACTGGACTACCAGCATGTGTTTTCCTCTTTTTCTTCTGAAGAGAGTCCGATCAATCTTTCCTCTTTCATACCCATGTTTAAGAAGAAAGGATGATAGAGTCTCATACCACTTTCTTGGTGCTTGATGAAGACCATACAGAGCTTTGTCAAGCTTTTAAACTCTGTGAGGGAAATCTGGATCTTCAAAGCCTGGTGGTTGACTCACATAGACTTCCTCAGCAATCTTTCCAAACAGGAAGGCACACTTTACATCCATTTGATAAACAGTAAATTTCATGGACGCAGAATATGCAAGAAAGATTTTGATTGCTTCTAGTCTGGCAACAGGTGCAAACACTTCGTCGTAGTCGATTCCTTCTGTGCCGCTAGTCTTGCTTTGTTTCTGATGATGATCCCTCTATCATCAGTCTTGTTCCTTTATAGCCATCTGGTACCGATAGGGTATTGTCCTTCGGGAAGATCTACCAGTTTCCATACTTCTTGCTTCTTGAATTGGAGCAATTCTTCTTGCATTGCTTCAATCCAGCTATTGTTTTGAAGAGCCTCTTTGATGTTTTTGGGTACTGTTTGACATAGAAAGCATGAGAACAAACAAATGTTTGCAATACTGGACTTGCTTCTTGTCACCCTCTCAATAAGATCACCAATAATGGTTTCAACTGGATGATTCTTATGTATTCTTGTGGTTGGAATGGTGTCACCAACAATAGTTACATCAAGATTGGAGACATTTAGTTCATTATGGTTAGAGGCACATTCATCTTGTACTATTGTTGAATTATGAAGATTGTCAACTTCTATTTCAGTAACTGAGCAGCACTAAGATTGCTTGCATCATTTGATGTACCTTGTGTTTCAATTGGAGGGGAAACCTATTTTTGATTGCTGATCTCATTTGACAACTAATTAGAGTGAGATGGTACCAGGCTGGGACCTTCTTTAGAAGAAACACTAAGGTTTTGTGACAGTTGTATGATGGGGTCAGCTTGAAGAGGAATATCTTCATTCATGAGTTCATCAAATGTAGGTGGAATCAATGGATAATTATCTCTTCTTTCTACAGTTGATGAAGTATCACTTGAATGTATATTTCTTGCATCAGACAAGTGAAATTGGTCAAATGATTTTGTAAACGTGTCAATATCAAACAACTAGTCAGGACCATTAGTTGATTTGGGAAATGAATGTTCCTTGAATTGAACATTTGTACATTCATCTATAATGTTCAATCTGGGATTGAACACTTTATAAGCCTTTGAAACACAAGAATAACATACAATGAATCCTTCATCAGACTTGGATGGAAATTTTCCCAAATGGCCTCGGGTGTTTAATATTGAAACAGGACAACCAAATGATTTGAGGAATCCAATAAATGGTTTCCTATGAAAGATCAGTTCATAAGGTGTCATGTTACTTTCTTTAATAATCAGAGTTCGATTTTGTACAAAGCATGATGTGTTAACTGCTTCTGCCCAGAAGGTGATTGGTCGTTTAGCATCGGCTAGCATCGTTCTTGCTGCTTCAATCAGCGTTCTATTTCTCCTTTCTGCTACCCCATTTGGCTGAGGAGTTCTAGGTGCATTGAATTGATAAGCAGTGCCTTTGGTTGTACAAAAGTAACTCATACTTTCATTTTTGAATTCAGTACCATTATCACTTCTTATTATTTTGACCTTAAGATCAAGTTGATTTTCACTTTTAGTGATAAATTCTTGTATGATTTGGGATGCTTCGTTTTTATGAAGTAGGAAGAACACCCATGCGAATCGTGAAATGTCATCAATGATAACTAAACAATACTGTTTCTTTCCCATACTCATTACATGAGTTGGTCCAAATAGATCCATGTGAAGTAGCTTCAATGGAGTATTGTTAGTGTTCACAAGCATGGTTTTGTGAGACGATTTGTGTTGTTTTCCTTTGAGCCACGCTGAACATTGGTCAATAAAATTGAATTCATTTTTAGGAAGACCAAGGACATGGTTTCCTTTGACTAACTTGTTCATATTTTAAAGTTGGTATGCCCCAAACGTCTATGCCAAAGCTGTGACTCATCAAATGATGCTTTAGACAAACGATATGTTTCTTCTTTAGGTGATGTAGAACACATGTTTAAGACATATGTATTAGTCTTCCTTGGTGTCTTTAAGACAACCCATTCTTCAGAGATCTGAAATCCAGGTTTCAGAATGTTGCAATGAGTGTCTGTAAAGTGAGTGGAATAATTCCTATCACAGATCTGAGACACGCTTAGCAGATTGAAATTTAGTTATTCACAGTAGTTCACTCTGTCAAAGCTCAGCATCCCGTTTGTCACAGATCCTTCTCCTGTAATTCTACCACCTTCTGAATCTCCACCAAATGCCACAGTAGTTCCTTGTATGTGCTTGAAGTCATGAAGGAGGGAAAAATCTCCAGTCATGTGTCGGAAGCATCCACTGTCTACGTACCATAGGCTATTAAACCTGTGTGGATGAACCTGCAAGCAAAAAGAACTAATTAGAATAGGGAACCCAAGCCATGATGGTCTTGGGTTTCCCATTCCTATTCATGATGGTGACCTCCTAGTATTTCCCTATAAATTGTGATTTGGATTGAGGTGTCCTCGGAGATTTTTGGTAATGAATGGGTTGAGTCATCTCATCAACATCTACTGAGGATTCAGATGAGTAATGAAATCTTTGGTCTCTGTTTTTTTGTAAAAATTTGGCTCGTTTTTCATTTTCAAAAGTAAACTTTTGTTTTGGAAGGTCAAGTTGGTGTTTCATTATGAGATGATTTCTTTGACCTTTCCTCAATTCCTTCAAATTATTCCTGTCATTTGTTGATATAGGTGTCCTAGATTGAGTATTATGAAAATGAGATCTGACAGAATGCATCACAGTGGATGTTTTTGACATGGGCTTGTGTTGGGGAATTCTCAAACCCTTCTAATTGAAACAACAATCAGATGTATTGTGATTGTTCATGTCACAAATTGAACAATACTTGTTGAAATAACAGTTTTGGTGGAGTGATTATTCATATCACAGATAGAGCAATGCTGATTAAAGAAGCATTTATCTGTCTTGTGATTGAACATTTCACAAATGTCACAATACATTTCTTTGTTTCTTGAATCAGATTTTTCCTTGTGTGACTCAAGTGATATTTTCTTTTGATGAGTCACTTTCTTTTCTTTAGGTGATGAATCAGAATCAATCCTTTTAGTAGTTTGCTTCACAACACTAATTTTGTTTAATTGTTTGGGCTGTTTCTGTTTCTTCAACCTAATTCTTACTTCTTTCTCAAGCTGGTCAACATGTTCCTTATTACATATATGAAACCCAACTCCCTGCCTTAATCTTGAAGACTAAGGGTCTGAAGATGTTTTATATGTTGCACTTAGTGCTACTGTTTGCTTCTTTTGCAGTGAAACCTTTTCTGATTTGCTAGAATTTTTTGGAGTTATAATCTCATTATCAGAACTACTCTCAGCAGTGGGTTTCACTGCCTTCACATATTTCTTTTTGCCTTGTAAAACAGATGGTATGAATTTTATAAATGGTACAATTGCTTTTATAGGGCTTAACGGTTTTATGACACTCACTGTCTTGTCTGAACACTCTTTGATTTTTATTGGGTGACCTAACTTGATTTTATCCTCATTGGTTTCAATATAAACATCAGGTTTGCTTTGAGGATTAGTCACCTGTTTCACTATAGATTTAGGTTCCATAGTTTTAGGTTCAATTGCTTCAGAGAGTGAGACATATTCAGGCATGATAGTGTAGTTGTCATTGTATGGTGGAGGACATGAATTATACCCAATCCCTGACATGTCCTTTGGATCCTTTTGGGAATCAAGCATCTTTTGCAGCTTGACTGAAGACATTTGAAACTTTTCAAGTTTCACTTCAGTCATAGATTGTTAATCCTTAGATTGAGCTAACTTTTCAGTAAGTAGCTCATTCTCAGCTGCAAGAGTGTACTTCTCACCATGCAGTTTTTCTATGTCAGAGATGAGAGATTTAATTTTGATTTCAAAGTTTTTTATTTCTCTCTTCATTATCTCTGAATTTACCTTTTTCTTTTTTGATTTTATCAGCCAGTTTGTGGTTATGCTCCATATACCCTTGCAATTCATTAATGCATTTTTCACTACAAAGGTTAGATTTTACCTCAGTAGGCGTTGGACATGGTCCATCATTGATGTGAGCCATAAGAGTATGATTTTGAAATTAAGGCTTGACTTCCTCTACATACACACTCCAGTCACATACTCCATCTTGCTTTATCACTATAGCACTGGCTGAAGACTGACTGCTTCCATGAGCTTGATTTGTTAGTTGGGGTGGATTCTAATATGATTGGTGTTGATGATACTGCTGCTATTGGTTGTTTGAGTGAAGTGGAACAATCAAACCAATAATCCACACTTGATGACGTTTAGGAAATCCCGAGCTCCTTCCAAGTGTTGTATGCACCTCCCGAACCTCCAAATGACCTTGAAGTCTTGATTCCTAAAAGAATTCTGTAGAATAACTCTCCCACGAAAGCTTGCCAAAAATGGTGAACTTAGGCTTCTATTTACAGGCTTTCTGGAGTGTTTAAGCATGGCCCCGTGCTAGTACAATGCTTACGAAAGTTGGTCGGCTCGTTCATGCAAGTTGTGTCGACACAACCCCGTGCTAAATGGGGCACGACCCTGTGTTGGAGGTGGGGCACGACCGATGCCTAATGGGGCATGACCCATGCCTAATGGGGCACGACCCCGTGTCTACTTTTAGGGGACAGTACTTTTTGTCCTGTCAGATGTCAAAACATGGGGGTGTGTTAATTTAGCAAGGGGATGTGTTTCTAGCAAGGCATAGGGGCGTGTTTAATGAGGCATGACCCTATGCTTGGACTCCAAATCTCGGATTAGTTCAGTTTCTTGTTAAATATGCTTCTTTTATCCATCTTGCCCTTTTAAACACCTCAAAACATAATTTAACATTTTAAGTACATTTTCATCATTTTAAGGAAGAGATTAAGGAATAACTGATGTGCGTTTGATAAATTTTTATGTATAATTTGGATCAAACATCCCCACACTTGAACTTTTCTTGTTCTTAAGCAAAAATCACTTAAAACGAAAAATCCACCAAAAAGCAAATAAATCAAATTATAAACATGTCTTTCGAGAAATACGCAAGTAAACATTATTTTCATCCAAATATAAATATTCTTAGCATATGTATAATGATATCCTAGCAAGCAATAGATTGGTTAGTAAAGATTACTATCATGTAAAAATCCACACTTCTCACAAGATGCACTCACACTCGGACAAATATATGGAGTCATAATAAAGATTAAGTATGACTATACACTCAATTGCCTAGTATGAATACATGTGAAATCATATGTTTGTTAAGGGATCAAATCTCCACCTACTTAGATATTTACTTGCATAAATCATTAGGTCTTTGATGGATTGTAACTTGGCTCAGGCTCGGGTATGGAATATTTGGAAAAAGTGGCTAATTGCTAAAGATGGCGGTCTTGGCTTATTTTTCTAACATAAATTACAAGGAAAGCAATAAATGGTTCCCAATACAATACATCAAGCTAGAAGGGATATGCTAACTTGAGGACTCGTTTAAGGTCATATTGTCAAGATCGTATTTTGCTTTCAAGAACCGTACTTCATCTTTTATCCGAAGATACACAAAACTTTTCTTTCACAATGATCGTTCGGCTTGAAGCCTAATAGCACCCAATCGGATTAGTTCTGTGTATTCGTATTTAAATTCAGTTTTATTTTTTTTGCATTTTCCATTGTGGGACCAATTTCCATAGTTTGGGCATCTTTCATATCTTTTTGTCTGTCTCTTTACAGCACTTTTTGAATTCCCACAAAATGGCAGAACTTCCTTTTTTTGTCATTTCTTTCTTGCATCTAACATGAGATTGAAATTTTGTTTGCGGATTTCTGGGGGAAGTCCCGGTTTTGCGTGATGAAGGCAAGAAAGCAAATTGAAATCAAAAGAATGCATTCCAGTTCTTTAAGGTCTGCGATAAAAGACCAATTTTTTATAAGCTAAAAACGTGTCTTTAATGAAAACGGGTTTTGTTCATGGCTTTTTTAAGTGACTCGGTGGTTTTGGTGATTGAAAGATAAAAACATTTAAGCTCAATGGGGCTAACTAGGGTTGACGTTCGGGTAAGGAAAATTAAACAAGATGGTTGGGGCTTGAATGGTTAAGGTTACCTAGTGCGTAATTCATTTTTATGCAACAAATACTAATTCAGATCTTCAAATGTAAACCCAAAGCAAGTTCTAAACACACGTATCATATGGCACCCTCAATTAAATCCAGAATGAAAATAGAATTGCAATTTGTAAAAGCTATTTAAGGCTAAAAAATAAACTCACATACAGATGGAATTAGGTAAAAGTGTTTCATTTTACACGATTAAATATTTTACTAGATTATTGCTTTTAAGGATATCACAAAAAAACATTTTCAATTTGGACATCATGAATTTACTTCTTTATTTCCCGAAAACGTATATTTATAATTTGGTTTATAAAAAATTATATTAAGTTTTTGGTTTTTGTCACAAAAATTACATGTTAAGTCATTTTTTCCTAAAATTTTTAAATTTGGACCTTTTTAGCAAAGTCAAATGCATTACTCCCATCCCCACACTTCAAATTTACATTATCCTTAATGTGATTAACATATTCAAGATCGAGAAAGGGTAATGAAATAACTCCCCTAAAAATGTTGAATTTGTCACTTCTGTCTTGTTTGCCCTCGAGTTGGTAGAATCTTCAGGATCACCTAAAATGTCACCAATTTATTGAAAGCATTAAAATCCTAATCACACAAAATAAAAACAAAATGACATAAATTAAAAGATAGATTGGCACGAAAAAACTATGTCGGGCCCTCGAAAATGATATGGTTTTCAAGGGCTATGTGGTGGGATATCCCCCCACTCATAGTACATTCGGTTCTTGATGTACGTGACATTGTTGCTCAGGTCATCAACTCGGGAATGCTGATTTTCAACTCGATTGAAGGCTCGTTGGGCATATTCAAATGATCGTCATGCATGATCGCTGGTGGTTTGGATCGACTAGTAAAGGTCTAACATGGTTGGGAATTCCCTTGTATGTGAACTTGAAGGTCCAGGTCCCGCTCCTTCCCGCTGTATTGCCATGTCGAGGGCCATAATTATTTCTTTGGGATCCGCCAGATCCCAGATTTGTCCCTTCTTATCCATGAGTCTCAGCTACCCATTTGGTAGGCTCGTCACCATGTACATACTTGTGCAAATGCTCAAGTCTAATAGTCCCAACATCACACCTTCAGTTCCCTCAGTGTTACAACCATAACTCTCGTATAGGTTCAAAATCCAGCTTCCTCCCACATGGGTGTTAGAGCACCTGCAATCGCATTCCTGGAAAAAAGATTACAAAACAAATACCAAATATTACATGGCAACTGATTAACCATACAATATAAAATAAACAAGTCCCTCAAATTAAAAACTCCCTCGCTTTGACCACGAGCTGTTATGGAATATCTAAGTAACCGATGAGTGTATCGCAACAGCGGTTCTGGTATCTGACTGATTTTTGTTTTACTCGAGTTGAACCCTCCGGTTCCAGTCCGCTCCTAAAATGCTTTCCTCATTGCACCACTTTCCGTATATTTACTTTCCTCGTCTGGGAAGGTATGGTACACCGGCATTCCAGATATTGCTTCCTCCTCCATTTCTTGTTCCCTGTAGATTCCACGATAGACACTGAACAAGGCAACGGATATTTTATGCCAATGTCTAGCAAGTCTGAATAAAATTGCACTATCATACCAAGGGTCAGAGTCTTTCATGCTAAATCTGAAAGATGCTAAAAATTCAAGAGTTAGTTCATAAACGGAAGGTCTATTTTGTGAGAATAAACACTTCCACCAAATACTCAATAATTTATTATATCTTTCTAGCTGTCCGACAGCCGCTAGTGTTTCTTCATCTGCTTGTAAGTGGGATCTTTCGACCCTTTGTAGTAGTCTTTGAAGTCTATCATGACACCATCTCTCGCGGCTCCCTTCAAATTGTAAGTAGGGATGATTCATGATCCTGAAATTTTAAAAATAAGTTAATTTATACAAAACAAATTTCTTGAATAGTTTCATGATGTTAGTGAAAACCATGTGTTTTTCAAGACATAACATCATAATGATTTAACTCATGTTCAAAAATAGTTGAAAATTTATCATCCAAGGAAAAAAATGTTGAACATGGGGGTGCGTTTTGTGAAATGTGGGGGTGCGGTTAACAAGGTTAGGCATAAAATCTTGACTTGAGCATGCGTAGTTTTGTTTGTAAACCTTTGATTAAGCATGGATTTAGCATTATTTTTCTTTAAAACTCAAAGATTATACGTTTAACATTTTAATCACTTGTTAATAATTCAAGATACTCAAAAAATATATATAGTGTTTAATACCACTTGTGAATTCTTGTAACTTGAACATGATTAACAAAAATTTTACCACTAATTATGAAGATAGTCTTGTTAACAATAAAATAAAACAAACTAATTAACTAACTAAACATACTAATTAACACTAATCTACTATAAGAATAAACACGAACAATTAGGTTAAAAGCATTCATCATTCCATAATACGTTTAGGAACAAGTCTTTACACATAGTTGCTAGGATTTCGGTTGTTTAGAGACCAAATCACCTAACTACAAGTAAATGATTATCAAAATCATAGGAATTAGCATACTAACCTCTTGATTAAATAATCTTGAAAAGATGAAAGAAAAATGGAAAAATAAGGTGAAAATGGAAGTGGATACGAACTTTGCAGGAAATGAACTCGGTTTTTAACATGCTAAATTGATGGGGAACAGGACAAAAGGCTAAAAATGGTCAGGTGGTGCCATCTCTTTTTGAGCACGGGGGCATGCCTCCTTAGACATGGGGGCGTGCTCATGTGATCTTGTTCAGTTTCAGTTTGTTGTTGTTCCGCTTTTCAGTTCGCGCGTTACATAATTTTCCCAGTTAAGTTTTATCACTTCCAATTCATCAGTAAAGATACGAAAATAGTCCTGGAGTTAAATAACTTAAGACAAATTTAGAGTTACATTTCCTAGGGTCCTACGATTACACGATACATTAAAAGCTGAGAATTCGAAACAGCAAAACTAGACTCTTTAACGTGCATAAGCATACTTAGCATATCACGAAATGCTTCTAAAATAAGCCTCCACACATTTCGTGTGTAAGTCTTGGGATGGGATAGTGAGAAGTGCGGTTGCTTAATTCCGCAAGCTGACGGTTAATGGAAACGAGTTCCTTGCACATCTGTTGAACTCTTTGGATAAGTTTAGTTAAGCGTTGGGATGCAACGAGGTTCATTTTAGTCAATTGCTTGATAAGTTCATGTAGGTTGAAGAAGTATTCTTAAGTCGTTGCCTCTTGCATTTCAGAACGCGGTTTCTTCGCAGGATTCTAGTTGGAACATTCGTGACTTGATTCTTTCATTTTTTCAGACGTTTTTAAACAGGAATGGCTGTGATGAAAGAATGGAACAAGTGTGGTATTTATATACAAGTTGTGGAAAGTGAACATGGGGGTGTGGAGGACCGTTGAAGGGCGGTCTAATACGACACAACAACACAAAGAGGAGACTAACTAAACTTAATCAAACAGTTAACTGGATTAACCACAAGTAAAGACACTAAGAACATAGGTAATTAAGAGACACAACACAAGAGCAAGATATTTTGCTTTCTCAATGTTCTATTAAAAGTTTTACAAAGCATAAAGATAAAGTTACAAGAACATGAGATACTTATACTACATCCTACAACCGGACATACTATGAAAGCCAGTTGGATACAATTGACTAGACACAACACAAAATCATTATAGAGTCAAAAAGGCAGATTGCCTTTTTGACTTTGTGACTATGACATGCCATAGCTCACATCCTTATCTATTAAAAAAAGTATAAAGTACATGAAGTAGAAAGTTACAGACTCAAGACCTCAATGTACAGTTACCAAAAGCATGGACCTTTTCACCAAATCATGCAAGTTGGTGACTTTATAGAGTTGCAGCGGAAATGGCTCCAGCTTTATGAAAAGTACATCAGATAAAGAATGTTGTTAAAAGTCTTCAGAAGAAAAATGTCATCTAGAGTTGAACTTCAGATGAATTTGTCTTTGATGTTTTGGAAGACTTCATCTTTGGCTTCGGAAGATATTGGTCTTGGCTTCGGAAGATTTTACACTTAAAGTATATTCTGTTGCTTGTGTAAAACGTCCGAAGCGTTCTTCTTCAATGCACTTGTGCAGCATGCAAGATAGACTTTGGATGTTTGGGTTGCATCAGCCTCTTCATATATTCTCTACAAACTCCCCCTAGGCTGATGCTACCAAAACACTTAGTAGACTTTAGATATCAACAGTCCTCATTAGGATGATCACCATTCCTTTCTTCATGAGGTAATCAGGATCCTTCAAACTATCAAAATGTCTTTTCATGTCAAAGAGATCTTGCATAGGCAACTGAAACATGTCTTGCTAGGTGTAGATGTCATCAGTGCCTTGATCTCTAATCACATGCCATCTCTCCAAATTTGTAGTGTATGTCCAGGACAAGATGGGTCTTCCTGATGTTAGAGGAGCTGTTGAATGGGAGTTGATGTAGCATCGTCTGGCTGCACATCCTCGAGATGTACTGACTCATCCTGAGGTTTAGAAACGGATACAATCTTCTTCTTCTTCTTTGGCTTTGGTTTTGAAGCCATCCTTTTCTTTCTCTTTACAACTTTTAACTGAAAAGATTGGCCTGCAGCACCTGATTGATCTTTATTGTCTTTCTTAGTTGGGTCTTCCACTCTCACAGGTTCAGATTGAGAGTGAGTCTCACCCTGCTGAGGATTAGAAGATGAAGCTTGCTGAGATTCAGCAGGAGGTTCAAGTAGTGATGTCTCTGATTGTTCAACCTTAACCTCCACTTTAGGTGGATCTTGACATGGAGGGGAATGTAAGTCAACCAGCTCTCCACTTTTTATCTTCTGCTTGATCACCCTTATATGCTCATCCATAGTGGATAGAAACATGGGGCCAAGTCTCCTTCTAGAGAATCCATATAGCTTCAAGAAGCTCATCATCCTCTGCCTGTCAACAGATTTCTTCATGTTTTTCTGGATGATGGCTCTTGACTTAGCACCTTTTTCCCTTAGCTTTCTTTTGGTCGTCTTTCTTTCCTTGATTACCTCAAGTTCAAGTTGTTTAAGATACTCAAATTCAATATAGTCAAAGAATAAGGGAAGAAGTGCTTATGCCTGATAAAGGCCTGTAGCACTCGGGTAGTTGATCATCTTGATCCTTTCTTCTTCTTTATCTACCTAAGGTTCTTGTTGAACCATATCCTCATATGCAGGGCTTTCTTGAACTGGGGAGAGAGTAGGTACATGCTTGTATAATCATTTCTTTCTTCTATCTTCTTTGATTTGTACTAGCAGCTTTGCTTCTTCTCCCTTGACCTTTCCAGGCCAACCAATTCATTGAGTTCCTCCAAGGGGAGAGAGATGACATTGTCTATGTCATAGTTCATTGTCTGTAGGTAGTTTAACCTGACTATCTTTAACTCTTCATTCTGAGTATCTGGTCTGGGGCCAGCCCTGATAAAAGACTCCATGAGTCTTGCAGACTCAAAAGAGGAACTTTCTCCCCTCAGCTTCCTTTTCCTCTTCTCTCTTCTCCTCCTCAATCATCTCAGAAGTCATTTTTCTTTTCCCTTTGTCACTCACAGATCTTTATGACTCAGGGTGGAGAGAGATTTGGCATTCACTTCTTTATGTAGCTTCCAAGCTCTAGCGAGAGAGAGGTTGAGAAGCACCTTCACCAGCAGGTGTCTGAAAAAGGGTATTGATCTCTGCAGCAATTATTAGTGTTGAGACTGTGCTCTCAAGTTCTATCACTGGGCCTTCAGTCAAGGTTTCCCCTATGAAGCTAATCTTAGGGTCGGCCTCAACGTCTAGTTGACCGATGACATTGGCTGATTACCATAGTCTTCTTCTAAGGCTGAACTCTATAGTGATCTGGTCTTGAATTCTTTGGGCGAACTTGTCAGCTTGTCTTGATTTGCTTGGATTGATAAGTGGTATGTTCACTAAATCCAGACCTTCATAGAAGTTCAAGGTCTGAGAGTTGAAGATCACCTGCTGCTCTTGAACTCTAATGATGATTAGGGTTCTCCTGTTTCTGTCATACCTCCACCCAATGATGTGATTAGAAGATGGTGGAGATGACATAGCCCTTGGTATCCCTTCCTCAATCAGACTCCGTATGAAGGAGTCTATGTAGTCCACATCAATGTTAATTTGAGGAGGTTGCTAAGAATGCACAATTGCAAGTGAGGATGGTGAGTCCTCAGTGTTCATTCTCTCTAAAGAACTCCCAAGTCCTGTAACTGTAATGAATTTCTCCCCCTTTTTGGTAGTATCACCCACTTGCATAGGTGAGCTAGGAGTTAGGTCAATCACATCCACAGGTTCTTGTGTTCATGATTGAGCTCTTCTTAAAGGTCTCCCAACTAGTTTTTCTTAAGATATGAAATCTCAAGTTGCTGATCATTGACCCTGTTCTACATGGTAGTCACTTGAGATTCAAGGTGACTAACCTTGGAGACTAGATAGGTGCATGTTTGAGACAGTTTTTGCACCTTTAGTCTTAAATTCCCCTAATCTTCATCAAAAAAATCATTAGGGGATGAGATGATTCGACCAAAGTCCTCACTCTCACCACTAGCTTCAGGTTCTTGGCTACTGCATTTCCTCTGCTCACTGGCAATCTCAATTGAGATATCAGTGGGCTGAGTTGCCATAGTTGAGGTCTTAATGATGTAATCACTTTCAAAAGTGAGAGCCTCTTCCATATGGACATCCTGAATAGGTTCAGAAGTGTCTACCTTAGTATTAGGTGACTGATGGGGGCTAGAAATAGGAGCCTCAGAAGCACTCATCTTTCTTTGAGTAGGGGAAAAGAAGAGAGAATCATGGTACTCACTGAAACCTAGATCTTCATTAGTGTAGAAATCAAGGTAGGGATTGGTTGGTTGAGATCTAAAGGCTGGGTGGTAACTGTCCCTGGAAGGTTGATCAGTTGAGTGTTGAGACTCAAAGTGATGGCTTAAGGCAGTTTGCCTTATGAGCTCATCAGGCTGAGCATGAGGAACCTTAGCACTGCTTCTTGAAGAGATGGGAGTGGTTTGCTCCTTAGGAGAAGTAAGAGCTCCAGTGTCCACTTATTCTATTATGGGTGAGTGTATAGGGCCTGCACAGACTGAAAAGCCTGAGTAGGGGTTCGTTTGGATTTTCTATAGTAGGTGAGGGTGATTTGTGGTTTTTTAGGTGGTTGAGATGTAGAAGGTGTGGGTTCACACTAGTTGGTGCTGCTAGGTTGTCACCTTGAGCAATGAGCTCTAAAACTTTTGAGACCAGGGCTGTTTCTACCCCAGAGAACCCAATAGTGGGCTTTCTCAGAATTTTAAAGATGTCGGGCTTCATCTGTCTCATATTAAGAATGTTACCTGTTCCCTTTAACTGTGAGCCCAGTTCACAGTTAAGAATGTATTGGATATATCTGGGGAACATGTAATATTCTAAGGAGTCCATGTTTGTAAACAAATTAGTATAAACAAACAGAGAATACCTGAACTTGACCCCCTGAACCATTAAATGGACAATGAAGGAGAGATCCTCAAGAATCTGGTCCCATCCACCATGTTTGTTTGATAAGCTGTGGATAACCACATAGAGCAGGAATTTCCATTTAGATGAGACCTTCCTTTCCGGAAGGTCTTGAAAGAGTAGTCTCCCTCATAATCCATCTTCTTGAAAGAATGAATTACAACTTCTTTTGGGAAAAACACCTCACCTTCTTCATCATCCCACTAAAGATGCATGTTGATGATGGTCGGAGTGATGAAGACTGTTCTCCCCTGCACTATAGCAAGCAGTGCCTTCTTCCTATCCATTACGACCTCTTGGCAGGTCTTCTAGAATTCTAGCAGTTGATCCTCTTAGAGTGGAGGATCAATGGTTAGGGAGGTGAAGTAGTTTGACAGAGCTAAGAAACGACAAACCTCTAAGAAATAAGGATCTTTCTTAGAGCTTAAGAGAGCAACCTGAATATGTTGCCTGTATAACTGCATGGTAAAGTTCGGGTCATTTCTATGAAGAGGGTTGGCCATTTGGACAAGCTTAAGGATGATGAAAGATGAAAGAATGTAATTTCAGAGAGAAATTTTGGGGTTTTAGGTTTGGAGGAAGTAGCAGATGATAGAACGAGGGGAAACCATTGGGTTTATATGTGAAAAGAATTTCAGACAAAGTTTAATGAAAGGGATAAATTTTGAAATCTGAATGTCGGTCCCACCACTGAAAAAGTATTTTACTTTTGCTCAAAAATTAGTTTTCTTGGAAGTCAAAAATCTTCTGAAGGTAAATTATCTTCAGAAGTTTTAATGAAAAAGCTTCCAAAGCTAAAATGACTTCGGAAGGTTTTCCTAAGAGTTGTGAAGATTTTGACTTCGAAAGAAAATCAAGACTTGAAATTTTAGTTCCTGAATAAAACTTCCGAGAGTTAATTTTCTTCGGAAGAAAAAGGTCCTTGAAAACATATAATTGCCAAAGAGAATTTTTAAGCTTCGGAAGATATTTTAGAAATTTCTTCCAAAGGTAAAATACTTGAGCAGTAATGTAAGGAAAGTCTTCCGAAGATAATTTACAAGCAAAAATTTCTTCCAAAGTTAAAAGCATAACTTCCGAAGGATCAAATTTTCATAAATCTAAGGAAAGTCTTCAAAAAGTTTTTCATCCAAAGAAAACAAGAGCTTATGAAGGTGATGAACTAGACAACTTAGGACACACATATTTTAAGAAATAATAAGAATTAGTTTTAAGAAAACCCTACTCAAAGTTGATCATCCTAATAGCTGATACAAGATATTTGAATCTTTGTTCATCAAAAGCCTATGTAAACAGATCAACATATTGTTCATCTATGTGAACTTTGACTAGTTTAATTAATCCCTTTTCATAAATATCTCTTATAAAATGATACCTGATGTTGATGTGTTTGGTCCTTGAGTGCTGCATAGGATTCTTTGTGATTGAGATAGCATTATTGTTGTCTTTGTGAATAGGAGTCTCCTTGAAGTTGAACCCATAGTCCAGCATCGATTCTGAATCCAAAGCACTTGAGCACAGCAGCTTGCAGCAGTAATGTATTCAGCTTCAGCAATTGATGCAGAGACACAGGATTGTTTCCTACATTTCCATGAGACAACCCTTCCACCATGAAACTAACATTCTCTCAGATGTAGACTTTGTAGTCATATTGTAACCACCATAATCACTATCTGTATAAGTATACAGATTTAAGTCAGGATTCTTAGGATACCATAAACCAAGTGTTGAAGCACCCTTAAGGTATCTTAGAATTATTTTGACAGTGATAAGATGAGACATCTTAGGGTTGCCTTGATATCTTTCACAGATGCAAGTGGCAAACATAGTATCAGGCCTGCTAGCAGTAAGATACATAAGAGACCCAATCATAGCCATGTATAAGTGTTCATCTACACAATCCCCCACAAGATCAGGTCCAAGGGAGTGGTTTCTAGCTATGGGTGTCTTAGCAATCTTACAATCAGTCATGTTGAACCTCTTGAGTATGTCCTGAACATACTTTGACTGACTAATGAAGATGCCATCTTCAACTTGCTTCACTTGAATTCCCAGAAAGATATTGAGTTCCCCCATTGCACTCATTTCAAATCTATCCTTCATCAGCTTCTCAAAGTCTTTGCAGAGATTTGGATTAGTTAAACAAAGATGATGTCATCCACATATACTTGAACTAGCAATATTTCATTTCCCTATCCTTTGATGAAGAGAGTTGCATTTATTATACCTCTCATGTATCCATGCTTGCAAACATATTGAGATAGTGTTTCATACCATTTCCTGGGTGCGTGATGCAGCCCATAAAGAGCATTGTCAAGCTTGTAGACATAATCAGGATGATCAAGATCTACAAAACCAGGTGGTTGTTTGACATACACCTCTTGATCAATCATTCCATAGAGAAAAGCACACTTTACATCAAGTTGAAAGACTTTGAAGTTCTTGGATGCAACAAATTCCAGGAATATCCTAACAGCTTCCAGTGTTCCTACAGGAGCAAAGACATCTGTGTAGTCAACTCCTTCTTCTTGTGTATATCCTTGAACAACTAGTCTAGCTTTGTTCTTGATGATAAAGCCTCTATCATCCTTCTTGTTCCTAAAAACCCATTTGGTTCCAATGGTAGTCTTCCCATGAGGAAGAGGGCATAGGTTCCAAACTTTTTGTCATTGAATTGAAGCAGCTCTTCTTGCATAGCTTCAATCCAACTTCCATCCTTTAAAACCTCATCAACTTTCTTTGGCACTATCTAGGATAAGAAACAAGAGTGAAGACAAACATTTGCTTCATGGGTTTGTCCTCTTGTTCTTACCCATGAGACAACATCTCCAATGATGTTTGTGGTGGGGTGGGACTTGTGGACCCTTAGCTGAGGGATCATAGCAAGTTGCTAAGAAAGATCTTAATTGGAGAAATGTAGATCTAGCATAGATGTTTCACCCACCACATTAGCACACTTATCAAGAGAGACTTGATCCAAGGAGTGTGTGACATCATTGATGTTATCATCTATAGAGTGGTTATCAGCATAAACAAAGTCTTGATCACTGTCACCACTACCATCATTGACTTCAGTAGTTGAAGCATCTTTATTTAGTTGTGGAGCCTCTGAGCTGGAATTTGAAGGCATACCAGATGTATCAACTGAGTTTGTCATTGTGGTGCTAATAGAAACCTCATTTGCAGAAGTAGTTCTAACTGGAGCTGAAAATGTGTTACTTGAAGGTCTTGTCAGCTCAAATCTTGGATCAGGATCACCTATATTTAACTTTTTTACAGATCCTGACATAGTCTCACAAGATTGGTTAAAACAGTTGGTAACTAAATCAAGATCAAAGAGCCAATCAGGACCAGAACCAGCCACACACGGTGTGTGTTCATTGAATGTCACATTGGCTGACTCCTCAACAATTCTTGTTCTGAGATTGTATACTCTGTAAGCCTTAGCTAGGTAAGAAGTATACAATGAAGTGTCCATTATCTGATTTCTCAACAAATTTGGCAATTTGATCTTTGGTATTCGAGATGGTGCAAGGACAACCAAATGACCTGAGAAAACCAATGAAAGGTTTTCTCTTGTGCCAAAGTTCATAAGGAGTCTTGCCATAAGTACACATAGCAGACAGTGTTGACTGCCTCTGCCCAGAAGGTGATGGGCAGCTTAGAGTCAGACAACATGGTTCTTGCAACTTCAATTAGTGTCCTATTTATCCTCTCAGCAACACCATTTTACTGAGGAGTCCTGGGAGCATTATATTGTCTTGTAATACCTTTTTGATCACAAAATGTTTCAAGGATTTGGTTCTTGAATTCAGTTCTCTGATCACATCTTATGATTTTGACCTTGTGATCAGATTGATTTTCAATATTTAAGATGAGGTTCTTTAGAATCTTAGGAGTCTCATCCTTAGTTATAAGGAAAAGAACCTAGTGAATCTTGTAAAGTCATCAGTGATCACCAAACAACAAGAGGTCCTTCCTAGACTCATTACACTGGTAGGCCCAAACAGATCCATAGGTAACAAGTGTAGGGGAGTACCGATGGAGTACCTTTCCTTAGGCTTCTGAGATACCTTGTGTTGCTTTCCTTTCAGGCATGCAACACAAAGGTAATCACTTGTAAAATCTTTCTTTGGCATTCTTGTTATCAAATCATTCTTAATCAGTTTATTCATGTTCTTAAAGTTTACATGGCACATTCTTTTATGCCATAGGAAAGACTCATCACTATTTACTTTAGACAGAAAGCATGAAACTTCTCCAGAGAGAGATGTTTCTTGCAGATCCATCTTGTACATGTTCCCTTTCCTGGGGGCTCTATGCAGAATATGCTCATGAGGAATGACCACCTTGGCTTGAGAACAATGCACTCATTCTCAGTAAAGAGCATGTTATGACTCTGATCACAAAATTAGGATACACTCAGAAGATTGTACCCAAGCTCTCTAAAAAATTTTACATTTACAATGCTGAGTTTACCATTTGTGACCATGCCCCTTCAAGAAATATAACCACCTTCATCTCCTCCAAAAGCAATTGGCCCTCCATTAATTCTTTCAAAATTCTAGAGTAGTGACCTATTGCCTATCATGTGCCTGGAACAGCCACTATTAATGATCCAGACATTTTTGTTTGTCTTTAGCTATCCCTGAACAAAGAAAAATGATTAGTTACATTTGGAAACCCAAGCCTTAATTGTCTTGGGCTCACTAATTGAAACATAAGGTAATGCAACAGTAGTAGTTCCTATTGTTGTGCTAGGAGGATCTTGAGCTGTTGTTGATGGAAAACTCTCAGTCACTTGGTCTTTCTTTGACTTCCACACCACCTTTGGAAGTTTAGACTTGACCTTTAATATTTCGGAAGCTATTGAGACTTTGGAAGTTTTGATGACTGGACCTTCGAATGATTCTGCAAGCACTGCATCAGACTTCAGTGCTTTGGAACTATTCCTTCCTTTCGAGACCAAATTTTCTTCTGAACGCAATTTTCCATTTCCCTTCTTATTAGTTTTAGAGCTTTTGAAGGAAACAGATTTTCCTTCCGAAGCTTCAATCTTCTTGGAACTCTTGAAAGTCCTTGTATTGGTAATGTGAAGAGTACCTTTAGGATTGTATGCACAATCCTTTGCAAGATGAGCAATACCATCACACATAACACACTCCATTTTCTTCTTCCAAGAGCCTTCTGGGAACAAGAATGACTTTGGTCACATCACTTCTCCACCCGTTTGCAGATGCTGAGACAGTCCTTTTGGGTTAGGGACTGTTCTTGGAGTTTGATGGTCCAGGCTGTGTAGCAGTGGTACACAGCAGATAAGTCTTCTTCATGGTACTAAGATGATTTGAACATGAACTATAACTCTTAGTACAAGAGTTAAGGTTGATGTCTTCAGTCTTTACCACTTCAAACCATGCAAAGATAAAAACTTGTTTCTGCTTAGAGTCAGAAGAAGCTTTGATCTCTTGAGCCTTCCTTGCTTTCCTTTCGCTCTTTCCAATCAAGTTCTTTCTCCTTGACTTGGTTGTCACAGTCTTTTTCTTCTCCTCAAAAGGATAGTCGTCCTTCTTAGAATCCTCCTCTTCACACTTCTCAGAGGAATTCTTTACTATCATTTCTTCATCCTCTTCACTCAAAGGATCTATGAGAGGAAGCTCATCTTCACAAGTTTCACACCTAGGTGATCTTACTGACAAGATTGTGTGTGGAGGAGCTATCTCAATTGATTCTAGTCTCTATTGGTTTTAATAGCACACTTTGTTGGGCAAGGATGAGGATATCATGTTCTTGAAGGTCTCTTCTTCAAGAACACACTTATCTGCCCTGGCTTTGCTGATCACAAGCTCAGCCTGGCACTCAATCAGTTTGGTTATGAGATCCTTGATTTGAGTCCTAAAATCTATATGCTTATGTTTTAGAACTAAAATTGTTTACTCTTAGTCCTCTATATTCAGTTTATAATCATTTTCAGATTTTCTAAAATCAGCTTTTATAATGTTTAAGGACTCAAGATCAGATCTCATTTCCAAGTTATAGGACCTGTATCTACTAACTTTAGCAATGCATTCAGGGGTACAGAGATGTTCCAATACCTTGGCTTTATCATGATCTGCCATCAATGCTTGGTTTGGAGAGGCATCTTTCACCTAAAAGCTCCAGTCAAAGCCTCCATCTTCAATAGCAACAATAGCCCGCTGCTTTGGCTTCTCATTCTGGGGAACTTTATGAGTGTAGTTGGGTTTGGACTGTGTTTGGCCACCATTTGTTCAAGTTACAGTTGTAACACTTGACTTTGCTTTTGTCCAGGCCAAACTTTCCACTGGTTGCATTGCTTGTAAACTTCCTCCCATTCTACTTGTAGAACTTCATAGCTCTATGAGTGAGAAGAGCCATCTGCTGGACTATCTCCATGTACTCCAGATCATCTGGATGGATACAATCTAGGTCTTCAAGGGTGAACAAAAAGCTACCACAACTTTCACTAGAAGACATAAAGGCTTGAGAAGAACGTTTCTCTTGGAAAGGGCTTCCTTGAGTGTAGTTCTCCTTTGGTGTCTTTGGGAAGGTGATGAAAGGACCCTTTGGTGAGTTGTTAGGGTAGCATATGAGATGATGTTGAGGTTCTATGCTATCCCTTTCAACCACATGAAGGGCTGAACCCATTTGATTGTTGGAGTTTCTAGATGAACCTCGCATGTTTATCTCCATTTGGTAGCCACTAAGAATCCCATATAACTCTATCAGAGTGAGAGTTTTGAGATTCTCAGTCCTCTTGATCAGCACACAGTAGTGTATCCACTTCCTAGGAAGTGAGGACATGAACTTCCTTACGAAGTCCCTATTTTCAAGAGGAACTCCTCCATCCCCAAGGGTATCCACAATTTCAACATACCTGAAGTATTGCTGAGTCATGGTTTCACCTGCTTTGAAGGTGAGGTTTTCAAACTGCTGCTTCTGGAGATCCTTCTTGTTCTCCTTAGCTTGAGAGGAACCCTAATACATTACTTTCAATGCATCCCACAGCTGCTTAGCTATTTTTCATTTCTTGAAACCTTTGTATATAGAGTTTGGAAGAGCAATCTAAAGGGCTGTCATGGCTTTTCTATCAATCTCTACTCTCTTCGTATCTTCATCAGAGTAGTTTGCCACAGCCTTGGGGATCATACCACCACCAGTAGTAGATGGGGTGCTTGGTATGTAAGGTCCATTCTCAAAAGATTCCCACATTCTTGAGTCTAGAGACCTGATGAAAGCTTCCATTCTCAGGCACGAGGTGTCAAAGTCAACAAGACTAATCAATGGGGACTTGTTCATGGTTCTAGTTTCCATATCAGTTTTGGAAATGGTTGCCATTTAAAAAGTTTAGTATTTGTGTGAGTGAGGGATCTTAATATGGTGAGATCTTATGTCAAGAGCCTGGAAGCACTGATACCAAATGCAGGACCGTTGAACGGTGGTCAAATACAACACAACAACACAAAGAGGAGAGCAACTAAACTTAATCAAAAAGTGAACTGGATTAACCACAAGTAAAGACACTAAGAACACAAGTAATTAAGAGACAAAACACAAGAGCAAGATACACATGGAGATGGTTTTCAAGATTGTAGTATATTGCTTTCTCAATGTTCTATTACAAGTGTCACAAAGAATAAAGATAAAGTTACAAGAACATGAGATGCTTATACTACATCCTACAACCGATCATACTATGAAAGCCAACAGGATACAATTGCCTAGACACAACACAAAATCAATTGCAGAGAAAAAAAGGCGGATTGCCTTTTTGACTTTGTGGCTATGACATGCCATAGCTCACATCCTTATCTATTACAAAAAAGATAAAGTACATGAAGTAGAAAGTTACAAACTCAAGACCTCAATGTACAGTTACCAAAAGCATGTACCTTTTCACCAACTCATGTAAGTTGGTGACTTTACATAGTTGCAGCGAAAAGGGGTCCAGCTTTATAGAAAAATACATCAGATAAAGCATGTTGTTGAAAGTCTTTGAAAGAAATCTGTCTTCTAGAGTGGAGCTTCGGAATACATTGTCTTTGAAGGTTTGGAAGACTTCATCTTCGGCTTCGGAAGATATTGGTCTTGGCTTCAGAAGGTTTTACATGTAGAGTATATTCGGTTGCTTGTGTAAAACTTCCGAAGCATTCTTCTTCAATGCACTTGTGCAACATGCATGATAGACTTTGGATGTTTGGGTTGCATCAGCCTCTTCATATCATCTCTACAGGGCGTGCTTGGCTAGGCACAACCCCGTGCGTGTCAAAATTCATCTTAAATTTTACCTGCAATGTTCCAGAGTCGTCAGCAGAGATGGTGGAAAAACTTTTCAGAGACACGGGGGCATGCTTCAAGAGGCACGGCCCCGTGCTTGTGCTTGTAAAGTCCTAAAAATTGTAAAAATTTAAGAAAACTTTATGTACAGGTGTCGTGTTTAAGTTTCGGGTCTTCGGCACGACCCTTCCACGCAATTAGTTATCATTGGGGCGGAGGGTAATTCCTCCAAGGGAATCTTGGTTGGTCCATCATTGTACAGTTTCAAATGATGACCATTCACTTTGAAACTTAAACCTTCGTGCTTATAAATTTCAATGGGACCATTCAGAAACACGTTTTTGATCGTATAAGGTCCAGACCAACGTGGTTTCAGTTTTCCGGGAAACAAGCGTAAACGAGAGTTGTACAGTAAGACATGTACTCCCACATGAAATCGTTTTTTGTTCTTTAATTGAGTGTCGTGGAATTTCCTAGTATTTTCTTTGTAAACCCTAGCGTTTGCGTACGCTTGTTCTCTTAATTCCTCCAATTCATGAATTTGTAGGAATCGATTCTTTTGTGCAAGGTCTTGGTCCAGGTTTGCTGCTTTAAGTGCCCAAAAGGCCTTGTGCTCCACTTCCACAAGTAGATGACACGGCTTCCCATAGACTAGTTTGAATGATGTTGTGCCGATGGGAGTCTTATAGGCTGTTCGAAAAGCCCATAATGCATCATCTAACTTGGTAGACCGGTCCTTGTGGTTTTGATATATAGTTTTCTCAAGGATTTGTTTGATGCCTTAGTTAGTGACTTCGGCTTGCCCATTCGCTTGTGGATGGTAAGCAGTTGTAAAGCGATGGTGAACTCCATAATGCGCCATTGCTCGTTCGAGCTGATTGTTAAAGAAATGAGTTCCTTGGTTACTATTTAGAGCTTTGGGGGCACCAAACGAGAGAATATTTTCTTAAGGAATTTGACAATGTTTCTAGTATCATTAGTAGGCAGGGCTTGAAATTCAGCCCATTTTGAAATGTAATCAACTGCTACCAAGATGTAACGATTGCCAAATGACACCGGGAATGGCCTATGAAATCAATACCCCATATATCAAATACCTTGCATACTTCAACTGGTTTCTAAGGCATCTCATCCCGTGTTGAGATATTCATTGCTCTTTGACATGCATCACAAGTGCGTACCATGTTGTGAGCATCTTTGAAGATCATGGGCTGGTAACATGAAGAGTCATATACTTTCTTGGCTGTTAAGGTTGCTCCGTGGTTTCCTCCTATGGGTCCTTCATGATAGTGCCTTAGGATTTGTTCTCCTTCACTTCTGTATACGCATCTTCGAATGAGTTGGTCTGCACCGATTCTGAATAGATACGGGTCTTCCCAATAGTAATGTTTGATATTAGCAAAGAATTTCTTCTTTTGCTCATAAGTCATTCCTTTGAGAAGGATTCCGCTTGCTAAGTAATTGCGAAATTGGCGAACCAAGGATGCTCATCGATTGAGGGTTGACTGTGCATAAGGAATTCGTGAGGAAAATTGTCATTTATTATGGCTTCCTTAGTTTGTGAGGGACTTGAATCCAACAAATAAATCTCAGCTTTGCATCTTGTTTGTTGAACAAATAATGAATAGCCGCATGATCGGTGTAAACAATTATTTTTGAAAGGATTAGATACAAGCGGAATTTGTCAAATGCAAAAACTACTACAAGATGTTCTTTTTCGGTGGTAGTATAGTTTTCTTGTGCGTCATTTTGGGTATTGCTCGCATAATGAAATGGGTGAAATTGCTTGTCTTTCCTTTGTCCTAATACGGCTCCTACCGTGAAATCGCTTGCGTCGCACATGAGTTCAAATGGTAGTGCAAATCTAGAGAAACCATGATTAGAGCGGTTACCAGTCTCTCCTTAAGCAAGTTGAATGCACTAATGCATTCGTTAGAAAATATGAATTGAGGGTCTTTCTCAAGAAGTTGAGTTACTAGTCGAGCGATTTTTGAGAAATCTTTGATGAAACGGTGGTAGAATCCTTCATGACCTAGGAAACTTCTAATATCTTTCACGGTTATAGGATGTGGAAGATTAGAAATAGTGTCGACTTTGGCTTGATCGACTTCAAGGCCTGCTCGAGAGATTTTGTGTCCTAACACTATTCCTTCCGTAACCATGAAGTGGCACTTTCCCAATTTAGAACAAGGTTAGAATCTTCAGATCTAACCAGCATCTTTTCCAGATTTTTAAGACATTGCTCTAATGAGTTTTCCAAGATGGAGAAAGCATCCATGAATACTTCCATTGAGTGTTCAATCATGTCTTGAAAAATTGCTACCATGGATCTTTGAAATGTAGCAGGAGGATTACACAGTCCAAAGGGCATTCACCGATAAGCAAATGTGCCATATGGACATAACCTGAGAAACCATCCAGGAAACAATAGAACATTTTTCGAGATAATCTCTCAAGCATTTGGTCGATGAAAGGAAGACATAAGTGATATTTCCTTATGGCATCATTGAGTTTGCGATAGTCTATGCAAACTCTCCATCCTGTAACCGTACGAGTAGAAATAAGTTCATTCTACTCTTTAGTTACAGCAGTAATTCCTCCTTTCTTTGCAACAATTTGGGTGGGACTGACCCAAGGCGAATCAGAATTAAGGTAATTCAAACCGGCATCTAGTGGTTTGATTACTTCTTTCTTCACCACCTCTTGCATGCTCGGGTTTAAACGTCTATGAGGTCAAATGACAGATTTGAAGTTCTCTTCCTCAATATTTTTTGAGTGCAAAACGATGGATTGATTCCCTTGATATCCATGATTTTCCATGCAATTGCTCGTTTGTGTGCCTTAAGCATATTGAGCAACTTGTTCTTCTCATCAATTGATAAGGAGGATGAGATTATGACAGGAAGTTTAGATGTGTTTTCAAGAAAAGCGTATTCAAGATGAGATGGAAGTTCTTTGAGCTCTAAATCTTGTGGGTCTTCGATAGAAGGTTTGGCTTTCGGTTCTAGATCTTGCTCAATGATCTCAAATGGTTCTTGATGAAATGTTGTTTCATCAACTTCAAGTTCTGGAATGATTTGGTTCTCATAGATGGGTTCGGTGATTTGGACCTCTATTAATTGAGTGTTGCAAACTTCATTTTGAAGAGTTTTCTTCAAATGACAGCTTATGATCGAATCGCAAGCATCAACGTAATAGAGTGAGTCATCATAGATTGGCCTATATCGGAAGTTACTTCCTCCTCGTCTACTCTAAGCGTGAGTTTTCCTGTACAAACATCAATGAGGGCTCGAGCAGTTGCTAATAAAGGTTGACCAAGGATAAGAGGAACATTTTTGTCCTCATCCATGTCAAGGATCACAAAATCAACGGGAAATATGAATTTGTCAATTTTAACTAAGAGATTTTCAATGATGCCCCTTGGATATTTGACAGAACGGTCAGCTAACTGGATGCTCATACAGGTAGTTCTGGTTCACCTAAGTTTAATTTTTCAAGAACCGCATAAGGCATAAGGTTAATGCTTGCACCTAAATCAGCTAACGCATTACTAATAGAAAGATTTCCCATTAGGCAAGGTATGGTGAAAGTTCCTGGATCAGTCATCTTTTGAGGTAGTTTGTTTTGAAGAACTGCAGAGAATTCCTCATTCAAAACCACCTTTGATAACTCTTCTAGATTCTTTTTGTTTGACAAGACACCTTTTAGAAACTTAGCATAGTTTGGCATTTGTGCTAAGGCCTCCACCAAGGACAGATTGTTGTGAAGTTGCTTCAACAACCCAAGGAATTTGCCATATTGTGCCTCCATTCTTTGTTGTCTCAAACGACCTAGATATGGTGGTGGTGGAACATAGGGTGGTAGTGGAATGTATTTCTTGGTTGGTTCTTTAATAACAACAGGTTGCTTTTGCTTATCACTTGCAGTACTTGGAGTTTCAGTTTCTACTTCTTCAAGGATGGGTTGTAATGCGAGTGCATCACCTTGAGTGGTTTTGTCATTCCTGGTGGTGATGGCTTTCACTTGAGCATTAGGGTTTGTCACAATGTTACTGGGCAAAGCTCCTTTAGGTCTTTTAGATAGTTGTGCTATTTGACCTACTTGGTGTTCTATGGTCTGCAATGATGCTTTGTTGCTTTTGATTTCAGCTTTGTTTCTTTGGAACCTCTCCTCATTTCTTCGATCAGATTTTGGGATGTACTCATCTGTGGCTTGTGTGGCTAACAACAACTACAGCAATAAGCCTTCCTTTGATGATGCTCCACGGTCTTGGTTGCTTGGACATTGGTATGGTGGTTTCTGTTGTTGGTAAGGTGGCCTTCGATTGAATCCAAATGATTGCTGGTTATTACCAGCATCTCTGTAATTCGAGTTGCTTCTCTAATTAAGTTATTATTGTATGAGTTTTTTGGACCTCCTATGTAGTCAACATCTTCAACTATCATAATGCCTTATGGGTATTCATTGGTCTTGTGTGAACTTCCACATGTGTTGCATCGTGTTGGAGTTTTCTTTAGCCCGCTTTGCAATTGTTTGAATTTTTTGTTTAGAGCTTCTAATTGGGCTGCAATTAGGGTTTCAGAGTCTACTTCATGAATACCTTTAGGACTAGGTTTTCTACTTAAGGGATTCTAAGAAAAGCTCTTCTTAGCTGCTCTTTCTAAGGCTTGGTATGCTTCTGCTGGTGTGACACTTCCGAAATCTCCTCCCGCACTTTGGTCTATCGCTTGCTTGTGCGCTCCGTTGATTGCATCATTAAAGGTTTGACATTGCGGTCACAGATCAAGTCCGTGATGTGAGTATCTCCGAAGGAGACTTTTATATCTCTCCTATGCTACGTGTAATGATTCTCGTCGTCTTGGCTAAAACTTTTGATGCTGCTTCTTAGTTTGGCTGTGCGATCGGGTGGAAAGTATTTTAAAAGGAATTGTTCAGCCATTTCCTCCCATGTGGTGATGGAGCCAGGCGGAAGTGAATCAAGCCATTTGATAGCTCGGTCCGAAAGTGAAAATGAAAAAAGTCTTAGTCGAATGGCATCATCTGAACAGTTGTTGATTTTGAAGGTAGCACAGATACGAAGGAATCGTGAGATGTGAGCATTAGGATCTTCGTCTTGTAATCCATGGAACTGATCAAAGTTTTCTACGAGTTGGATAATACTAGACTTAATCTCGAAACTATTGGTCGCTATTACTGGTTGGACAACACTAGACTCGTAACCATACATTGGCGGTGTGGCATAGTGTGTCATCTTCATTACCTCCTCTTGGTTAGCCATGTCTTCTTCAGATAGTGTACCTTCCAAAATGTCTTCTTCAATGACTTGTGCTGCTTGTTGTGACTTTTGCGCAATCTTTGACGGAAAAATTCATTCGGGTTCCGAAAGAGGCGAAACAACTTCAAACTAGACGAGTCGGACATTCACTAACTTGAAGAAGCATAAACTACTAAGGCCTAAAATGAATCAGGCAAATGTAGCTAAACTAACTAAGGCAAACTACCTAACAAATATAAAATGAAGTTTGAACAAAAATATATTAAGAAGTTATATACAAGATAGTCAAAAATTTAGTTTGTCTTTCAAACTGCCGTGTGTCCCCAGCAACGGGGCCAAAAACTTGATGGATGGGATAGTATATATGTTTTGATAAATTGTTTACTCACAGATTCAGTTTTAATTCTTTATTACAAATACTAAATCACACACATAAAAGGGAAGTGTACCTATCGTGTGGTAATATGGTGTTGGTAAGAACCGAGTATCAATCCATGGACACACCTAGCCTACTTAACAAACTTGACGTTTGACTATCAGATTTGGTTTTTGTTAAAGAAAATGATAAGTTGCATTGGAAAGATTTTTAGGGTTTAAAAACAATGATAAAAATAAAGTAAACTAAGATTTGAAGCGTTTGAATTTAAAACCAAGGAATAAAAGTTATCATCCTAATTAGACTCCACTTTCGTAACTGTGATGAATTTGTGGTGTGATTTAAAGATATGGATTAATGTAATTATGTTAATGTTTATAAAGATGAGCTGACGCGATTTCTTGTCTATCTTGCTGCCGTAGTGACTAGGATTATGTCAGGTTGTGTTTTACTGCTTAGATCAAAGCCCTAGTAATGTAGGTAAATCTTTTGTGACCTATTTGACATATGATTTCTGAAAACATAGCTTAATGTTACAAAAGAGTGATCTAGTTCCTTCCTAACGTACCATTAATTTTAGAAAACCATAACAATTACTAAAGATTTCTCAAACAAATAAAAGGGCACCCGCAAATGATCATAAAGTTAAGGTGATATGATTTCTAATAACCATTTCTAGTTCATTAGCCATGGATTTATTATGAAGATTGGTTTTGCGAGTGAAAGTTAATCATACAGTTTTCAACCTTGTATGACAATCACAATCACAAACCATAAATTTTTAACTTTCTGTTCAAATGTAGATGCTACCTATCAATAGTTTTCCCAAGACCACAGTTCATCAAAAATTACATAAGTTTCATCTGATTATGATGATAAAAGGAGTTTAGCTTATAATGAGCTTGAACATAACAACAAATAACAAACAAGATAGGTATGTAATCATCAGTGAAATTGAACAATCAAATCAATGGATGACGTTTAGGCGATCCCGAGCTCCCTCAAATTTTTGTATGCACCTCCGAGCCTCCAAATGACCTTGAAGTCTTGATTCCCAAGAAAATTCTACAGAATAACTCTCACACTAAAGCTTGCCAAAAATAGTGAACTTAGGCTTCTGCTTATAGCTTTAGGGTTTAGGGTTTAGGTGAACTTAGGCTTCTACTTATAGCTTTTCTGGAGTGTTTAAGCACGGCCCCGTGCATAAAAGGCACGGCCCCGTGCTAGTACAACGCTTACGAAAGTTGGTCGGCTCGTACAGGCAGGTTGTGTCGGGCACGACCCCGTGCTAAATAGGGCACGACCCCATGTTGGAGGTGGGGCACGGCTCCGTGTCTACTTTTAGGGGATAGTACTTTTTGTCTTGTGAGATGTCCAAACATGGGGGTGTGTTAATTTAGCATGGGGGTGTGTTAATTTAGCACGGGGCTGTGTTTCTAGAAAGGCATGGGGGCGTGCTTAATAAGGCACGACCCCATGCTTGGATTATAAAGCTCGGAATACTTCAATTTCTTGTTAAATATGCTTCTTTTGTCGATCTTGCCCTTTTAAACACCTCAAAAACAATTTAACAATTTATAAGTACATTTTCAACATTTTAAGGAAGATATTTAGGAATAATTGATGTGCTTTTGATAGCATTTTTATGTATAATCTGGAGCATATCAAGCACCTTCCCAGAAGGCCTGCTATAGAGATTGGTAGGGTGTGCAAGGAGCAGAGATAGCTTTGTAGATCCTCGAACTCCTCAAAAAGCAATAATCCCACAAAACTCGGTAGCATTCCGAGTGGTCGCACCCAGATGAGCATAGATGTTGTGCTTGGTGTTGATAGTCCACCTATCAGCCATGTTGCTATAACACAAGATATATAAACATTAGATTTGTGCATAACATAGGGCAGTTGAAGTTAAACTGTTTTGAGATCAGTCAGGTTCAATCATGCGACTAAACCATACGATTGAGTTCAGTCGTGCGATTGAGCATGCGGCTGAGTTCAGTTGTGTGATTGAGCTTGCGACTGAACTTAGTCATGCGTTAGCCCATGAGGTTGAGTCAATCAAGCGACTGAACTTAGTCATGTGTTAGGCCATGAGGTTGAGTCAATCATGTGACTGAACTCATACGCCTGGTTCATTCATTCGATTGAGTCATACGGCCACTCAATCGTGCGATTAAAGTTAATCGGCACGTCCATTCATATAACTCTCTATTCGGCATTTTAAATCTAATTCTTGGTCAAAACTTAATGTTAAATGTTGTGTATTGGCTCATTAGACTCGCAAATACTCAAAATAACACATAATGTTCTTTAAATCAACGATTATGTCCATTTAGGTGGTTTATTTTGAAGAGTTTGTCTAAGTTCTTATTTTTAATGGTTTCGGTCCTTAGGGCTTAATTAAACGGGACCTTGAAGTCGATTTTGGTCCCACATTACCTGTAGACGTAGAAAGTAAATGTTAGAATCACAATCAAGATACTAATCAATCAAACAAAATTTGTGCAGAGTCTCGGTACTTTGGGCTACTAAGGGTGATTGAGGGGTGATGAGAACATGCATCTGACTACCCGCTATTTATACTAAGTTAACATTCAGTCATGTGTCTGGACCCATTCGCATGCTTCATTCGTGCCACTAGGTTTCAGTCGTGCGACTTGCTTATACGTATGGTTCAATCGTGCGATTGGCTCATACTTGTGATCCAATTGTGCGACTGGTCCATACTTTTGGTCCAATCGTGCGATTGGCCCATACTTATGAGTTTGACCTTGTACACTTTCAAACGTACACCTGTAACTATTGATAAGATGTTATGACCGATGATCATCTCAGACATGACCTTTTTAATTTGAAAAACTGTCTGATCACCTCAGACATGATCCTTTTAATTTCAAAAACCCGATTGGTCACCTCAGACATGACCACTTTTAGTGAGTGATTCACAGATTGAATCCAGATGTATAGTCTGACTTTTACCTAACAAATAACTAATAGTTAAATAAAACAACTTAAAATTTTAAAAGGAAACAAGATATATTTTTGTATTTTTGATTGGAGATGGATTTAAACCTATTAGAGTACTTATAACCGATTTGACTTCCTGGACAACACAGCTTCAAGTCTATTTTATAATTTCTAGTACAATTCATTATGGAATTATACAGGTATATCAGAATCATTTGGGACATTTTTATAAACTATTTTGATCATAGATTTTTGTTTTGACTGAGAGTCGATAGCAATTTTACAAAATCATACTAGAGCTATAAGATGCACACAATGATTTTGACTTTCAAGAACTGCAGCTCACGATGATTGATAGTATACTTGTCCTCTTAAATCCATAGACAAATTTTTGACATACATTAGTGATGAGTTTCGGTTAATTATTTTCAACGAACAATTGTGGAACCCACACTTATACGGTAATCAACATTCCTCTGGAGATTTTTGAGCGGTGTACGGGTATTTGACAAGAAGAAACTATTTTAAGAGCTTTCAAAGAGATGACAAGCCTCTGATCAGTGCCACCGCACAACAGAGAAGTGCAAACTACAATGAACTCTAGAATATTTAGGTTATGCTTATCCTCAGGTCAGTGTCACCGCACAACAGAGAGGCACACAACCTATCTTCTTATTAGAGCATTTATTTTTCTTTTTACACATAACGCACCAACAACATAAGTTATTAGCTTGATTGCATTTAGCATTTTTGCATGTGCTTTGCTCATTTTCATGGTCGTCCATACACATTTGTGGTGTTTATTTTGCTCTTCACCCCTTATTGGAACTGCGTTGATTGTGTTAACCAGGGATAAGATACGAACACATAGCAAGTTGAACAACTTAGTTTGAATTTTAAACCACCAATGAGGTTTAGTCATCGATTGTGTTGAATCTACCAATACATCATATAATGAACTAGCAATCTCTAGGTCTACTTTATCTATGTTACCTTAGTAGCATACTAGTTTTACTATCATTTTTCCTTTTATTTTGCATAGACTTCTTAGACTTATACTTTGAATTTTGCATCTTAATCATTTAAAATCTTTTAAAGTCCCAAACAATCTATTCCCTCTGTATAATCATTTTCCATAAACATTGAATTAGAATCACAGATTCGATTTTATTTCTTTTAGCTAAGCAATCCTCCTCCCTCGTTTTTATAAGTAGTTAAATACTGCATGAATTTAATACTAATTTAACCTATTCTCCTCCTAAAATTCTTAAACCAAAAATATTTTTTTGTGTTTTTTGGATTTTTACTAGACAGAAAATAAGTAAAATAAAATAAAACAAACGAAAATTAACTATACTAGTCGGACTACGTGACTGGGTTTGAGTAAGAGTGATATTCTTACTGAGAATCAAATATGATAATCAAGTCAATGATTGTGTGGCGGAAACAAACAATCAAAGAACATTCAAGAAAGAAAATTACTCATAAATGCTGTTTATATTGATATATGAAAGTTGATAAGTTACAGAGAATAATTACAACAAAAATTCTTTATATATCAGCCGTCACCTCAGTACGAGGTTAACTATTCTATTTATAGGCAGACAAGATTCCTTTACAAAATGACTAAACTACCCCTGACATATTACATCAGAAACTAGTCTAAGTCTTGATCCGTATTTCTGCTTGTTCATCCGCATTGACAAATGCGGATGAGATAATCTTGATCAACATTTCCACTTGATCATTAGCATTAGTAAGTTGGTCATCCACATTGGTTAATGCGGATGAACAAATGCTTGTGTGCATTTGGTTGGTCATCCGCATTTGTCAATGCGGATGATCAAAGTCTTGTCCGCATCTTCTTTTGTTCTTCCACATTAGTCAATTCGAAAGAGTAACTTGTTCAGCAGTAGTATTATGTCTTCCGCATTAGTCAATGCGGAAGAGTTAACACTTGTCCGCATCAGAGTTTTGTCTTCCGCATTAACTAATGCTAAAGATAACACTTGTTATTTTCTTGGCAGATCTTCATCCTCATTTCATCGTGGACATGTGGGATTCCAGCTGAACAATCATCAATTCACCCATTGAGTTGGCATGTATGATCCTTTCAGCTGGGTCTTCAGGAGGCAGTCTGAATACAGCTTTAGTGGGATCCAGGATAGCCTTGATCATGTTTACAAAATTAGTTGCTTCTAACATCCTATCTCTACTCAGCACATGTATTTTCATTCTGCTCATGTTGTAGATGGCTTCCATTGGTAACTTTTTCAGAGAGATAGGTTTCCATATGGAGATTGTGGAAAGACCATCTCTATGAATCAATAAACTCCCTCCCACATCCACTTCAAGCTTAACAATATTTGATGCATTTCAGAAAGAAGTGCATGTCTTGTTCACCAAATTTATTGTTTAATTACCTGAAGTGCCTAGTATAAATGTAGTGGATGTATGATTCATCAAGTAATCTTACTTCATATTCACTAAATAATCTTATGTCAGCTCCTTCTTTTCCTCCCCACTTCCTTTCTATCACTATTTCATAGGTTCTCTCATCATAGTACACGTTTGAGATGGGAGTGGAGGAATGAGTACCAGATACTACTTTCCTCTTCAATGACTCAGTTGGCTTTACCTTCAACTCAGGAATACAATTTCCTCTGCTTCCATCTTTTTCTTCTTATCTAGGGGATTGACAAAAGTTTTTTCTTTTCTTAAGCAAATTTTCTTTATTGAATTGAAGTTGTTAGTTCTTCTGAACATCTTAAGTATGTTCTCAAATTCATATCCCCTGAACATAGTTGCATGATTGATCAGTTCAAATTGAGCTAACTCCTTCAAATCATGAGTCTCAAAGGCATTTACTAGAGCTAAGTACTCTGTAAGAATTGTACTAGCCCTGAGATTCTCTTCACCATGAACATGTTCCATGTGCTATCATACTTCCATGCTATTATCTTCTGATCTACCTTCCCCTTAGGAGTAGACACCCCTCTCATCAGTTCTGCAGTAGTCAGTCCTTCTTGCAGCTTCAACTGAGATGGTTCTGCAAACCATTCAGGGTATTTATGGAGCACTAGGGCAAGTAGTTCTTGGTCTTTTATGTTCAACAGCATGTCTTCAGCTGACACTCTGCTTCTGGGTTTGGTCCTTGTCAATTCTTCTTCTAGTTTCATGAGTTTATCTTTCTTTTCATTGATCAATTGAAGAGTTGCAGCCCTTAAAGAATTTGTCTTCATGTTGGCAATCTTTCTTTTTGCGAATCCCTGACTTGAGAGATATTCCTTCATTTCCTTATCAGACATGTTATAAGGATCAAGAAATAATGATTCATGGGATGAGGTTGATTTCTTCATTTGAGACAACTTTTGTAGGGGACCCCTTCTTGGCAGTGGAATTTCATACCTTGTAGATTTCTTCAAGGATGAGTCTTTATGTTTTGGAGTATCCTTTGTCATTGTCTTCTCATATTCAGTGTCTATTGTTGGATCAAGAAAAAATTTCACTTTCTCTTCCTCCTCTTTCATTCTCTTATAAGTCATTCCAAATACATCATCAGGATCATAGCTTTGATTGATTAAAAACAAGGCTTTAATCTTCAAGTCATCAGTTTGAGCTTTGGTTACCATGTCTTCCATTGATTGTTCTTCTTTAATAGGACTGCCCATGAGAACATCCTTTTTAGCTTCATATTCATCAACAATTTCTCCTTCTTCTAAATCAATTGCTCTAGCCAACTTTTTCAACTAAGCTTCTTCCTGCTCATTTCTTCCAAAAATTCAACAATTGCTGCTAAACTTCTTGGATCATCTTTTTGTTTCTTTGCTGGTTCTTCTTCAGTTATTGGTCTCTTGCCTTAAGCTTTTTCAGCCATATACTTCCTCTTTTGTGAGTAAGTTTGAAGTTGAGGGCTAGAGGTTTCAGTTTGTTCTTTTGCTTAGGGACCTTTTCAGGTGTACTTGGCTCTGATCCTTCATTTTCCTTTTCTCAGTTTCTTTCTGTTTAGTTTCAGTTTCTTCTTTCCTTTCTTTTTCATATCTTTCTTTGAGTTCTTCCTTTTGTTCTTCAGTTAATGAAATAGCAGGGACGATTTGCAGAGTTAATTCCTTTTCCAAAGGCACTAGTGATTTGGGAATAAAAACAATAGGCTCTGTCTCAGTTCTTTGATTGTTTATGAATTCCCAAGAATTCATCATCAATGCTGAATTGTTCAGAAGCAAAACTATCCAAAGCACTAAAGAGTTCTTCAAATTCACCATTTTCAGAGTCTGAATATCCAGTGTTTCCAGTAAACACTACCATGTCTAGGCTTTGGTCTTTGATCTCAGTTTGACCGTCATCATCTACTTGTTCTTCAGTCTCATCTATTACTTGGTTGTCATCATCATCAACCTTATCTTGTTTTTCTATCTCTTCATCATCCTTCACTTTAGTTCTTTTGATTATCATTTCAAGCTCGGATTCTTTGGTTCTTGCTCTCAATTTCCTTTTCAAGTTTTGAGATGATATCAGCTTGTTCTTCTATGATGTTTTCTTGTTCCTCCATTGCAATAGTTTGTATTTCAAGAGTATCTATATGTCCACTCACTTCTTCTCTTGAGTGTTTCAATGCAGCTTTTAAATTTTCAATCTCTTTGTCTTGTTCTTTTCATTCAACTTCATATTTCTCTTAAGATCTTTCAATTCACATTCTTTCTCATCCAGTTCCAGGATTCTGTCATTTATGATTCCTGCTCTCCTGTTTAAAGTTCTTTCCATCCTTTCCACTTTGAGTAAGAACTCGATATTAATTCTCTTTTTCATCAAGCCTGTTGATTTTGGATTCATCATAGCTCTCTGAAGGAGTAGCCTCAGAAGGTTCTTTCATAGCTTTGGTTTGATCATGATGATCCTCCTCATCAGAAGATGATTTCGAAGCACTTGTTGATCCTTCTGTTTCAGCAGGGTGATCAAGTGATGATGGTAAAGGTTGGTAAGGAGAAATAGGCGATTGATGTGGTGATATTGAAGATTGAGGATGTGGTGATATAGGTGTAGGTTGAGTGGTCATTGGTGGTGTTGGTTGTGGTGATGGAAGTGATGATGGCTGAGGTAATGTTTGAAGAGATGGTTGTGTAGAGGGTTGGGGTATTTGTTGTGGTGATGGCATTGGTGATGGTATTGGTGATGGTATTGGTGATGGTATTAGGGATGGTATTGGTGATGGTATTGGGAAGGTTATGGTGATGGTTGTGGAGTTGTTTGAGCTATTGGTTGTGGAGGTGGTTGTGCTTGACCTGCTTGGTGTATTTGTTGAAGCATCCAAGGAAGAAGGGGTGAAGGGCACCACTGTAAAAGTTCCTTGGGTCCTTCTTCTTGATGTACTTATAGGATCATGCATCATAATGGGGAATGTTAAGCATAGATCCTTCATTAACAATGTCATGAAATGATTCATTGATTAGACATTGAATGAATCTTAGGTACATTAGAAACTTGTATCTCAACCCTTCTTGAATATTGGAGATTAGGCCATTGAATACATATGCAGACACGTTAAACCGTCTGTTGGTGCAGAGAGCACAGATTGCTGAAGATGTGAGGACTGGAATGTCATTCCATCCTATTTTCCTTTTAACAGACAATGTTGGAACATATGAATTAGGAATCTCCAAGGCAGATCCACTAATCCTTGGACTATCTATTTTGCTTCATAACTCCGTTCAGAACCAATTTTAGAGAAAAATGTGGTTATTTTCATCATCCAATTCAAGAGTCATCTACATTATCATTGAATTCCAGACATCTTCTAACTGATTCTTCTGTGATTCAGAGTGAGTTCACTGTTAATTCTCCCGGTTAGAACTTTTAGTCCATCCTCTTCAACCACTTCAACTGATTCCCAGAATGATCTGATGGGATTCTTGTAGATTGTTGGTCTTACTGTCATGGCATATGCTACCCTTGTGGTAGATAAGAATCTTATCATATCTCTAAGACCTTCGGCTTCAGGCACATCAGGGTTTAGATAACCACTGAAGTTATGGATCTTGCTCCATGTAAGGTTTGCCATGTAATCTGCATAAGAGACATATGTGTTAGTTAACAATTTTGACTTTAACTTTGCTTTGATTTGTTAATGTGACTTTGATTTGTTACACAATTTTCTTTTTCACTTTGCTCTGTTTTTCGCAGTAAACATAATGATCATGGTTTTCAATATCAGTTGAATTCCTATCAATTTATATGTTTATTGAGATCGAAAATGTGTATTACATCACATTAATGAGTTTGATTTTGGTGTTCTTCAATAATTTTCTCGTTCATTATTCGATTTAGGGTAACAGTCCGAGACTTAGGTTTTGGTTTCAAAATCTGTTGAAGTTATACCTTATCTTCGAAACGACTGTGGTTCTGAATCGATGACAAGAATGTTTAAAGATGAAACACATATAATCTTTAAATGTTTGTGACGATGATGATGATTGATGGCGGTGTACTGTAGGTTTGCGCTCATCTCACTATAAGTTCTCTCAAATTTGAAAAGTATCAAATGACCCGTTCGAATTCTTTTAAATAGTAAAATAATACAATTTGAGAAATTTTATAAGTTTACAAGTAGATACAGTCAACACTTTAGCAAATGCTGAAGGTTAATTTGTTTGATTTCGGTGATCCGCATTTGTTAACTGTAGCAGATGCGGAAGACTAACTTTTGACATTGACAGTCCGCATTTGACTACTTTTGGTAATCCGCATTTGTTAACTGTAGCAGATGCGGAAGACTAACTTTTGACATTGACAGTCCGCATTTGACTGTTTTTGGTCATCCGCATTTGTGACTGTAGCTAATGCGAAGGCTTAATTTTTGACTGATGTCCGCATTACTCTATTGTTACAAATGCGGAAGTTTTGTTTCTTAATTTTATTCTATCCGCATTTGTGTACTGTTGCAAATACGGAAGTTAAACTTGAAATTTTGGCCGTCCGCATTTGAGTTGTAGTAAATGCGGAAGAACATTGTAACAAATGCGGTTGAATTGCTTGTTTTACCATATCCGAATATGTACAGTAACAAATGCGATAGAACAAAGTCCATTTGTGCAACTACAAGTGCGGTTGACAAGTCAACACAGCACTGTAGCAAATGCGATAGAGACCTGTTCATACGCATTTGTTGACTGTATCAAATGCGGTAGAGTAAATTTCTCATACACTTCACACACTAATGCGGTAGAGAAAAATCATTGTCCGCATTAGTTGCACTTCAAAAATTATTGTTACCTACATTAGTTACATGCATGGGTTACCTTCACCCGCATTAACTAATGCACTACCTGCATTACCTTTTGAACTTAATCAAAAGTTAATGTGATTGAATTGATTATTCATCTTGTGAAGAGGTGTCCTTGATTGATTTTTCTTATGAAGTTGGCTGTTGTAGTTGTCAATTCTTGCTTGGATCATCTGATTTTGGTGATCCTGGACTTATCATGCTTCTAAGAATCTGCATAAGCTGAGATATAATGGTATGACATATTGCAACAACACCAACTAAGATTCTTTCGTTTTGTTTTTCAAAATTGAGTTAATAATAAAAAATTTGAACTTACTAAAAATTTTAAATTGCTCCCCCTAAAGTTTATATCCACTTTTGGAGAGAGACTTTAAAGTTTTAAAAGTTTTGAATATTATTTTGATAATGAAGAGAAAAATATCTTTGTAGGGATCATATCAATCTTACCTTACACATGTGCATCCTTTATGATTAAATGGACATGATTATGAACTTAAAGATTGAAGGTATTTTTCCTCTTAAACTCATACCTGGTTGATATTTTGATGCAAATGACTTTTATCATGTTTTGGTTAATTTATTATTCAATGTGTACCTCACACACATAAGCATGAAATGATCAGCCCTCCTTATACAATGCATGGTAGAACTTTTTCACAACTTTTCTTACCAGGTTACTTAAGTCATAAAATCTCATTTTCACCGATCCCATTGGGATTCTTTTAATTTGATCCTCTTTCATGTTGATCCACATAGGGATTCTTTTCACTTCACTTTGCAGGGTGATCCATGTTAGGATTCTTTTGTTCATTCACTTGGAATGTATTACTTTGTTGATTCATCCAACTTTGGATGTGTTCCACATTGGGAATCTTTTGGATCATGACATTTGCACTATGTGCAAGTTTGATCAGGTCTTTGCTCAGCAAAACAAAGATGAAACATGATGTGGTGAAAGAGATTCATAAGGTATCATTACCTGGTGTGTTTAGGCTACTACACACATGCATTCAGATAAGCCAATACATACCTATACTTTGTGATGAGTGTTTCACAATTGAATTGTCTTTAATTCATCACTGCATGTATGTTTTCTTCTAAGTGAGCCTACCAACATATCTGGTAACTCATTTCAGTCTTTTACATTTTAAAATTAAGCACAGTGAATGATATAATGACTGTAATTATAATATTTCCCTTATTTTTTTTCTTCATAAAACTTAATTTCTCTTTGTGGTTTTTTTTGATGTTTTAAATTGTTTTTGATTTTTTTCATATTTTTTTTACTCAAGGTTAATCATGCCAATTAACTTAACCAGAAATTCAAACCTACTAGGTTCAAATGCCTTGGTAAACAAATCAGCTAATTGATTTTCTATTGGTACTTGAATCAATTTGATTAAACATTTTTCAGCACAGTCTCTCAAAAAATGATATCTAATTTCAATATGTTTTGTTTTTGAGTGCTGACTGGATTATTAGTTATAAAGACATCAGCTGTGTTGTCAATAGAAGTTGGTGTATGCAAAAAGTTAAAACCATAATCAAGCATCTGGTTTTGAATCCAGAGAACTTGAGAGCAACATGCTGAAGTAGCAATATACTCAGCTTCTGCTATGGACACAGACACATTTGTCTACTTCTTGCATTGCCAGGATACTATTCTGGGACCAAGGAATTGACAACCGCCAGAACTGGATTTTCTGTTGAAGTTGCATCCTCAATAATCACTGTCTGTGTAGGAATAGAGATTAATTATTTTCCTTTGGATACCATAATCCGAGAGCTGGTTTGCCCTTTAGATATTTGAGTATCCTCTTGACTGTGTTCACATGTCCTTCTTTTGGATCAGCTTGATATCTAGCGCACACACAAACACCAAACTAATGTCAGGCCTATTCGTTGATACGTAAGTGAACCTACCATTGATCAATAGTGAGTTTGATCCACTGATTTGCCTACAGGGTCAGGTCCAATCTTCACTTTAGTATCTATAGGAGTTCTGATAGACTAATAGTCAGCAAAGTGGAATTTCTTCAGCATGGTTTCTACATATTTTGATTGATTAATGAAGATTCCATCTCCTGTTTGCTGGACTTGCACCCCTAGAAAGAATGTGAGTTCCCCCATAGGACTCATATGGAACTTTGAATCCATAAGATCTTCAAATTCATTGTAGAGTTGCTTGTTTATCGAGCCAAATATAATGTCATCCATGTAGATCTAGACTAACAGCATGTCTTTTCCTCTTTTTCTTCTGAAGAGAGTCTGATCAATCTTTCCTCTTTCATACCCATGTTCAAGAAAAAGGATGATAGAGTCTCATACCACTTTCTTGGAGCTTGATGAAGACCATATAGAGCTTTGTCAAGCTTGTACACTCTGTGAGGGAAATCTGGATCTTCAAAGCCAGGTGGTTGACTTACATAGACTTCTTTAGCAATCTTTCCATACAAGAAGGCACACTTTACATCCATTTGATAAGCAGTAAATTTCATGGACGCAGAATATGCATGAAAGATTTTGATTTTTTCTAGTCTGGCAACATGAGCAAACACTTCGTCATAGTCAATTCCTTCTTCCTGAGTGTATCCTTATGCCAGCAGTCTTGCTTTATTTATGATGACTATCCCTCTATCATCAGTCTTGTTCCTGTACAACCATGTGGTACCGATAGGGTATTGTCCTTTAGGAAGATCTACCAGCTGCCATTCTTCTTGTTTCTTGAATTGAAGCAATTCTTCCAACATTGCTTCAATCCAACCATTGTCTTGAAGCGCCTCTTTGATGTTTTTGGGTACTGTTTGACATAGAAAGCTGGAGAACAAACAGATGTTTGCAATACTGGACTTGCTTCTTGTCACCCTCTCATTAAGATCACTAATAATGGTTTCAACTGGATGATTCTTGTGGTTGGAATGGTGTCACCAGCAATAGTTACATCAAGATTGGAGACATTCAGTCATTATGGTCAGAGGCACAATCATTTTGTATTGTTGTTGACTTATGAAGATTGTCAACTTCTGTTTCTGTAACTGCTACATCTTCAGCAGCACTGAGGTTGCTTGCATCATTTGAAGTCCTTGAGTTTCTTCTGGATGAGAAGCCTGTTTTTTATTTCTGATCTCATGTGACAAGTCGTCTGAGTGAGATGGTACCAGGCTGGGACCTTCTTCAGAAGAAACACTAAGGTTTTGTGACAAGTGTCTGATGGGATCCGCTTGAAGAGGAACATCTTCATTCATATGTTCATCAGATGTAGCTGGAATCAATGGATAATTATCTCTTCTTTTTACAGTTGATAAAGTATCACCTGAATGTATACTTCCTGCATCGGACAAGTGAAATTGGTCAAATGATTTAGTAAATGTGTCATATCAAACAACCAATCAGGACCATTTGTAGATTTGGGAAACGAATGTTCTTGAATTGAACATTTGTAGATTCATCAATAATGTTCAGTCGAGGATTGAACACTCTATAAGCCTTTGAGACAGAAGAATAACCTACAAAAAATCCTTCATCAGACTTAGATGAAAATTTTTCCCAAATGATCACGAGTGTTTAATATTGAGACTGGACATCCAAATGATTTGAGGAATCCAATAAATGGTTTCCTATGAAATATTAGTTCATAAGGCATCATGTTACTTTCTTTGACAATCAGAGTTCGATTTTGCACAAAGCACAATGTGTTAACTGCTTCTGCCCAGAAGTGATTAGCAGTTTAGCATCGGCTAGCATCGTTCTTGCTGCTTCAATCAGTGTTCTATTTCGCCTTTCAGCTACCCCATTTTGTTGAGGAGTTCTAGCTACACTGAATTGATGGGCAATGCCTTTGGTTGCACAAAAGGAACTCATATTTTCATTTTTGAACTCTATACCATTATCACTTCTTATTATTTTGACTTTGAGATCAAGTTGATTTTCAATTTTAGTGATAAATTCTTGAATGATTTGGGATGCTTCATTTTCATGAAGTAGGAATAACACCCATGTGAATCGAGAAAAGTCATCAATGATCACTAAACAATATTGTTTCTTTCCCATACTCATTACATGAGTTGGTCCAAACAGATCCATGTGAAGTAACTTCAATGGAATATTGTTAGTGTTCACCAGCTTGGTTTTGTGAGATGATTTGTGTTGTTTTCCTTTGACGCACGCTGAGTATTGATCAATAAAATTGTATTCTTCTTGAGGAAGACCAGTTACATGGTTTCCTTTGACTAACTTGTTCATATTTTTAAAGTTAGTGCGCCCCAAACGTCTATGCCAAAGCTATGACTCATCAAATGATGCTTTAGACAAAAGACATGTTTCTTCCTTAGGTGATGCAGAACACAGGTTTAAGACATATGTATTATTCTTCCTCGAAGTATTTAAGACAACCCATTCTTCAGGAATCTGAAATCCAGGTTTCAGAATGTAGCAGTGAGTGTTTGTAAAGTGAGTGGAATATTTTTTGTCGTAGATCTGAGACACGCTTAGAAGATTGAAATTCAGTTGTTCATAGTAATTCACTCTGTCAAAGCTCAGCATCCTATTTGTCATAGATCCTTCTCCTGTAATCCTACCACCTTCTGAATCTCCATCGAATGCCACAGTAGTTCCTTGTATGTACTTGAAATCATGAAGGAGGGAACGATCTCCAGTCATGTGTCAGAAGCATCCACTATCTACATACCATAGGCTATTAGACCTGTGTGGACGTACCTACAAACAAAAAGAACTAATTAGAATAAGGAACCCAACCCATGATGGTTTGGGGTTTCCCATTCCTATTCATGATAGTCACCTCCTGGTACTTCCCTTTGAATGGTAATTTAGATGGAGGTGATTTGAGAGATTTTTGGTAATGAATTGGTCGACTCAACTCATCAACATCTACTGAGGATTCAGATGAATAATGAAATCCTTGGCCTCTATTTCTTTGTAAAAGTTTAGCCCGAGTTTCATTATCAAAAGTTGGTTTTTGCTTAGGAAGGTGAAGTTTGTGTTTCATTGTGAGATGATTTCTTTGACCCTTTCTTAAATCCTTTGAGTTATTTCTGTCATTTGTTGATCTAGGAGTCCTAGATTGAGTATTATGAAGATGAGGTTTGAGAGAATGTATCACAGTAAATGTTTTTGAGATAGGCTTGTGTTGTTGAATTCTCAACCTTTCTGATTAAAGTAACAATCAGATGTATTGTGATTGTTCATGTCACAGATTGAACAATACTTATTGAAATAGCAATTTTTGGTGGAGTGATTGTTCATATCACAGATAGAACAATATTGATTGAAGAAGCATTTATCTGTCTTGTGATTGAACATCATAATTATCACAATACATTTGTTTGTTTCTCGAATCAGATTTTTCTTTGTGTGACTCAACTGATACTTTCTTTTGATGAGTCACTTTCTTTTCTTTAGGTGATGAATCAGAATCAACCCTTTTAGTAGATTGTTTCACAACACTGCTTTTGTTCAGTTGTCTAGGATGTTTTTGTTTCTTCAACCTACTTCTCATCTCTTTCTCAAACTGGTCAACATGTTCTTGTTACAGATATCAAACCCAACTCCCTGGCTTAATTTTGATGACTGAGGGTCAAATGAAGTTTTATGTGTGGAACTCAGTTTTATAGTTGGTTTCTCTTGTTTAGTGAAACCTTTTCTGATTTGCTTGAATTTTGTGAAGATACAATCTCATTATCAGAACTACTTTCAGTAGTGGGGTTCACTGTTTTGACATATTTCTTTTTGCCTTGTAAAACAGATGGTATGAATTTTATAAAAGGTACAATCGTTTTTACAAGGCTTGATAGTTCATGACATTCACTGTCTTGTCTGAGCACACTTTGATTTTGATTGGGTGTCCTAGCTTGATTTTTATCCTCATTGGTTTCAAAATAAACATGAGGGTTGTTTTGAGGATTTGTCACTTTTTTCACTACTGATTTAGGTCCATAGTTTTAGGTTCGATTGATTCAAAGAGTGATACAGAGTCAAGCATGACAGTGTAATTGTCATTGTATGGTGGAGGACATGAATTGTACCCAATCCCTAACATGTCCTTTGGATCCTTTTGTGAATCCAACATTTCTTGCAGCTTGACTGAAGACATTTGAAACTTTTCAAGTTTCACTTCAATCATAGATTGTTGAGCTTTAGCTTGAGCTAACTTTTCAGTAAGTAGCTCATTTTCAGCTGCAAGATTGTATTTCTCACCATGCAATTTTTCTATGTCAGAAATGAGAGATTTGATTTTGATTTCAAAACTTTATAGTTCTCTCTTCAGCATTTCTGACTTCACCTTTTCTTCTTTAATTTTATCTGCCAGTTTATGATTGTGTTCTGTATACTCTTGTAATTCATTTATGCATTTCTCACTACAAAGGTTAGTTTTTACCTCAGTAGGCATGCAGATGGTCCATCATTGATGTGAGCGATAAGAGCATGATTTTGGAATTGAGGCTTGACTTCCTCAGCATACACACTCCAGTCACATATCCCATCTTGTTTGATCACAAGGGCACTGGCAGAAGGCTGACTGCTTGCATGGGCTTGATTTGTCAGCTGTGGTTGATTCTGGATGTTTGTTGATGATGAGAATGATGGTACTGTTGTGTTGATTGTTTGAGTGATAGCTTGAATTGGGCTGTGATGATGATTGACCAGGAGAGTTCCTTGAATGGTTGTTTCTTTTAGGAGCATTGCACTCTCTTGAGAAATGGCTAGTCATGCCACTGTTGAAGCATTTTACCTTGGATTTGTCATATCAAAGTTTTGTGTTCTCATTCAGGCTCAACTTTCTTCCATTCCTGAAAAATTTCTTTGCTCTCATGGCAATCATTGCCATTTGCTACTGTAGATCCATCTCCACAACATCATCAGGATCTAATTCTTCCAAATCTTCCTATATTAAGTGGGTAGAAGTGAGTCTTCCCCCAAGGTATGCTTCAAAACTTGGAACAAGAGTGGCCTTTTGCTCTTCTGATTTTAAGTCTTCCAGAGAGATTGGAGGTGCAGTGGAGACTTTTGGTGCTTGAGCAGAAGTTGAGGGGTGATTGAATGGTGGAGATGCAATGAACCCAATATTGTTCATTTGAATAGTTAATGAGATGAAGTCATCTTCCTCTGTGATGAAAGCATTTTCAATAGAATGTCATTCTGAAGGAAATTTGTAGGCTTCAATCACTCTTGGCCCGCTTAGATTTCTACTTCGTTCATCAAGTTCCAAGGCTTCAATCTTGGCTATCATAATGTCTAGAATGGTAATCTCAAGATCAAGAGTATTTTTCAACATTGTGACATTTTGCTTCTAGCTTTTAGGTAGACTATGAAGCATTTTCTTGTTGAGTTCTTAATGTTGTATGAAACACCCATAATTTCCAAGTCATTGACCAACTGTACAAATTTGTGCCTTTGTTTTGATATGGATTCTCCTTTGGTGTTATGGAAGGTTTCATATTGATTTACCAGCTTTTCTTTGTTAATTTCAGCAACTTCACTGCTACCTTCACACATAATTTTGAGAGCATCCCAAACAGCTTTAGCAGTTCCATATTTTTCCAATCTTTTCAGCACATCCATTTTGAGTGCTTGAGTCAAAATAGAGTATGCTTTAAGATCAATTTTGATTTTCTTATAATCATCTTCATCCAGAGTTAAGTCTTCAATTGGTATTCTAGCAGTCTTGTACAGTGCTGCTTGAGCTGTTGATAGAGTAACAGGAATATGTGAACCCTTACATATTGAGATCCAAAAGTCAGGATCTACACCTGTGATATAATTTCTAAACCGTATTCTCCATTGTTTAAACTCATATTTGTGTTTAAGCATGGAGGTTTAGGTGTATGACCAAATTCAGAGTAACAGTTAGAATCCATGTTGATTTGTGTAAGTATAGATTTAGTTGATTTTAAGATTGATTATGTTGTTTGAGTCCAACTTGTTCAAGCAGTTCTGTTGAGGAACAAAATGAGTGTTCTTGTTGTTTGACAGGTGTATTTTTGTTGTTTGCTAAGTAGAGATGATAATATCTACTACTAGCAACTTGATTATCAGATCAATCAAGTTCTATTCAATCTGTGCGTAGATCTGAAAGATAATCGAGAGCCAAAGCTCTGATACCAGTTGACTGGGTTTGAGTAAGAGTGATATTCTTACTAAGAATCGAATATGATAATCAAGTCAATGATTGAGTGGCGGAAACAAACAATTAAAGAACATTCAAGCAATAAAATTACTCATAATGTTGTTTGTATTGATATATGAAAGTTGATAAGTTACAGAGAATAATTACAACAAAAAATTTTCTATCTATCAGCCGTCACCTCAGTACGAGGTTAACTATTCTATTATTGGCAGACAAGATGCCTTTACAAAATGACTAAACTACCCCTGACATATTACATCAGAAACTAATCTAAGTCTTGATCCGCATTTCTGCTTGTTCATCCGCATTGACAAATGCGGATGAGATAATCTTGATCAGCATTTCCACTTGATCATCAGCATTAGTAAGTTGGTCATCCGCATTGGTTAATGCGGATGAACAAATGCTTGTGCGCATTTGGTGGGTCATCCGCATTTGTCAATGCGGATGATCAAAGTCTTGTCCGCATCTTCTTTTGTTCTTCCGCATTAGTCAATGCGGAAGAGTAACTTGTTCAGCAATAGTATAATGTCTTCCGCATTAGTCAATGCGGAAGAGTTAACACTTGTCCGCATCAGAGTTTTGTCTTTCGCATTAACTAATGCGGAAGATAACACTTGTTATTTTCTTGGCAGATCTTCATCTGCATTTCATCTTGGACTTGTGGGATTCCAGCTGAACAATCATCAATTCCTCCATTGAGTTGGCATGTATGATCCTTTCAGGGTGCAACACTACGAACTTTCATCTTTTGGAATCACTTCACATTTCTTTTTAATGCCATTGACCTATAACAGATATAAAAACCGCAGTTTATCAAATGCTTTTGTGTAGAGGTTGGCGCGTTGAAAGTCTGTATTAATATTAACCACATCGATTAAGTGCTTTTCAAAACAGTCACATATAAAGTGATACTTAATACCCATGTGTTTAGTTATAGGGTGTTGGACCGGAATTTTTGTTACGGCTATAGAAGCAGAATTATCAACAAAAATAGGAGTGTTAGAAAATTGCAAATCGTAGTCGCGCATTTGCTGTTGAATCCACATGATTTGTAAACAAGAACTTGCAGCAGCAACGTATTCAGCTTCACATGTTGATAGAGCAACGGAGGTCTGCTTCTTACACTGCCAGGTGACCAACCGTCTACCAAAGAACTGACATCCTGCTGATGTTGACTTGTAGTTCATTTTGCAACCACCATAATCTGAGTCACTATACGCCGTAAGCTCAAAGTCATAGTCATGACGATATCACAACTTGAGTGTTGGAGTACCATTTAGATAACAAAAAATCATTTTGACTCCTATAAGATGGTTGACTTTTGGTTTCGCCTGATATTTGGAACAAAGACATCGCGTACATAATATATGGTCATGAGGCTGTGAGGTACAAGAGAGATCCGATCATTCCACTGTACATGGTGGCATCTAGCAGATCACCATATTCATCGGGTCCCACGGTCATGGTTTGTAGCAAGTGGTGTTCCAGCTGTAGAAGCATTCTCCATATCGAACCAACTTAGGATATTGGCTACATACTTGGTCTGATGTAGAAATATTCCCTCTGGTATCTGATCCACCTGTAACCCGAGAAAGAACTTCATCTCTCCCATGGCACTCATCTCAAATTCTTCTTTCATTACACATTCAAGTTCTTTACATTACTCTTCATTTTTGGAACTGAAGATTATGTCATCAACATAAATCTATACCATCAGTAACTCGCCATCTTTTTCTTTGATGAATAGTGTACAGTCGATAACTCCTCTGTGAAAGCCGTGTTTCACCAGATGGGTTGAGAGTTTCTCATACCAAGCTTTAGGGGCTTGATGGAACCTGTAAAGAGCCTTATCAAGCTTGTAAACTCTATCCCGATGATAAGGATCCTCAAATCCTTCAGGTTGACTGACATACACTGTCTCCCGGATTTCATCATGAAGGAACACACTCTTGACATCTAGTTGATAGACTTTGATCTTCATGTAGGATGCATAAGCTTGAAATATATGTATTGCTTCCATGCTTACCACTGGTGCAAACACTTCATTGTAATTTATGCATTTGAATTGTCAAAATCCTTGAACTACAAGTCAGGCCTTATTCCTGATTATTACCCTATAGTAATCTTTCTTGTATTTTAGTACCCATTTAGTGCCAATCACCTTAGCACCTTTTGGTTTGTCCACAAGGGTCCACACTCTTAATTTCTTGAACTGTAGGAGTTCTTCTTGCATTGCACTATCCCATGCCTCATCGTTTAACGCTTCACTAAGGTATTTTGGCTCAAATTGAGACACAAAACATCGATATGCAACATCGTGAAGGTATCCCTTTTCTATTATCGAGGCATAATCAGCTATGTGTAGCTGATTTCTAGTCTGTATTCCTGATCTAACATCCACAATGACATTGTCCAAGGGATGATTAACATTTAGCTGAGTCAGGAGTTGTTGGAACAGCCACCTCATTATCCAGATTGTTAAACTCAGGTTCAGGATTTGTAGCTGATGGAGTGTGAGGTTCCGAAATGTCAGAGGCATCAGGATTTGATGCTTGTGTACTTTCATTTGTAAGAACTTGTTCCTCCTGATCCACCTGTTCAGTCTCCACTCTTCATCATCATAGGAGGAATCACTTACATCAAGTGCTCTTCCTAAAGGATTAGAAGATTCACCTTGTGGAGTTGATGTTGTCGAATCTAGTGACGGTGTGTCTAGGACATCGGAAATTATTCTGGTCGTTAACTCATCATCAGGAAGGGAGAAAGGTATATTGAAGGACTTAAAGAATCCATCACAGTCGAATAAGAATGAAGGTCCTTTTCCCGTAGGGGGTGGTGTATCTCTGGACATCAACGTTGCACCACACTTCTACCTGACCCGTTGAGTTGTTATAAACTCTCTTGTCCAGTATATTGTAGCTGAGAAAGATCCCTTCTTCAGCCTTCTCATTGAACTTCCCAACTGAGTTTTCTTCAGCAACTTTGATGGTGCACCAAATGGTTTGAGATACTCCAGGTTAGGTTTACGTCATTGGAGCAACTCATAACATGTTTTACCATGACGTTTGACTACCAAGACCCGATTGAGGGTGTAGAATGCATTGGCCACTACCTCGTTCCAAAATTGGATAGGTAGTTTCAAGTCGGCTAGCATTGTTCTTACTGTCTCTATCAAGCTCCGATTCTTTGGCTTAGCAACTCCATTCATCTATGGGGTTTAGGCAGACGTAAATTGATGTACAATCCCTTTTTATTTACAAAACACCTCCATCCACTTGTTCTTGAACTTTGTGCGGTTGTCTGATCTAATCTATCAAACTTTAACCTTGTAGAGTGATTCCAAAGTAGTTACCAGCTATTTGAATGATTCAAATGTCTCTGATTTGGATTTCAAAAACATCACCTAAGAAAATCTTGAGTAATCATCCATAACTACATAGCAATACAGATGACAAACAATACTTTTAGTGCTAACGGGACCTAACAGTTCCATGTGTAGAAGCTTGAGAGGCAGGTCAATAGAATTAACTTCCTTTGCCTTATGAGACTTCTTGGTCTGTTTGCCTTTCCTACATGCTACACAAAAATCTAGAAGTTGGATGTTCTTGACATTCACTCCATTCACTAGATCATATGGTATCAAGCGATTCATCTTCCGTGAATTTATGTGTCCCATTCTCCTATGCTAGGAGATTGAGTCCCTCTCTATTTCCTTTGACAAGTAGCATTGAAGTTTCTAATCAGTTGTGGAGGGTTTTGATAGATCCAAGACATATAAGTCGTTATATCTTGAAGCTAACATTAAGACTTTGTCCTTCGGATAACGTAATCCTTTTTTAGCATGTAGCACTTCTTGTTGTCAAACACAACTTGAAGCCCTTGTCACAGATCTAGGAGACCGAAAGCAAGTTATTCTGTAGTTGTTGAACGTAGTTGACCTTATCAAACTTGACTTTCTGGTTTCCCACTTTGCCCTAAGTAGTGATATATCCTCCTTTATTCTCTACAAATGATACATGTCCTCCTTTAATTTGTTTGACATTCAAAAAGGAGAGACAAGTTCCCGGTCATGTGCCTAGATACCTCACTATTAGCAATCCAGGTATTTGTGATAGCACTGTAGCAGACACCTTGCACATTCAAAGGAAATGATCAGTTTAGGTTTAGGACCCAAGCCTTCACTGGCTTGGGTGTCCTAGAGTAATCACACATCATAAACTCAACCCACTATCCACTTGAGGATGAGGGCATATCATTCTTCTTATTGTTCTCATTATCAGACAACTTATTTAACTTTTCTTTCCATAAGCCAGTTTTGTGTAATGCTTGTTTGTGATAAACAGATGACTGGCTTATAGTTTGAACTTTAGGTTCAATAGTTTCTCTCAGAGGAGTAATAGAACTCCTTTTAGAAGAACTTTGTTTAGTGTCTCAATTTTCTTTCTAGGACTCTGATAATAAGGCCAATTAGAATAAATATGTCCTCTCTTCCACAACTGTAGCATGATCGCGTTTCTTCATGGTTAGGAAACTATTTATGTGGGGTTGAATGTGATACAAGTGCAACACGAGTCTGGTTGGGTATAGTCACTTCACATTTAGATGTTTCTTCTTTTTAAACAAAATTAATTGTTTGAACATTTTTAACATTTTTAGCCTTTAGTTTATTTGGACTTTGACGTGTAACACGGGTTTGGTTAATTGGTTTAGTCATTTTGGGTTTAGTGGAAGACATGTGTGACCTGACCTTACATTAACATTTTCAAATTTATTATCCAAATTAACAATAGGTATCTTTCGTTCGATTCCAAGGTAGACTCCTTCGTTTAGTGCTTTCCATCATAGGTTTACTTGTCAAATCAGGATCACTAACTAGAGGAGTGGACACCACATGATCCTTTACTGAGTTGTTATTTATAGGTCTACATTAGCATTCAACATGATCTCATGTGGTGGTGGAACTACCTTGTAACCCAACCCTTCCCCATTATTTCATTCTTTCACTAAGTGTTGAACTATGTGAGACGAACTGGTACAACTGTGCAGTTTTTGTTTTAAGGAATTAACTTCGACTTCTAAAATTGCTTTTTCTTTCTTTGTTTCTTCTAAAGAATTTAAATAAAACTTTATTTCATTTGCTTGATTGAAAGCAACAACCTCGGTTTCCCTTGGTTGTTTGCTCAAAAGTTCTATTTTTTCTTTGTAACTGCACTCATTTTGTTTTAATATACGATTAGCTTCAGTGCACAGTTGTAAATCATTTACTAAGTTATCATTGTGGTCTAATAACCTAGCAAATTTCAGATCTATGCTTTTCCTAAATTTATTACATTCATCACAAGCATGTTTTTGAAACAATTAGTCTTTAGTATTTACCTGTGAGGATTTGGTTGAATTAGCAATCAATGCAGAGTTAGACTCTTCGCATGCTGGAGATTTTGTACTTGTTGATCTGAGCTCTTCCTCAGCCAAGTTATGTACCATGTTCATAGCTTCTTCAATATGTGACATTACTTGCTCACCTGTGATCTCACCTTCACTTGTAGAACAATCATTTAGTCCTTCAATACCGGCAATATTTAATTCACTTGGAGACATAAAGCGGAAGGTCCAATCTTGCCCTTTATCACCTTGAGTAGTCAAGGCCTTTGTCTCTTTGCTTGAAGAGGTAGCTCTACTCATGGGTTTGTCTTGACGATTAAATGTGGAAAATGGATTTCCATTTCCTGTTTTCTTGGGCTTTACACATTCATGTTTAAAATGCCCCTTTTCACCAAAATTAAAGCAAGTGACTTTGGTTTTGTCAAAGCCAAATGTTTTGTCCTTTGTGACTACTAAATGTACCAGTCTTCTTAACGAACTTTTTGGCTCGTCTAACTACACTTGCAAGAGCCCACATGATATCCATCTTCTCCAGCTCATTCTTGTCAACTTGCTCGTAATCTTCATCTGCAAGATGACAATTCCCGATCCACCCAGCGACTAAAGCATCACAGGATTGGACAATAGCTGCAAGAAGATCCACGTGCTCCTTCGCAACCTTCACTGTGACATTACTGAGATTCTCAGTCTTCAACTTCGTAGTGTTGGCTTCAGGCACTATGTATTGACTCGATGATGACTAATGGGTGCGGGTAGTATATATATTTTGAAAAATATTTTACGCAAAGATTCGTTTTAATTGGTTATTACAAGTACTAAACCACACACAAAAAAGGCAAGTCTACTATGTGTGATAATATAGTGTTGGTAAGAACTGAGTATCAATCCGTGGACACACCTAGCCTACTCAACAAACATTACATTTGACTATCAGATTTGGTTTTTGTAAAAGAAAATGATAAGTTGAATTGGTAAGATTTTTAGGATTAAAAAAATGATAAAAACAAAGTAAACAAAGATTTGAAGAGTTTGGATTTAAAACCAGGAATAAAAGTTATCATCCTAATTAGACTCCAGTTATGTAACTATTATGAATTGGTGGTGTGATTTAAAGATATGGATTAATGTAATTATGTTAAGTTTATAAAGATGAGTTGGCGTGATTTCTCGTCTATCTGCTGCCGTAGTGACTAGGATCATGTCAGGTTGAGCTTTACTGCTTAGATCAAAGCCCTACTAATGTAGGTAAATCTTCTGTGACCTATTTGACATATGATTTCTGAAAATATAATTTAATGTTAAAAGAGAGTTGATCAAGTTCCTTCCTAACGTACCACATTAATTTTAGAAAACCATAACAATTACTAAAGATTTCTCAAACTAATATAAGGGAACCCGCAAACGATCAGAAAGTTAAGGTGATATGATTTCCAATAACCATGTCTAGTTCATTAGCCATGGATTTATTATGAAGACCAGTTTCACGAATGAAGTTAATCATACGGGTTTCAACCTTGTATGACAATCACAATCACAAACCATAAATTTATAACTTTCCGTTCAAATGTAGATGCTACCATCAATAGTTTTCCCAAGACCACCAAAACATTAACATAATATTTATCACACCATTAGTTCATCACAAATTACATAAGTTTCATCCTATTAGGATGATATAAGAAGTTTAGCTCATAATGAGCTTGAACATAACAACAGATAACAAAGAAGATAGATATGTAATCATCGGTGAAATTGAACAATTAAACCAATAATCCACAATGGATGACGTTTAGATGATCCGAGCTTCTTTCAAGTGTTGTATTCACCTCCCGAGCCTCCAAATGACCTTGAAGTCTTGATTCCCCAAGAATTTTGTAGAGTAACTCTCCCACCAAACCTTGCCAAAAATGGTGAACTTAGGCTTCTATTTATAGGCTTTCTGGAGTGTTTAAGCACATCCTCGTGCTAGTACAATGCTTACGAAAGTTGGTCGGCTCGTACATGCAGGTTGTGTCGGGCATGACCCCGTGATAAATGGGGCACGACCCCGTGCCTCATGGGGCACGACCCCGTGCCTCATGGGGCACGACCCCGTGCCTCATGGGGCACGACCCCATGTTTACTTTTAGGGGACGGTACTTTTTTCCTGTCAGATGTCCAAACACGGGGCTGTGTTTAATTAGCATGGGGGTGTGTTTCTTGCAAGGCATTGGGGCGTGTTTAATGAGGCATGACCCCATGCTTGGACTCCAAAGCTCGGATTACTTCAATTTTCTTGCTAAATATGCTTCTTTTGTCCATCTTGCCCTTCTAAACACCTGAAAACACACTTTAACATTTTAAGTACATTTTCATCATTTTAAGGAAGTTATTAAGGAATAATTGATGTGCTCTTGATAGGATTTTTATGTATAATTTGAAGCACATCAAACATACCCACACTTGAAATTTGCTTCTCATCAAGCAAAAATCACTTAAAACGACAAATCCACCAAAAACCAAATAAATCAAATTATAAACTTGTCTTTCGAGAAATACGCAAGTAAACATTATTTTCATCCAAATATAAATATTCTAAGCATATGTAAAATGATATCCTAGCAAGCCATAGCTTGGTTAGTAAAGATTATTATCATGTAAAAATCCACATTTCTCACAAGATGCACTCACACTCGGCTAAATATATGGATTCATAATACAGTAAGTATGTCTAATACACTCAATTGCCTAAATGAATACGTGTGAAATCATATGCTGTTAAGGGATCAAATCTCCACCTACTTAAATATTTACTTGCATAAATCATTAGGTCTTTGATGGGTTGTAACTTGGCTCGGGCTCGGGTATGGAATATTTGGAAAAAGTGGCTAATTGCGAAACACGACAATGCTTATTTTTCTAACATGAACTACAAGGAAAGCAATAAAAGGTTCCCCATACAATACTTCAAGCTAGAAGGGATATGCTCACTTGAGGACTCGTTCATGGTTAGATTGTCAAGACCGTATTTTGCTTTCAAGAACCGTACTTTATCTTTTACCCAAAGATACACAAAACTTTCCTTTCTCAAGGATCGTTTGGCTTGAAGCCTAATAGCACCCAACCGGATTAGTTCTGTTTATTCGTATTGAGATTCAGTTTTATTCTTTTTGCATTTTCCATTATGGGACCAATTTCCACAGTTCGGGCATCTTTCATATATTTTTCCCGTTTTTTATAGCACTTTTTGAAATCCCACAAAATGGCAGAACTTGTTCCTTTTTTCGCCATTTCTTTCTTGCGTTGATTGTGGGATTGAAAATTTGTTCGTGGATTTCCGGGGAAAGTCCCGGTTTTGCGTGATGAAGGCAACAAAGCAAATTGAAATCAATAGAATGCATTCCAATCTTTAAGGTCTGCCGTTAAAAGACCAATTTTTTTTATTTATCTAATTATTTTTGTATAATCCAAAAACATGTCTTTAACGAAAACGGGTTTTGTTGAAGGTTTTTTGGTTAAGTGACTTGGTGGTTCAGGTGATTGAAAGATAAAAACGTTTAAGCTCAACGGAGCTAACTAAAGTTGACGTTGGGCAATGAATATTAATGAAGACGGTTGGGACACGAATGGTTAAGGTTACCTAGTGCCTAACTCATTTTTATGCAACAAATACTAATTACGGTCTTGAAATGTATGCCCAAAGCAAGTTCTAAACTCACGTATCATATGGCACCCTTAATTAAATTCAGAATGAAAGTAGAATTGTAATTTGGAAAAGTTGTTTAAGGCTTAAAAATAAACTCACATATGGATGGAGTTGGGTAAAAGTGTTTCATTTTACATGATTAAATGTTTTAATAGATTATTTATTTTAAGGATATCACAAAAAACACATTTTCAATTTTATTCGGACTTCATGAACTTACTTCTTTATTTCCCGAAAACGTATATTAAATTTTTTGTTTGTTGTCACAAAAATTTCTTGTTAAGTGATCTTTTCCTAAAATTTTTAAATTTGGACCTTTTTAGCAAAGTCAAATGCATTACTCCCATCCCCACACTTAAAATTCACATTGTCCTCAATGTGATTAACATAATCAAGATTGAGAAATGGTAATGAAATAACTACCCTAAAAATGATGGATTTGTCACTTGTGTCTTGTTTGCCCTTGAGTTGGTAGAATCATCGGGATCACCTAAAATGTCACCAATTTATAGAAAGCATTAAAATCCTAAACAAATAAAATAAAAACAAAATGACATAAATAACAAGATAGATTGGGACGAAACAACTATACGGGCCCCCGAAAATGATACGGTTTTTAAGGGCTTTGTGGTGGGATATCCCCCCACTCATGGTACATTCGGTTCCTAATGTACGTGACATCGTTGCTCAGGTCATCGACTCGGTAATGCAGATTTTCAACTCGGTTGAAGGCTCGTTGAGCATATTCAAATGATCACCTTGCGTGGTCATTGGTGGTTTGGATTGACTCATAAAGGTCTAACATGGTTGGAATTCCCTTGTACATGAACTTGAAGATCCAGCTCCGGCTCCTTCTGGCTGTATTGGCATGTCGAGGTCCATAACTATTTCTTCGGGATTCGCTGAATCCCAGATTTGTCCCTTCTTCTCCATGAATCTCGGTTGCCCATTTGGTGGGCTCGTCACCATATACATACTTATGCAAATGCTCCAGTTTAACAGTCCCGGCATCACTCCTTCAGTTCCCTTAATGTTACAACCATAGCTCTCGTAATGTTCAAAATCTATCTTCCTCCAAACATGGGTGTTAGAGCACCTGCAATTGCATTTCAGGAAAAAAGTTTACAAAACAAATACCTAATATTATATGGCAACTGATTAACCATACAATATAAAAAGAACAAGTCCCTCAAATTAACAACTCCCTCACTTTGACCACTAGCTATTATGGAATGACTAAGTAACCGATGAATATATCGCATCAGCTGGTCTCATATCTGACTGCTTTTTGTTTTACATGAGTTGAACCCTCCGGTTCCAATCCACTCCCAAATTGTTTTCCTAATTGCACCACTTTCCGCATATTTACTTTCCTCGTCCGGGAAGGTATGGTACGCTTACATTCCAGATATTTTTTCTTCCTCCATTTCTTGTTATGTGTAGATTCTGAGATAGACACTGAACAAGGCAATGGATGTTTTCTGCCAATGTCCAGCAAGTCTGAATGAAACTAAACTATGATCCTAAGGGTCAGAGTCTTTCATGATAAATCTAATAGATGCTAAAAATACAAAAGTTAGTTCATAAACGGAAGGTCTATTTTGTGAGAATAAACGCTTCCACTGAACACTCAATAATTTGTTATATCTTTCTAGCTGTCCGACAACTGCTAGTGTTTCTTCATCTGCTTGTAAGTGGGATCTTTCGACTCTTTGTAGTAGTCTTTGAAGTCTATCATGACACCATCTCTCGCGGCTCCCTTCAAATATTCATGATCCAAAAACTTTAAAAATAAGTTAATCTATACAAAACCAATTTCTTGAGCAGTTTAATGATGGTAGTGAAAACCATGTATTTTTCAAGACATAACATCTTAATGATTCAACTCATGTTCAAAAATAGTTGAAAATTTATCATCCAAGAAAAAATTATTGAACATGGGGGTACGTTTTGTGAAACGTGGGGATGCGGTTAACATGGTTAGGCATGAAATCTTGACTCGAGCACGTGTGGTTTTTTTGTTGTAAACCTTTGATTAAGCATGGGTTTAACATTCTCTTGCTTTGAAAATCAAAGATTGTACGTTTAACATTTTAATCACTTGTTAATAATTCAAGATACTCAAAAATATATATAGTGTTAATACCACTTGTGAATTCTTGTAACTTGAACATGATTAACAAAGATTTCACCATGAATTATGAAGATAGTCTTGTTAACAAAGAAAACAAACTAATTAACTAACTACACATACTAAAAAACGCTAATCTACTATGAGAATAAACATGAATAAGTAGGTTAAAAGCATTCATCATTCCATAATATGTTTAAGAACAAGTCTTTACACATAATTGCTAGGATTTCGGTTGTTTAGAGACCTAATCACCTAACTGCATGTAAATGACTATCATAATCATAGGAATTAGCATACTAACCTCTTGATCAAATACTCTTGAAAAGATGAAAGAAAAATGGAAAATAGATAAAAATGGAAGTGGATACGAACTTTGCAGGCAATGAACTCGGTTTTTAACATGCAAATATTGATGGGGAACAAGACAAAAGGCTGAAAATTGTCAAGTTGTTTCATCCTTTGTCGATCATGGGGGCGTGCCCCTTAGACACGGGGGGCGTGCTCATGTGATGTTTTTTGTTTGTTGTTTTTTTTGTTTTTCTGTTTTTTAGCTTCACATGTTATGTAATTTTTCTGGTAAGTTTTATCACTTCCAAATCATCAGAAAAGCTATGAAAATAGTCCTAGGGTTAAATAACACAAGCCAAATTGAAATTACATTTCGTAGGGTCCTATAGTTACACGATACGTTAAAAGCTGAGAATTTCTAAAACAGCAAAACCAGACTCTTTAACGCGCATAGCGCCCTTAGCACATCACGAAATGCTTCTAAAAGAAGCCCTTACACATTTCGTGTGGAAGGTTCGGGATAGGATAGTGAGAAGTGCGGTTGCTTAATTCCGCAAGCTGATGGTTAGTGGAAACGAGTTCCTTGGCCATCTGTTGAACTTTTTGGATAAGTTTAGCTAAGCGTTGGGACGCAATGAGGTCATTTCAGTCAATTGCTGGATAAGTTCATGTAGCTTGAAGAAGTATTCTTGAGTCGTTGGCTCTCGCGTTTCAAAACGCGGTTTCTTCGCAGGATTCTAGTTGGAACTTCCATGACTTGATTCTTTCATTTTTTTGACATTTTCAAACGGGCATGGATGTGATGAAAGAATGGAAAAAGTGAGGTAATTATATATTGGTCATGAAAAGTGAACACGGGGGCGTGCTTGGATAGGCACGGGCCCGTGCTTGTCAGAATTCATCTTAAATTCGACCTGCAACGTTCCAGAGTCGTCAGCGGAGATCGTGGAAAAAACAATTAGAGACACGGGAGTGTGCTTCAAGAGGCACGTCCCTATGCTTGCTTGTGAAGTCCTAAAAATTGTAAAAAAAGAAAATTATATACAGGTGTCGCGTTTAAGTTTCGGGTCTTCGGCACGACCTCCGATCCAAAATTAGTTCTCGTCGGGGCGCAGGAGTGATTCCTCCAAGGGAATCTTGGTTGGTCCATCATTGTATGGTTTCAACGATGACCATTCACTTTAAAACTTAAACCTTCATGGTTATAAATTTCAATGGCACCATTCCAAAACACGTTTTTGATCGTATATGCTCTAGACCAACGTGATTTAAGTTTTCCGGGAAACAAACGTAGACTAGAGTTGTACAGTATGACACGTTCTCCCACATGAATCATTTTTTGTTCTTTAATCAAGTGTCGTGGAATTTCCTTGTCTTTTTTTGTAAACCCTAGCGTTTTCGTATGCTTGTTCTCTCAATTCCTCCAATTGGTGAATTTGTAGGAATCGATTCTTTCCTGCAAGGTCTTGGTCTAGGTTTGCAGCTTTAAGTGCCCAAAAAGCCTTGTGCTCTAGTTCCACAGGTAGATGACATGACTTCCCATAGACTAGTTTGAATGGTGTTGTGCCGATAGGAGTCTGTAGAGATTAATGAAGAGGCTGATGCAACCTAAACATCTTAAGTTTTTCCTGCATGCTACACAAGTACATAAAGAAGAAGCATAGGAAGTTTCACACATGAAACAGAAAATACTCTAAGTATGAAATCTTCAAAAGCCAAGCCCAATATCTTCCAAAGCCAAACATGAAGTCTTTCGAAGCATCAGAGACAAAGTCTTCCGAAGTTTGAAGATCATGAAGACATATTTCTTCCCACGACTTTTAGTAAGATGCTTTATGTGATGTACTGTTCATAAAGCTGGACACCTTTCCGCTGCGTCTCTGCAAGTCACCAACTTACATGAGTTGGTGAAAAGGTCCATGCTTTTGCTAACTGCACATTGAGGTCTTGAGTCTGTAACTTTCTACTTTATGTACTTTATCCTTTTTGTAATAGATAATGATGTGAGCTATGGCATGTCATAGTTACAAGTCCAAAGGCAATCCGCCTTTTGACTCTACAATTGATTTTATTTGTGTCTAGTCAATTGTATCCAGCTGGCTTACAAAGTATAGCCGGCTGTAGGATGTAGTATAAGTATCTCATGTTCTTGTATCTTTCCGATATGCTTTGTAACACTTGTAATAGAACATAGAGAAAGCAATATACTGCATTCTTGAAAACCATACACTTGTGTTCTTAGTGCTCTGTCTCTCTTGCATTACTTGTGTTCTTAGTATCTCAACTTGGTTAATCCAGTTTATTGTTTGATTAAACTTTCGTTAATATCTTCTTTGTGTTGTTATGTTGTAACTTACACCCTTCAACGATCCTGCATTTGGTATTAGAGCGTTTCAGGCTCTTGATATAAGATCTCACCATCTTAAGATCCTCACACACACAAATACTAAACTTTTCAAATGGCAGCCATTTCTAAAACTAATATGGAAACTGGAACTATCACACCCCCGCTAAGAGCGGAAACACGGGGTTGCGACGAGACGGGAATCGTCATAACACATGGTAAGCGATAGAGATGCAATAATAAAATGATGACAAGCGTGTCATGACGACACCCGACAACAAGGGGACTTGTGTCGTGTATAGTCAATGTTCATGACAACATAGCCATATGCATAACAGGATAAACGATTCACATAATCACATAAAGATGAAATTGTAATGTAAATTCCCACAACCCGGGAACAAGTTTCAAAAGATTGTAATTGTTTACATAGTTCAACATTGTTCAAAATAACTGTTTGTCAAACATGTTTAGTCCAAAAATGCACCCTAGGGTCTCCACTAAGGCAGCACACCTAGAACCACAGCTAGCTTGATCACCTGAAAAGATATGCTCAAAATGGTCAACAAAATTGTTGGTGAGCTCGCAGGTTTAAGTAATAAAAATGTAAGTGATGCTGTATAACGTAAATGATATGGAATACCGTGAATACAGTTATATACACAAGTAAAATCACATGACATGAGCTTTGCAACCAAACCTAGCGACGTACACAAAGAAATTGTCGGCGTGTATTCACCCAAGACCCGTACCTGGCTATTGTTGGTACCAACTAGTATACCAACACGAGGGTGGGGGTGTCAACCCAGTAGTACTACCAATACCTAACCGTCGGTTCCCACACTGGAATTCAATAGTTGCAAAGATAGAACCACACAGCAGACCCAAGCATGTATCAGATAAATACTTGTATCACAGTATCACGTTGATTCCTTGTATGAAAATTGTATGTATGTAGTACAGCATAGAAAACGGGCGAGCATTCTTTTCCCCCATGTTTGTAAATGTTTGTAAAATAGTATAAGCATAAAAAAAGGGGCCACGAAACTCACATGTTAAGTGGTAAGTATGAAAGGTCGAGATTTCCGACAGTTGAATGCAATGATCGGTCAAACACCTATTGACAGTTATGGTCAAGCATTAGTGACATGTATAAAGCGTATTGTAATGTTTGGTCGGTTCGGGTTGTATCGGTTCGGTCGTGGGTAGCACACAACAAGCGGACACACGCATCATCAGACACACGACGGGACCAGATGCTCGACCCACGTTCCATTCGTACGAATCAACCTTCATCGTGCGAATTGGCTACTTTCGTGCGATTGAACCTTCATTCGTGCGATTGGACTCAGTCGCACCACACAACACACCCATTCGCACGACCCAACCTCCATGCGCACGAATCAACCCTCAATCGTGCGAATTAGCTACTTTCGTGCGATTGAACCTTCATTCGTGCGATTGGACTCCAGTCGTGCGAAACACGCACAATCGCATACACTCAGTCGGTCACCTGACTCAATCGCACACAATCATTCATACGCATGACTCAATCGCATACAAACACCAGTCGCACGACTCAGTTGCACGACATGCCTAGTCGCACAACTCAGTCGCACGATTGACTTAGACGCATGATTCAGTCGCACGACCCACTCAGTCGCACGGCTCAATCGCATGACAGACCCAGTCGCCCGAACTGCAGAATCGCGACTGTGGTCGGGCGGAGCAGCCCCCGAGCTACTCTAGCGCGGGTTTTATACCACGAGGACCTCCAGAAACACTCAACAAACATACACAAACATGAAACACAAGCAGAAAGACCTCACACGCACCCACTCGACCTCATGTGCTCGGATGAACCCGAGCACCCGAAACCCTAGAAATCGCAGCAGTAAATCGAACCAAAAACGGGTTGAAAAAGGTTGTCTACCTGCTAGGAACGCGTACACACGATGATACCCAAGATTTGGTAGTGGAAACGCGACAAACGTGACGATTTTTGGTGCTAAATCGAGAGAAAAGTGGAGAAAAGGTTGAAGATGAAGAAGATGAAGATGAGGAGAAATGGCTGGAAATGGGGCTTATATACCCAGCCCAAGTTTGCAAATCACAAGTTTAATCCCTGCACTTAACCCTCGAGTTTCCCAAAAATTTGTTTCGGTTGTTTACGATTTTAAAATGTTCGTTATATTACGGTTAAAAGCGTATTTATTGGCATTTGATAGCCTAAAATGGTTTTATTTGTGACAATGGTCGAAATTAAAAAATGATATATTCGGTGGTAATGGTGATGAAGTTTATAAAAGTTTATGCTTAACACATTCTCGAAGGAAGTACAGGCACAAGGGAAAAATAAGCAGACATGACTCCGTAAAGCAGGAGTTCATGAAGAAAAGGAAGATTAATTAAAATATTTCCATGTTATTTATGTCGTTCGACGGACCTTAAGGTGACGGATGTCACAGTATCCCCCAGTTGAGAGAATTTCGTCCCGGAATTCAGCTGGAGTTCGGTCCAAGAGTGTCATCCACGAATAAGTGTGGGTATTTGAGTTTCATTTGATCTTCCCGTTCCCATGTAAACTCTGGCCCTCGTTTCGAATTCCACCTTACGCGAACAATTGGTATTCTACTGCGCTTCAACTGTTTGACCTTACGATCCATGACCTCAATGGGTTCCTCAATAAAATGAAGCTTTTCGTCGATTTTGATATCGTCAATGGGTATATGAAGTGATTCGTCAGCCAAACACTTCTTGAGGTTCGACACATGGAAGGTATCATGCACACCGTTGAGTTCTTGTGGTAACCTTAATCGGTAAGCCACTGGACCAATTCTTTCTGTAATCTCGAATGGTCCCACGTATCTCGGGGCTAACTTCCCTTTCTTTCCAAACCGAACAACTTCTTTCCAAGGAGAGACTTGAGTAACACTCGGTCCCCAACGTTGAATTCTAGAGGCTTTCGACGATTGTCGGCGTAGCTCTTTTGGCGATCTCTAGCGGCTTTCAGTCTATCTTTGATTTGGAAGATCTTGTCGGTTGTTTCTGGATGATCTCTGGGTCTGTTAGCTGACTTTCACCAATCTCGGCCCAACAAATGGGTGATCTACACTTCCTTCCGTACAACGCTTCGAACGGAGCACACCCAATGCTGGTGCGGTAGCTGTTATTGTATGAGAATTCAATCAATGGCAAATGAGTATCCCAACTACCACCAAAATCGATTACACACGCTCTCAGCATGTCTTCTAACGTTTGTATGGTTCGTTCACTTTGGCCATCTGTTTGAGGGTGATAGGCGGTACTCATGTCTAATCGAGTGCCCATTGCTTTCTGGAGTGTTTACGAAAATCATGAAGTGAATCGGCCGTCACGGTCGGAGATGATTGACACCGGCACTCCGTGTCTTGTCACGACCTCTTTAATGTACAATCTCGCCAACTTGTCCATTTTGTAATCTTCTCGGATTGGCAAGAAGTGTGCTGATTTCGTCATTCGATCCACTACGACCCATATCGAGTCATGCCCGTTGCTTGTTTTAGGGAGTTTGGTAATGAAATCCATGGCTATATTCTCCCATCTCCACTCGGGAATTTCAGGTTGCTGTAGTAATCCCGATGGCTTCTGATGTTCAGCTTTAACTTTCGAGCATGTCAAGCATCTGCTGACGTACGTGGCAATGTCTTTCTTCAGGCCTGGCCACCAGTACAGATCTTTGAGATCGTGGTACATCTTGTCTGCACCAGGATGAATAGAATATCGTGTCTTATGTGCTTCATCCATGACCAAGGTACGTACACCTCCCCACTTGGGTACCCATATACAGTCCACGAAGTACTGTACGCTATCGTCCTTGCACATCAGTTGTTTATCCAACCCTCGGAATTCTTCTCCTGCAAGGTTTTCTTCTTTCAACGCTTCACTTTGCGCAATTTGGATCTGAGCTTTCAAATTTGTTTGAATGGTCAATCCCAAAGCTCGAGCGCGTAGTGGTTCACGCGTTCTTTGCGGCTTAGAGCATCAGCCACCACGTTAGCTTTCCCCGGATGATACCGAATTTCACAATCGTAGTCACTAAGAAGCTCTACCCAACGTCGCTGTCGCATATTGAGTTCCTTCTGATCCAGAATATGTTGAAGGCTTTTATGATCTGTGTATACGATGCATTTGGTTCCATACAGGTAATGCCTCCATATCTTAAGTGCGAATACTACAGCGCCCAACTCAAGATCATGAGTTGCATAGTTCTTCTCGTGCACCTTAAGTTGTCGCGAAGCGTAGGCAATCACCTTATCTTTCTGCATTAGTACACATCCCAACCCTTGATGCGAAGCATCACAGTACACCACAAAATCATCTGTTCCGTCTGGAAGGGACAATATCGGTGCATTGCACAACTTATCTTTCAGTGTTTGGAACGCCCGTTCTTGCGTATCTCCCCAATCGAACTTCTTGTCTTTCTGAGTCAGCAATGTCAACGGTTGAGCGATCTTTGAAAAGTTTGCAATGAAACGACGATAGTATCCGGCCAATCCTAAGAACTGCCGTATCTCTGAAGGTGTCTGGGGTGTATCCCATTTCTTTACCGCTTCGATCTTGCCGGGATCTACATGAATCCCTTCTTTGTTAACCACATGACCCAAAAACTTCACCTCTCGCAGCCAGAATTCACACTTCGAGAGCTTGGCGAAAAGTTTCTCTTCTCTTAACAGTTCCAGAATAGCCCGAAGGTGTTCTTCATGGTCCTCCTTCGATCGAGAGTAGATAAGTATGTCGTCGATGAATACGATCACAAACTTATCCAAGTAAGGTTTGCACACTCAATTCATCAAGTCCATGAACACAGCTGGTGCGTTAGTCAATCCAAACGGCATGACCAAGAACTCATAGTGCTCATAACGAGTTCTAAATGCTGTCTTCGGTATGTCCTCCTCGAAAACTCTTAGTTGGTGATATCCAGACCGAAGGTCGATCTTGGAAAAATACGAAGCTCCTTGTAACTGATCAAACAGGTCTTCGATCCAGGGGAGAGGATACCGATTCTTCACAGTTAATTTGTTCAACTCACGGTAATCGATGCACATACGGAACGACCCATCCTTCTTCTTGACGAATAACACTGGTGCTCCCCAAGGCGAGTGACTCGGCCGAATAAAACCCTTCTCCAGTAGTTCCTGAAACTGACTAGATAATTCTTGCATTTCAGACGGCGCCAACCGATACGTTGTCTTTGCTACCGGTGTAGCTCCAGGAACCAAATCAATACGAAATTCCACTTGTCGTGAAGGAGGCAACCTCAGACAAGTCATCTGGGAATACATCTGGGTAATCCCACACTATAGGGATATCTGTCAATTTCTGTTCCTCCTCCTTCTTTTCCACCACATGAGCCAGAAAGGAGTAGCACTGTTTTCGTAAACTCCGACGTGCTTTCATGCAGGAAATAAGCTTTAAGTTTCTCCCCGGTCCTTCTCCTTGAATTCTGAGTACTCCCCCGTCCGACATAGTGATTCGCACTTCCTTGTCTCGACAGACAATCTCGGCCCCGTGTTTCGACAACCAATCCATTCCCACAATCACATCGAAACTTCCTAGCTCAAAGGGTATCAAGTCTATATCGAAGGTGTGGTCCTCTAATATTATCGAGCACTTTCTAATAATTTCGTCGGCCTGAACAATCCTACCGTTGCCATTTCTACAGAGTAGCTAGTTTCTAGCCTACTAGGGCTCAAATCAAGCAATTGCAAAAACTCAGAAGATATAAAGCTATTGTCTGCTCCAGTATCAAACAGTATAGACGCAAAGTGATTATTGAGTAAGTGCGTACCCGTGACAACATTCGGGTCCTGGCGAGCATCGTTGGCTCCAATGACGAATGCACGTCCCCGAGCTGTATTCCCCTGATTGGTCGGGCCTTGATTTCCAGCTATAGCCATCACTTGCTGCTGGTTGTTTCCTAGTTGACCCGGTGCCCGATTCAGCCTGGGACACATGTTTCGGTAGTGATCAAGGCTTCCACACTCATAACAAGCCCTTGCATTCCCGGCGGGGTTAACCGCGTTGACCGGCGCAACCATATTCGGCGCTGTTCTGCAGTCTCTTGCAAGATGCCCCGGGTGTCTACAATTCGCGCACACCCGGCACTGTGTTCCTGGGGGATGATGATAATTGCACTTGTCACATTTGGGGTGCGGACCCACATACTCTCGCCTGCCCTGCGTCACTGCCACAAAGTTTCTGGTTGTCTTGGCTCTTTTATCAAACTTCCGGCACTCGACCGGCTCGTTTCCCCAAAATCCTTTCTCTTCTCTGCTCCTCTACCCAAAACTCCCGTTCTCACCATTTCATCAGTCAAAGCGCCAGCCTTTAGAATCGCGCTCTGAATAGTAGGAGGAGCGCTAGCGGTTACCATTGCCCGGATTTGAGGCGCAAACCTCTCTATCCTTTTTGACTCCGGGGTGACTAGATGCGGAACCAACCTTGCTAGCTCATGAAAACGATCGGTGTAGGCTGCGTGCCCAGCCCCCACCATGGCATGATTCCAGAACTCATGCTCAAGTTTTTGCATCTCATTGAGAGGACGGTACTCCTCGGTGATTAGGGCCTTGAACTCATCCCACGACATTTGCATCGCAGATTCTCTCCCCTAGCCTGAATCTGAATGTTCCACCATGTCAGTGCCTTGCCTGTAGTGAGCAAGTGGCGTACTTAATTCTTTGGTTGTCGAGGCATTCGCTGATGTCGATCACGGCTCCATCTTTTCAAGCCATCTGGTCAGAGCTATGGCTCCACCTTTGCCATCAAACTCTCGTGTTTTACAAGCCACGAATTCCTTGTACGAACATCCCCGTCTAGTATTCACAACCCCGGCCTCCTTAACAATTTCAGTTTCGTTACCGGCTGTACCACCATTTCCGGTCTCCTGATTGCTTTCGTTCCCAGTCGGGTTACCGTTATCCTCATTATCGTTGCCACCGTCCCCGTGGGGGTGAGAATTCTGAAGAGCATCGCTCACTTGGGCCACGATAGTAGGAATTAGTGCGGCCAACTATGAGCGATCAGGGCTGCCATATCAGTGTTCCCTGTTCCTTGATTGTTACTGGCAGGAGCATCACTTGTTCTTGGGGTTCTTCCCCGGCCTCTGCCTCTGCCTCTGCCTCTTGGGGCTTCAATTCCGCTACTATTACTGCGAGTAGATCTTCGAGGCGGCATGTTCTATTCATAAAGGAGGTAACATGTAAGCTTTAGTCACCATAAGATACACAAGTATTCCGTTTATTAAGTTCCAATGTTCATGTTCCGGTCGGTCAAGATCACCATGCAGCCCATTTCAAGCATATTCTCGGTATATCGGTGATGTTATATATAGGGTTCCCTGCAGCGTTCCCACCACACCCACGATGTACCGAGAATGATGCCCGATCCGGTTACATGACATCCGACTTTCCTTACATCATATCCATAGTAATCCATCAAGTCAACTGAGAGCCCAAGCATGTAATCACGTATAGTCTGGTGGAGGTTGCCTATCTCGCATCCTTAAAGGATTCAGACATTGCCTCCTCGGGTCGGTCTCAGAATCCAAGGTCAGGCGCAGTATATGATCTGTGAAGATCTCTTCGGGTCTCAATATCCGAATTTGGTTAGGATAACTTGGCGCGCAGAGGGAACGGAAGATGTAATAGGAGCATCCATAAAAGAGTGAGCACAAGGCTCTCTCATAGGGTGGAAAGATCACAGAACAGATAGATAACAAACAAGTAATGAGGAACACGCATGAGATACAAAATGCACACAACCCTGGCATGCAATCTACATGAAGGTTCCTAGGTTATAGTCTAGGTCAAGCGTATTGCCTAATTCTCTATAACCAATAGCTCTGATACTAGTCTGTCACACCCCCGCTAAGAGCGGAAACACGGGGTTGCAACGAGACGGGAATCGTCATAACACATGGTAAGCGATAGAGATGCAATAATAAAATGATGACAAGCGTGTCATGACGACACCAACAACAAGGGGACTTGTGTCGTGTATAGTCAATGTTCACGACAACATAGCCATATGCATAACAGGATAAACGATTCACATAATCACATAAAGATGAAATTGTAATGTAAATTCCCACAACCCGGGAAGAAGTTTCAAAAGATTGTAACTGTTTACATAGTTCAACATTGTTCAAAATAACTGTTTGTCAAACATGTTTAGTCCAAAAATGCACCCTAGGGTCTCCACTAAGGCAGCACACCTAGAACCACAGCTAGCTTGATCACCTGAAAAGATATGCTCAAAATGGTCAACAAAATTGTTGGTGAGCTCGCAGGTTTAAGTAATAAAAATGTAAGTGATGCTGTATAATGTAAATGATATGGAATACCGTGAATACAGTTATATACACAAGTAAAATCACATGACATGAGCTTTGCAACCAAACCTAGCGACGTACACAAAGAAATTTTCGGCGTGTATTCACCCAAGACCCGTACCTGGCTATTGTTGGTACTAACTAGTATACCAACACGAGGGTGGGGGTGTCAACCCAGTAGTACTACCAATACCTAACCGTCGGTTCCCACACTAGAATTAAATAGTTTCAAAGATAGAACCACACAGCAGACCCAAGCATGTATCAGATAAGTAGTTGTAACACAGTATCACGTTGATTCCTTGTATGAAAATTGTATGTATGTAGTACAGCATAGAAAACGGGCGAGCATTCTTTTCCCCCATGTTTGTAAATGTTTGTAAAAATAGTATAAGCATAAAAAAGGGGCCACGAAACTCACATGTTAAGTGGTAAGTATGAAAGGTCGAGATTTCCGACAGTTGAATGCAATGATCGGTCAAACACCTATTGACAGTTATGGTCAAGCATTAATGACATGTATAAAGCGTATTGTAATGTTTGGTCGGTTCGGGTTGTATCGGTTCGGTCGTGGGTAGCACACACACAAGCGGACACACGCATCATCAGACACACGACGGGACCAGACGCTCGACCCACGTTCCATTCATACGAATCAACCTTCAATCGTGTGAATTAGCTACTTTCGTGTGATTGAACCTTCATTCGTGCGATTGGACTCAGTCGCACCACACAACACACCCATTCGCACGACCCAACCTCCATGCGCACGAATCAACCCTCAATCATGCGAATTAGCTACTTTCGTGCGATTGAACCTTCATTCGTGCGATTGGACTCCAGTCGTGCGAAACACGCACAATCGCATACACTCAGTCGGTCACCTGACTCAATCGCACACAATCATTCATACGCATGACTCAATCGCATACAAACACCCAGTCGCACGACTCAGTCGCACGACATGCCTAGTCGCACAACTCAGTCGCACGATTGATTTAGACGCATGATTCAGTCGCACGACCCACTCAGTCGCACGCTCAATCGCATGACAGACCCAGTCGCCCGAACTGCAGAATCGCGACTGTGGTCGGGCTGGGCAGCCCCCGAGCTGCTCTAACGCGGGTTTTATACCACGAGGACCTCTAGAAACACTCAACAAGCATACACAAACATGAAACACAAGCAGAAAGACCTCACACGCACCCACTCGACCTCATGTGCTCGGATGAACCCGAGCACCCGAACCCTAGAAATCGCAGCAGTAAAATTGAACCAAAAACGGGTTGAACAAAGTTGTCTACCTGCTAGGAACGCGTACACACGATGATACCCGAGATTTGGTAGTGGAAACGCGACAAACTTGACGATTTTTGGTGCTAAATCGAGAGAAAAGTGGAGAAAAGGTTGAAGATGAAGAAGATGAAGATGAGGAGAATGGCTGGAAATGGGGCTTATATACCCAGCCCAAGTTTGCAAAATCACAAGTTTAGTCCCTGCACTTAACCCTCGAGTTTCCCAAAAATTTGTTTCGGTTGTTTACGATTTTAAAATGTTCGTTATATTACGGTTAAAAGCGTATTTATTGGCATTTGATAGCCTAAAATGGTTTTATTTGTGACAATGGTCGAAATTAAAAAATGATATATTCGGTGGTAATGGTGATGAAGTTTATAAAAGTTTATGCTTAACACACGTTCTCGAAGGAAGTACAGGCACAAGGGAAAAATAAGCAGACATGGCTCCGTAAAGCAGGAGTTCATGAAGAAAAGGAAGATTAATTAAAATATTTCCATGTTATTTATGTCGTTCGACGGACCTTAAGGTGACGGATGTCACAGGAACCATGAACAAGTCCCCACTGATCACTCTTGATGAGTTTGATACCTTGTGTTTGAGAATGGAAGGTTTCATCAGGTCTCTTGATTCAAGAATGTGGGAGTCTATTGAGAATGGACCTTTCATACCGAGCACCCATTCTCCTACTGGTGCTGGTATGATCCCCAAAGATGTGGCTAACTACTCTGATGAAGATAGGAAGAGAGTAGAGATTGACAGAAAAGCCATGACAACCTTTCAAACTGCCCTTCCAAACTCTGTGTATAGAAGTTACAAGAAGTGCAAAACGGCCAAGCAGCTGTGGGATGCACTGAAACTGATGTATGAGGGTTCTTCTGAAGCCAAGGAGAACAAGAAGGATCTCCGAAGCAGCAGTTTGAAAACTTCACCTTCAAAACAGGTGAGACCATGACTCAGCAATACTTCAGGAATGTTGAGATTGTGGATACCGTAGTGGATGGAGGAGTTTCTCTTAAGAATAGAGACATTGTAAGGAAGTTCATATCCTCACTTCTAGGAAATGGACACACTACTGTGTGGTGATCAAGAGAACTAAAAATCTCAAAACTCTTACTCTGTCAGAGTTATATGGGATTCTCAGTGGGTACCAGATGGAGATGAACATGCAAGGTTCATTTGGCAACTCCAACAATCAAATGGGTTCAGCCCTACATGTGGTTGAAAGGGATAGCATAGAACCCAAACATCATCTCATATGCTACCATGACAACTCATCCAATGGTTCTTTCATGACCTTCCCAGAGACACCAAGGGAGAACTACACTAAAGGAAGCCCATTCCAAGAGACAAGCTTTTCTCAAGCTTTTGTGTCCTTTGATGAAAGCTATGGCAACTCTCTTTTCACTCTTGAAGTCCTGGACTCTATTCATCCAGATGATTTGCAATACATGGAAATAGTCCAACAGATGGCTCTTCTCACTCACAGAGCCAAGAAGTTCTAAGAGGACTAGAAGGAAGTTTCCAAGCAATGCAACCAGTGGAAAGTATGGACTGGACAAAGGCAAAGTCAAGTGTTACAATTGTAACTTGATGGGCCACTTTGCCAGAGAGCGTAAGGCACCTAGAACAATGGTGGCCAAATACAATCTAAACCAAACTACACTAACAAAGCTCTCCAAAATGAGAAGTCAAAGCAGCAAGCTGTTGTTGCTGTTGAAGAAGGAGGCTTTGACTGGAGTTTTTAGGTGGAAGATGCTTCTCCAAACCAAGCACTAATGGCAGACCATGATGAAGCCAAGATATTAAAACATCTTTGTACTCCTGAATTCATTGCTAAAGTCAACATATACAGGTCTAACAACTTGGAACTGTGATATGACCTTGAGTCCTTAAACATTTTAAAATCTGGTTTTAGGAAGTCTAAAAATGATTATAAACTGAAGATAGAGGACTTAGAGAAAACCATTTCAGTTCTAAAATATGAACACACAGATTTTAGGACTAAAATCAAAGATCTCATAACCAAGTTAACTGAGTGCCAGGCTGAGCTTGTGATCAGCAAAGCGAGGGTAAAAAAGAGTGTTCTTGAAGAAGAGACCTTCAAGAACATGATATCCTCATCCCTGCATAACAAAGTGTGCTATCAAGACAGGCAGGGACTGGGATCCAATGAGATAGCTCCTCCACACATAATCTTGTCAGTAAGATCTCCTAGGTGTGGAACTTGTGAATATGAGCTTCCTCTCATAGATCCTATGAGTGTAGAGGATGAAGAAGAGGTAGTGAAGAATCCCTCTGAGAAGAGTGTAGAGGAGTATTCCAAGAAGGGCCACTACACTTCTGAGGAGAAAAATAAGACTGTGATGAACAAGTCCATAAGAAAGAACTTGATCAGAAAGAGTAAAAGAAAGGCAAGGAAGGCTCAAGAGATCAAGACTACTTTTCACTCTAAGCAAAAACAAGTTTTTATCTCTGCAGGGTTTAAAGTGGTAGGGACTGAAGACATCAACCAATACTCTTTTGCTAAGAGTTCTGGTTCTTGTTCAACTCATCTGAGTATCAAGAAGAAGACTGATCTACTGTGTACCACTGCTGCACAACCTAGACCATCAAACTCCAAGCACAGTTCTCATCCCAAGAGGACTGTCTTAGCATCTGAAAAGATGAAGGTGGAGAAGGGATGTGACCAAAGACAGTCCTATTCAAAGGAAAAGGCTCTTGTGAAGAAGAAGATGAATTATGTCATGTGTGAAAGTACCACTCACATTGCTAAGGATTGTCCCTTCAATCCTAAAGGTACTGTCCATATGACCAAAACAATGGCTGCAAAGAGTTCTAAGAAGATTAAAGTTTTGGAAGGAAAATCTGTTTCCTTCAAAAGCTCCAAATCTAAGAAGAAGGGAAGTGGAAAATTACCCTCGGAAGAGAAGTTGGTCTCAGAAGAAAGGAGTTCTTCCGAAGCACTGAAGTCTGCTGCAGTGTTTGCAGAATCTTCCGAAGGTTCAGTCATCAAAACTTCTCATGTTCCAAAAGCTTCCCAAGATTTGAAGGTCAAGTCCAAGACTCCAAAGGTGGTGTGGATGTCTAAGAAAGACCAAGTGACTGAGAATTCTCCATCAATAATAGCTCAAGATCCTCTTAGAACAACCATAGGATCTATTACTATTGAATTACCTTGTGCAAATCAGCCCAAGACAAGCAAGGCTTGGGTTTCCAAATGTAACTAATCTTTCTCTTTGTGTAGGGATAGCTAAAGACAGACAAAAATTTCTGGATCATAGACAGTGGCTGTTCCAGTCACATGGCAGGCAATACGTCACTAATCAAGAACTTTGAAAGGATTGATGGAGGACCAGTTGCTTTTGGAGGAGATGAAGGTGGTTACATTTCTGGAAGGGGCAAGGTCACAAATGATAAGCTCAGCATAGAAAAGGTAAACTTTGTTAAGGAGTTTGGATACAATCTTCAGAGTGTATCTCAATTTTGTGATTAGAGTCATAACATGCTCTTTACTAAGCATGAGTGCATTGCTCTTAAGCCTGGTGTGGTCATTCCTTATGAGCATATCCTGCTTAGAGCCCCCACGAAAGGAAACATGTACAAGATGGATTTTCAAGAAACCTCTCCTTTTGGAGAAGTTTTATGCTTTCTATCTAAAGCAAATAGTGATGAGTCTTTCCTATGTCATAAAAGAATGTGCCATGTAAACTTTAAGAACATGAACATATTGATTAAGCATGATTTGGTAACTGGAATACCAAAGAAAGAGTTTACAAGTGATGACCATTGTGTTCCATGCCTGAAAGGGAACAACATAAGGTATCTCACAAGCCTAAGGAAAGGAACTCCAACACTACACCCCTACACTTGTTATATATGGATCTCTTTGGCCCCACCAGTGTAATGAGTTTAGGAAGGACCTTATACTATCTAGTGATCACAGATGACTTTACAAGATTCACTTGGTTTCTTTCTTAGAACTAAGGATGAGACTCCTGAGATTCTGAAGAATTTCATCTTAAGATTGAGAATAGTTTGATCACAAAGTCAAAATCATAAGACGTGATCAAGGAACTGAATTTAAGAACCAAATCCTTGATACATTTTGTGATGAAAAGGGTATTTCAAGACAATTCAGTGCTTCCAGGACTCCTCAGCAAAATGGTGTTGCTGAGAGGAGAAACGGGACACTGATTGAAGCTACAAGAACCATGTTGTTTGACTCTAAGCTGCCCATCACCTTCTGGGCAGAGGTAGTCAACATTGCCTGCTATGTGCAGAATAGAGTTTTAGTAGTTAAGACTCATGGCAAGACTTCTTATGAACTTTGGCACAACATGAAATATTACATTGGTTTTCTCAGGTCCTTTGGATGTCCTTGCACCATCTTGAATACTAAAGATCAAATTGCCAAGTTTGCTGAGAAATCAGATGATGGACACTTTATTGGATACTCTTCCCAAGCTAAGGCTTATAAAGTGTACAATCTCATAACTAGAATTATTGAGGAGTCAGCCAATGTGACTTTCAATGAACACACACCCTGTGTTGCTGGTTCTGGTCCGGATTGGTTATTTGATCTTGATTTGGTTACCAACTATTTTAACAAATGTTATGAGAATGTTTCAGGATCTACAGAAAATTTAAATACAGGTGATCCTGTTCCAAGATTTGAGCTAGGAATATCTTCAAGTCATACATCTTCAGCTCTAGTTGGAACCACTTATGCAAATGAGGTTTCTATCAGCACAACAATGACAAACTCAGCTGATACATTTGGTATACCATCAAATTCTAGCTCAGAGGCTCTACCACTAGATAAGAACACCTTAATTGTAGAAGATAACAATGGTGGTGGTGACAGTGACCAAGAATTTCTAGATGCACTAACCACACCATAGATGAGAACATCAATGATGTCACACACTGCTTAGATCAATTTTCACTTCAGAAGTGTGCTGTTGTGGTGGGAGAAACATCCATGCCAGATCTAAATTTCTCTAATTTAGATCTTTCTCAGGTACTTGCTGTGATCCCTCAGCTTAGGATCCATAATCTCACCCCACCACAAACATCATTGGAGATGTTGTCTCAAGGGTAAAGACAAGAGGACAAACCCATGAAGAAAATGTTTGTCTTCAGTCTTGTTTTCTATCCCAGATAGAGCCAAAGAAAGTTGATGAAGCTCTAAAGGATGGAAGTTGGGTTGAAGCTATGCAACAAGAGCTGCTTCAATTCAAAAGGCAGAAAGTTTGGAACCTTTGTCCTCTTCCTTCTGGGAAGACTACCATTGGAACCAATGGGTGTTTAGGAAGAAGAAATATGATAGAGGCATCATCATCAACAACTTCAAGGTTAGAAGCTGTTAGTGGCAAGATTAGAAGCTGTTAGGATATTCCTGGCATTTGCTGCATCCAAGAACTTCAAGGTCTTTCATCTTGATGTGAAGTGTGCCTTTTTATATGGAGTGATAAATGTGGAGGTTTATGTCAAATAGCCACCTAGTTTTGTTGACCCTAATCATCCTAATTATGTCTGCATGCTTGACAAAGCTCTTCATGGGCTGCATCAGGCACCCAGGAAATGGTATGAGACACTGTTTGAATATCTTTGTAAACATGGATACAGGAGAGGTACTATAGATGGAACTCTCTTCATCAAAGGACAGGGAAAAGACATATTGCTAGTTCAATTGTATGTAGATGACAACATCTTTGGTTCAACTAATCCAAAGCTCTGCAAAGACTTTGAGAAGCTAATGAAAGAAAGATTTGAAATGACTGCCATAGGGGAGCTCAATTTCTTTCTGGGAATTCAAGTGAAGCAAGTTGAAGATGGCATCATCATAAGTCAGTCAAAGTATGTTCAAGACATACTTAAGAGGTTTAACATGATTGATTGTAAGATTGCTAAGACACCCATAGCTAGGAACCACTCCCTTGGTCCTGATCTTGAGGGGGAGTGTGTAGATGAGCACTTATATAGGGCTATGTTTGGGTCTCTTATGTATCTTACTGCTAGCAGGCCTAATATCATGTTTGCTACTTGCATCAGTGCAAGATATCAAGCCAACCCTAAGATGTCTCACCTTATCACTGTCAAGAGGATTCTAAAATACCTCAAAGGTGCATCAACACTTGGCTTATGGTATCCCAAGAATTCTAACTTCAATCTGTACGCCTATACAGATAGTGATTTTGGTGGTTGCAATATGACTGCAAAGTCTACATCTGGGGGATGTCAATTTCTTGGTGGAAGGGTTGTCTCATGGCAATGCAAGAAACAATCCTATGTCTCTACATCAACTGCTGAATCTGAATACATTGCTGTTGCAAGCTACTGTGCTCAAGTGCTTTGGATTTAGAATCAAATGCTTGACTATGGGTTAAATTTCATGGAGACTCCCATTCACACAGACAACAACAGTGCTATCTCAGTCACAGAGAACCCTATGCAGCACACAACGACAAAGCACATCAATATCAGGTATCATTTAAAAAGAGATAACTATGATAAAGGATTAATTAAACTAGTCAAAGTTTACACAGATGAACAATATGTTGATCTGTTTACAAGGCTTTGATGAACAGAGATTTAAATATCTAATATCAGCTATTGGGATGATAAACTTTGAGTAAGCTTTTCTTAAAACTAATTCTTATTATTTTGTAAAAAATTATTATGTGTGTCCTAAGTTGTCTAGTTCATCACTTTCATAACTCATGTTTTCTCTGCATGAAAATTTCTTTTTGAATACTTTCCTTAGTTTTTTGAAAATTTCTGATACTTCGGAAGTTATGCTTTTAACTTCGGAAGCAAATCATGCCTTCAAAATAAATAATTGTCTAAGAAATTTACCTTCGGAAGAGCTTTCAGATTTATCTTCCGAAGCTTAAATACTTGTCTCAGACACTTACTTATTTTCAATGTTAGGATCAGTGATCTATGTTTGATTGATTGAAGAGTATAGCAGCGGAATTCAAACAATGAATTAGTTGATTCACAAGAACAAAACGATATTCAATGAAGAACAAGCTCTTCAGTCATTTTACAAAACTACTAAAACTACAATGACTGAAGAACAAGCTCTTCAGTCGTTTTACAATACTACTGAAAGTAAAAATATAAAACTACTGATATCACAACTACTGAAGAAGTACTCTTCAGCTGTTGTGACAAACTACTGAAACTTCAGTATTGGTCTTCAGACTTGAACTTCAGATGTTTCATCAGCTGATGACTTCAGTAGATATCATCAGCTGATGTCTTCAGTGTTTGTCTTCAGACTTTGTACATCAGTTGTTGATCTTCAGCACTTGTAAACTCTTCAGCTGTTGTACTTTAGTACTTGGTCTTTCAGCTTCAGCACTTGTGTTCTTCACTGTTCAGCTTAGTACTTGTGTTCTTCAGCTGTGTACTTCAGCACTTTAGTTCTTCAGCTGTTGAAGTCTTCAGCACTTGATCTTCAGCTATTGAAGTCTTTAGCACTTGTCAAACTGCTGATGAAGCTTTCAGCAGTTGTTGTGATACCATGTGGGACTTAGAGGTTTTCTGATCTTGGCTCATTGGTTCTTTTGGTCCAACAAACTCCCCCTGAACCAATACAGCCAAAACCTCTAATTTATTTATCATCCCACTTATTGTGGCAAAAGGTTGGTCTTTTCCTTCTTGATCAGTAGAGAAGATGACCCATATAGCTCTGGCCTGGGAAGAAGTCTCTGATATTTGTTTGGCAAGATATGAATGGGACTCTGTTTTGGGGAACTGGACACAAAGAGTGTTATCCCATTCATGAGATCTACTTCCCGTGTATGAGCCTGTAGGATTCTCTGGTGTAGGCTCTGAGAAACATGATTTGTTCTTCCATGGTCAGGTTCTCGGCTTCACCATCAAACAATCCTTCTCGCCCATACAGCTCTGAGATGTACTTGGCCTGTTTGCCGTTTTTGAGCTCAACAGTTGTAATTTGTCTATATGCAAACTCATCAGGATGATTCCCTTCGAGTAGCAGACTGAGCTCATTTGTTTGAAGTTCTCAAGCCTCTTGTAGACTAACCCCTTTTTGATAATTCTGTTCTCTAGCATCTTGGGGTGGTTGTTTAGTCTCGTAGGCCTTCTTGAAATCTTCGACAATCTCCCAGGGTGATACTACAAGGGCCACTGTGATCTCTTCATCTACGATCCTCTTGACTTGACCCTTGTATCTCGAAGGAATGTCTTTCTTTACAATCCTGTGAGCCACCCTCGGATCAGGCCATACTCTCACCCTTCCTTTTGATATTGAAATGTGTTGGCGAGAGTGTACAATCTCAGAGCTTCTTTCTTCATGCTGATAATTGATGAGGAGGCAGCATAGGTTTTGTCAATGCTTTTCAGCATTTCATCATCGTGAAGCTTTTGCTCCTCTTCTTCAATTTTACTCTCACAACATCCATCTGTGAGGTGGGAGTGATGGGCATAGGTTTGGCTTTCGCCAGTGTTAGGACTGCAGACAGAGGCATCCTATCTTCTTCCACATCATCCTCTTCTTCTTCTTCTTCTAGCCTCAGCACCCTTCTCTTCTTCTTCTTAGGTGCATCATCGGCTGTTGGTTTAGATGGTGAGGGAGTTGGTTTGTGGGTTGTGATTGTGGTTGTTTGGATTTGGGCTTTGAGATTGGTTTGGAGATTTGAGGGGTAGGCTGTGTTTTGAGTGGGTGGAAGGGAAGGTTGTTCCAGCATCTTTGTTGTGAGTTTAGCTTTGTAAGTTTGCCATTTCAAAACTTTTACCAGCCCCAGCCTCATCAAGGGCTTCAATGATAATCCCCTTGTGGAATTGCTCAGACAGACAGATTCTGGTGGCTATAGCCAGAATACTGTCTCTGGTCCACGCGCGAATCTCCATCAAAGATCTTCCTAAGTATTTGGCAATAAAAGGATCATGATCTCCAATCTCTCCTTTTCAAGTGCATCATACCCAGCCCATCGGGTTTGAATCTCTGCACTTCCAACCTCCTGATTTCACTATCAATGTGGCTGTATCAAAACCTTGCCTGAAGAGTTGCTCAATGATTTTATCCATGGATCGGCTGTGTGTATCATCAGCATCTTTTACCAGCTCTTCCAAGGATTTTTCTTAGCATAGGTTGATCATCAGCACTTTTCTTTCGTTTATAGGTGATCAGTTGTTGCTTTTCTTTTCCCAACTCCTGGGCTTGCTTGGGCCTTCTCATCCTCTGTTCTTTTCTCTTCTTTTCTTTCACTGCAGTACTCTCCCCCTTTTTGGATGCATTGGTGGTAGGGGTTTGTACCGCAGAAAGTGTTTTTGCACAGCAGCATCAATCAATGGTTGTAAAGTTGAGGAAAGCCTCTCATCAATGGCTTTAGTCACAATGTCAGTGATTATGGGTGTGATGAGAGGAGGGAATTGTGAAGGACAACAACTATTTGCTCAGGAGGGTTCTGTTCCTGAGAAATAGTGCCAGAAGCAGAGGCAGGTGGCTGAGTTGTTGGGAGTGGCTCAGTGTTTGGGGAACCTTCAACTGAAGGTGCCATCTGTGGGTTGGTGGAGGCAGATGGTCTTTCTCCTTGTGAGAGTTGGTCAAGTAGTTTTGCAGCCTACTGACTTCCTCCTCAAGGATTGTGTTCTGGGCAAGAACATCGTAGAAAAAGCCCAGGTCATCATCAGCAGAAGCTGAATCACCTGACCTCCTGCTTGGAGCAGGATGTACATGCACTGGGTGTAGACCAGTTGTAGCATGTGCCCCTTTGTCGTGGTACTGGGGACTTCCAGCCTCAGGACTATGTCCATCATCAGCTGTTGCCTCTAGTGAGGTCTTAGCAATGTTACCAGCCTCAGTCTGATCATGTGCTGATGCAGAAGAGGTGGCAGCCTCACTAGATATTCTAATCTCCTTATCTACACCAGGAGATAGAAGTGGTAAACCCTATGCTGTGGGTTCTCAATTGCACTGTGGTCCTCCCCCTCAATGGTAGAGGTGTTCCCAGTAGTAAGTGGTATCTGGGGAGGGGGTGAGGAGTGCAATTGAGTCAGCACTTGTGCAACCATCAATGTTGGGCTTTGGGGGGGCGGTTGCATGGGGTGAAGGGATAGAAGCAGTGTGCACCTGGGAAGGATGGTGCTCTTCAATGGCAATCCCCTCAAGTGAGGAAGATCCCAAATGTGGGGGTACCCCTTGTGTGGTTGCTGCAGGCTCCTGTTGAGAGGAATCCTGAGCGGCTATGGCTGGAAGAGTCCTTATATCCACTAGGGGTTTTGACCAGTGGATATCCTGCGTTTGTGTTGCAGGGGCATCCTCAGGGGACTCATTTCCCTGAGTAGCCGTTTTGGGTTTCTTTTTGGTGGGTTGGTGGGGACTTTTGATTTGGAGGTGGTGGCTGTGGGTTCCAGCTGTGGGGTTTGCGCAGCTTGGCAGCCAATTTGAGTGTGTGGTCAGAGTTGTGCCGGGAGTATACTTCAGGCAGAACAGCCGTAGCAGGGACTCCCAGGCCAACAAGTCCCTCAGCTTGAAGCTGGTTTGTAATGATGGCCATTATGAACCGCGGATATAATATCCAACGGTTAGCAGTTAGTTTTTGAGCCATATCCTTGAGCTCCGAAAATATTATTTCTGAAAAATTTAACGGCTGTTGCTCAAGAATAGAATACATTACCTGCTGCCACTTTGTCGACATTTGATCCCAAGACGAAGTCTTAGGAGCCAAACATACATTACCATGTGAAAAATTAGGCGTTCAGCGTCATGGAAATGTTTCTTCAATAGTGGAGGCACTAAGATTGCCCTGATATCCATGATGGGCAAAGGATAGATCAGTTGTGCCCTTGGGATATCCAGCAGGAGAAATGGCATCATCCAGATGTAAAGTTTGGCGAAGTATTTCGGGAGTGATGACCATTCTTTTTGTTGACGACCGACCGGAGAGATACGTGTTGTTCTCCCCAGTGGTGATGGTGGGACTGTTGGAGGGATTCGGCATGTAGAATGGGATTGAGAAGAAATGCCGTTTTGTATTGTGACTGAACCATAAGATCGATAGCAGTATCGAACTTAGCCCAGAAGGCGATTAGTAAGGTAGGCTACACAGTTGTGTCGCGGTTTGATTTGCATGGACGCCATTTAGAAGAGAGAAGTTTTGGAAGGAACGTTAGGTTTGAAGAAGATGAAGCTTTGAAGGATTAGGTCAGGGATATTTATAGGGTACGGGTTAGAAAACGACTGAAGGATTTGGTGTTAGTCATCAGTAGTTTTAAACGACTGTTGACATGGTATTATCCTTTAGACGTTGAAACAGCTGAAGTCGTGGTGTTAGGCATCAGTAGTTAGAAAACTACTGAAGGCCGTGGTTTTGACTTCAGATGATGAAACAACTGAGGACTTGTGTTTGTCATCAGTAGTTGTGAAACTACTGAAGACAGTGGTTTTGTCATCAGTTGTTGTAAACAGCTGAAGACTTGGTATTAGTCATCAGTAGTTATAAAACTACTGAAGACATGGTTTTGCTTCAGTTGTTTAGAATGAAACAGCAGTTGTTGAAACAACTGAAGAGAAAGTTCTCTTCAGTAGTTTTCGTCAATTCATAGCCTTTCAGCTGTTCATACTGTCCTCAACACTTACTCATCAGACTTTGCATCTGCTTTTCAGGTGTTTCATAGGACGTCAGTACTTATCTGTTGTACTGATTTCAGTTGTTAACTACATCAGTAGTTGTAACTACATCAGTAGTTGGAACAGATAAAGTACTTCAGTACTTGTGAGGCATTTAGCCATCAGTAGTTATAAAACTACTGAAGGTGAAAGGACTCATCAGTACTTATATGTGACATGGGTACCAATGATCACCAGTAATATACTGAAATCATCAGTAGTTGTCACTTATTCTAGCTGCAGCATACCAAGCCTTAACACAAGGTTTTGGAAAGTAGAACTATCCAAAGGCTTAGTAAAAATATCTGCAAGCTCATCAGCACTAGGCAAACTTAGGATCAATCAGACCTTTTTCAAAGCAATCCCGAATAAAATGATGTCTGATCTCTATATGTTTGGTCCTAGAGTGCTGGACTGGATTTTTGACAATACACAGAGCTGAAGCACTATCCATTAATAATGGAGTCTTAGTCTCTGTAATGCCATAATCCAGAAGTTGGTTCTGAAGCCAGAGTACCTGAGAGGTGCAACTTGCAGCAGCAATGTACTCGGCCTCAGCAGTTGATGTAGCAACAGATGTTTGTTCTTACTCTGCCAAGAAATCAAACAGTTGCCTAGGAATTGACAACCACCAGAAGTTGACTTTCTAGTTAACTTGCACCCTGCATAGTCACTATCTGAAAAAGCAACTAATTTGCAAGAGTGTCCAGTGGAATACCATAAACCCAGAGATTGTGTACCTTGCAAATATCTAAAGATTCTCTTGACTGCAATCAAATGAGACTCTTTAGGAGCAGCCTGAAATCTAGCACAAACACATGTAGCAAACATAATATCTGGTCTAGAAGCTGTTAAATACATCAAGGACCCAATCATACATCTGTAAAGCGTTTCATCAACAGCTTTACCTTTCTGATCAGCATCCAGTTGTGTGGTGTTGCACATGGGAGTAGAACAGGGCTTACAGTTTTGTAAATCAAACTTATTCAAAAGATCTTTTGTATATTTGACTGATGAATAAAGGTTCCATCAGCCTTTTGTTTGATTTGCAAGCCTAGAAAGAACTGTAATTCTCCCATTGCACTCATTTCAAACCTCTTTTTCATTAATGTTGTAAAATCATCACACAACTGGGGATCAGAGGATGCAAAAATAATATCATCAACATAAATCTGAACAAGTAGCTTATGCTGATCCACCTTCTTAATAAACAAAGTTTTATCAATGGAGCCTCTAGTGAAATTATTCTTAAGAAGAAAAGTAGAGAGTGTCTCATACCAGGCTCTAGGAGCTTGTTTCAACCCATAAAGAGCCTTATCAAGTTTTACACCCATTCAGGATGTTTATTATCCTCAAAGCCTGGTGGTTGACACACATAAACTTCTTCCTTTATTTTACCATATAAAAATGCACTTTTGACATCCATTTGAAAAACTTTAAGATTGTGGAATGCAGCATAGGCTAAGAACAATCTGATTGCCTCTAGTCTGGCTACAGGGGCAAAGGTTTCATCATAGTCAATACCTTCTTCTTGTGAAAACCCTGTACAACCAGTCTAGCCTTGTTCTTAACAATAAGCCCATTTTCATCAGTTTTATTCCTAAACACCCATTTAGTGCCTATTGCACACTTACCTGGGGGAAGAGGAACAAGTTCCCACACTTGCTGTTTCTTGAACTGAAGTAGCTCAAGCTGCATAGCTTCAACCCATCCATTGTCTCTCAAAGCAACATGGTAGTTCTTTGGCTCTAGCTGACTGATGAAGAGAGCATAGAAGCAGAAGTTAGACAATTGACTTCTGTTGAAACACCAGCATTGATATCACCAATAATCTGAGACATGGGGTGATTCTTCAGTTCTTGAAACAATGAGATCTGTGCAAGTGTTTGTAGAACCTTCAGCAGCAGCAGATGTTGATGTAGACTCTTGAAACCAAGAATTAGATGGTAACTCAAAAGATGTAGAGGAAACAGAGATCTCATCAGCATTTGTTGTGGATGGAACTGCTGAAGCTACAGGAACATCAAGTTTAGCAGACACAGGCAGTTGGTCACTAAACTTGAATAGGTGAGTATTGATATTATCATCATCATCATCAATACCACCAGGTGGAAGACATGCTGCAGAAGATGATTTAGCCACAGGATCTGCAACAGCTGGAGGTTGATAAGGAACATATTGCAGTATGTCCAAATCAAACAACTCCACAGGGTTTTGTGGAATCTTGTCCAAAGGAGATTCATTAAACTTCACATGCAAAGTCTCTTCAACTATCTTTGTTCGGCAGTTGAAGACTCTGTATGCCTTGCAAGTAGATGAATAAACAACAATGCATCCACCTTAGGATCAAATTTATGGAGTTGATCCTTTGTGTTGAGAATAAAACAGGGACACCCAAATGCTTTGAAAAATGAAATTAGAGGAGCCAAGTGATGGAGAACTTCATATGGAGTCTTCATCAACCTCTGATTTACTAAAACTCTATTTGCACATAGCAAGCTGTGTTAACAGCTTCAGCCCAAAAGGTCAGTGGCAAACCAGAGTCAGCCAGCATGGACCTTGCAGCTTCAATAGGGTCCTGTTCTTTCTCTCCACTACTCCATTTTGTTCTGGAGTCCTTGGGATGCTAAACTGCCTTTTGATTCCCTTTGAGAGATAGAAGTCATCAAGTGTATGGTTTCTGAATTCAGTTCCATTGTCACTCCTAATACACTTGACTGGAAGGGAATACTGCTTCTCAATATACAACACAAAGTGAATAATCTTCTGAGCAACCTCATCCTTTGAATGTAGAAAGAAAGTCCATACAAATCTGGAGTAATCATCCACAATTACCAGACAGTATTTTCTTTGCCATGCTCATCACTCTCACAGGACCAAATAGATCCATATGCAGTAATTGCAAGCAGGCAGTGGACTTAGGCTCTTCAATAGGAGGGAATGAGACTTTGTGCTGTTTTCCTTTTAAACAAGCAGTGCAGGTTTCATCACAGTGGAACTCCTTTATTGGTAAGCCTCTGACTAAACTATTGTGGATAAGCTGATTCATGTTTTTGAAATTAACATGACCCAGCCTTCTGTGCCACAGTTTAGATTCTTGAGAAGAGGCTTTGGAAAATAGGCAAGGATTGCCTCTGAGATCTATTTTCTTGGAAAGATCTAAGGCATACACTCTTCCTGTCCTGTTGGCTCTCAGGAGAGTGTGATCATCCAACACCTTATCAATCAAATGCAAAACTTTGGATGACAGAATCCTACAGTTCTGACTGGTGAAAAGAGCAACATGGCCTTTATCACACATTGACTGACACTCAAGAGATTGTACTTGAGATTTTCCACATGATTAACATCATCAAACTTGATTTCTCCATTGGAGACAAAGCCATTTCCAATGATGTAACCCCTAGCATCATTGCCAAAAGAAACAAAACCCTTCTTTCCTTGAGAGTAGTCATGAAGAAGAGAGCTGTTCCCAGTCATGTGCATAGATCCCCCACTGTCTACATACCAGATGCTACTTTGGCATGTTGGAGAACCTGCAATAATAAACAATCAGTTAGTTTTGGAGACCCAAACCTTTTTGGTTTTGGGCCTGGTCTCATCAACAGATGGTAAACTAACAGGTTTATTAGAAACAACAGCCTGAGAGGAAGAAGATGGTGAAGAAGAGGAATCCTTTGGCTTGGATCTCCTTTTCTGTGGTTTCAACATAGGAGCATCTAGTGGTTAACTCTACCCAACAGATGTTGAACCATCATAACCAGCTGTGTCTGATTTTGTGATAAAGCTTTCAGCTCATCAGACACATTGCCAGTGGAGTTTGATAAGTTCCTATGTTGCACCTTCTTCTTCTGAGCACTCTCAGCTGTCACCTGTTTAACCCCTTCCTTTTTGGATTTCTTTGAGGACTTAAGGGTTTCAGGATTTGATGTTGCTGATACAAATGTGGTCTCAAACTCATTTTTCATTTTTACCATTTTCTCTTTAATTTTCTTTTTGTTTGAGTTTGGAACCTCTTTTGTACCAGCAATCATCTGTAAGATGATTGAACAAACCACATACTTCACATGGTTTCTTCTTCATCTTAGGTTGATCATCAACTAAAGAGGGTGAAGCAACTGAAGACTTGTTCTTCAGTGCTTTGGAAGCATTGTTTGCTTTCTTGACTGCTCTTTAGTAGTCTTCAAACTCTTTCTACTGACAGTTTTCTTCTCTTCAGTACTGGCAGAGTAGTTGGAGTTTGAACTTCAGGTGTTAAATCCTGCTCTCTAGTCCTTTCAGGACTTTCAGAATTAACTCCTGAGTTGATCAACTCATTGATCATGTGAGTGTCAGCATTGAACCATCAAAATCAGCTGATAGGTTCTGAGAGGGCTTGATGCTGACTTCTACTTCTGATTGTGCTGTATCAGAAAGTAGATCACATGATGAGATGGATTGGTTATTACTCTCACCATCAGATTCTACCTCTGCTCTTGGAGTAAAATCTGTAGGTGGAGCAGTGTGATTGTAACCAATGCCAAACTTCACATTGGAAGCAGATTGCTTACTAAGAAGCATTTCAAAACCCTTTGCAATTGTACCCATCTATCACACTCTACCTGGGTAACTGCAAGGGTTTCTTTGAGATCTTTATACTTCTCTAGAAGTATCTCTTCCCTAGCCTTATCATCAGTTATTTGGCATTTCAGTTTGTAAATCTCATCATTTTTATCATTAAGCACAGACTCAAATTCAGCTTTGCTTTTGGAAATTATTTGTTCTAGCTCAATGTTCTTGTTGATTAAAGCTACATTTGCTTCTCTAATAGATGCAAATGCTGCTATGCATGTTTCAGAACATAATTTGGCTTTTGCCTCAGAGGATACCTGTGATACCTTTGGTGTAGAGGCATTAGAGGATGAAGTATCAGCAGAATCCAAAGCCATAAGAGCTAGATTTCCAAATGGACTTTCACCACCATGTGACCAGCACCTGAGAACAGTTGTTCATGACCAGACAAGTCATCTGGTAAACTGCTCCAGTCAACAACTCCTGGGTGAAGAAGCTGTGTTGTTGAGGTTGAGTTTGTTGATGAGATTGGGAAGGTTGTGGTTCAGGCAATGCTTGTGGTTGTTGTGCAATTGGAGCTTGAACAGGATTTGGTTGAGGGCATATAGCAGGATAAGGATATGACATTTGACCCTGGGGGAAAGTAAGGAGCTAGGATGTGAATAATGACCAGAACCAGCAGGATGTTGCCCTCTGTTTTGTGGACTAGTACTAGGAAAAGTCACAAAGGGTGCAGAAGAGTTAGATCCAGTTGATCTACACTCTCTTGCAAAGTGTCCAGCCTTTGGCATTTGTGACACCTCAACTTACTCTTGTCAAAACCAACTTTGGTTTTGCCAGAGAGTCCAGGAAATTTCCTGCCAGTTCTCTTATAGAACTTCTGAGATCTGATATTAATCAATGCCATTTGGCTCAGAATATCCATCTCTTCTAGATCATCATCAGCTATTCCTTTCAGATCATCCATGATGAAGCATAAATTGTCACTATTACTGCCAGAATGACTCTCAATACCAACAAATGCATGATCAGAACTATTTGAAGAGAAATCTATATGCTCATCATAATTGCTTTCAGATGCAGCATATTCTGACTCATGACCAACCAGGCAGTATTCCCTGGTACAAAGTCATCAGTGAGCTTTCCTGATGAGGACAGTTTCCTCTTCTGCTCTATCTCTCTTTCAAATGTAAGCAGTTTCCCATGAAGTTGGGTGAGAGATAGGCCTTCCAGATTTGCACTGGAGCGTAGGACAATAGTGTATGTGTCCCATCTCTCAGGCAGTGATCTGAGGAATCTGTTGTTCATCTGGCTATTGGTGTATTCCTGTTTCACCATTTTCAGCTCAGAGATCAAGCAGGAAAAACGCTCAAACTGTTGAGTCAGTGTCTCACCCTTTCTATGAGAGAATGTCTCATATTGTTGGGCAAGGATCTCTCTATTGTTTGCTAAGACCTCATCTGTGCCACCGAATTGTTCCTTCAGGGCATTCCAGAGATCATGAGCAGTTTCATGATGCATAAGCCCTGAATAGATTTCATTAGGCAGTGCCATGGCCAGAATTCCATGGGCTTTAGCATCAATCTCAAACAGTTTCCGATCTTCATCAGAGTATTGTTCCTTCTTCTTCGGAACCATTTGATTGGTTTCCGGATTGTTCACCATAGGCTTATGTGGTCCATGTACCACAGATGTCCAACAACCTGAACTGTTAACAGACAGGTGATGAAGCATTCTTCGTTGCCATATGTTATACTCGGTCCTAACCAGCATCGGAGGCTTGGTTGAGGAACCGGTATTGTGAGGATCATTAGAAGGAGTCGTCATCTCAGATTCAATCAAATTCGGTTAAGCTAAAACAGATTTAGAACAAAACGCAACAACCAATTGAACCAGAAGATCTCAAAATAAATGAACAAAAGCGACAGAAATTCAATAATCTATAACCAGTTCTTGCGAATACGCTAATTCAATCAAACAGATATCAATTAGCAGTTTCAATGATCATTGTTAGATCGATCAATGATTAACTAGCTCTGATACCACTTGTTAGGATCAGTGATCTATGTTTGATTGATTGAAGAGTATAGCAGCGGAATTCAAACAATGAATTAGTCGATTCACAAGAACAAAACGATATTCAATGAACAAAGACGGTTATAGAGAGAGAGAATTTCTGCAAATATATTTCATTCAATATTCGCTTTCGTGGTAACAGAATGTCACAATACAATTAGGTCGACATCCTTATATAAGAGATGTGACGTCTGCTATGTCACTTGATAGTGACATCTAACAGATTTATTACAACTGAAACACAACTACTGAAGATGTCAAAACAGCTGACATCTCCTTACAAAAATGCTAAGTGTTATCAGTTTTATATAACTACTGAAAACATAAAACTACTGAAACTACAACGACTGAAGAACAAGCTCTTCAGTCGTTTTACAAAACTACTGAAAGTAAAAATATAAAACTACTGATATCACAACTACTGAAGAAGTACTCTTCAGCTGTTGTGACAAACTACTGAAACTTCAGTAGTTGGTCTTCAGACTTGAACTTCAGATGTTTCATCAGTTGATGACTTCAGTAGATATCATCAGCTGATGTCTTCAGTCTTTGTCTTCAGACTTTGTACATCAGTTGTTGATCTTCAGCACTTGTAAACTCTTCAGCTGTTGTACTTCAGTACTTTGGTCTTTCAGCTTCAGCACTTGTGTTCTTCAGCTGTTCAGCTTCAGTACTTGTGTTCTTCAGCTGTTGTACTTCAACGCTTTAGTTCTTCAGCTGTGAAGTCTTCAGCACTTGATCTTCAGCTGTTGAAGTCTTCAGCACTTGTCAAACTGCTGATGAAGTTTCAGCAGTTGTTGTGATACCATGTGGGACTTAGAGGTTTTCTGATCTTGGCTCATTGGTTCTTTTGGTCCAACATTCGAGACATTTACTACCGAAACATAAACTAACTCTCAAAACCTTTGTTGTTGAATATACAAAGCACTCAAGTTTTAATTTCTCTTCCGAAGCAAAAATTCTCAAAACTCTCAGGAAATTTTCCGAATTCATTTGCTTCGGATGCTTTTTAATTAAAACTTCCGAAGATAATTTACCTTCGGAAGCTTTTTGACTTCCAAGAAAACTCTTTTGAGCAAAAGTAAAAACTTTTCAAAGGGGTAGGCTGACATCCGGATTTCAAAGTTTATCCGCTTTCATTAAACTTTATTGAAATCCTTTCACTATAAACCCAATGGTTTTCCCACCTCTTTCTATCATCTGTTCTTCCTCCAAAACCTAAAACCACAAATTTCTCTCTGAAATTTCTTTCATCATCCTTAAATACCTCAAAATGCCAACCTGCTCATAGAAATGATCCCAACTTACCATGCAGCTACACAGACAACACAATCAGTTTGCTCTGTAAGCTCTAAGAAAGATCCTCATTTCTCAAAGGTTTGTCGTTTCTTAGCTCTGTCTAGCTACTTCACCTCCCTAACCATTGATCCTCCACTCTATGAGGATCAGTAGCTTGAATTCTGGAAGACCTACCAAGAGGTCATTATGGACGGGGAGAAGGCACTGTCTGCCACAGTGTAGGGGAGAACAATCTTTCATCACTCGGGCCATCATCAATAGGTATCTTCAGCTGGATGATGAAGAAGGTGAGGTGTTTTTCCCAAAGGAAGCTGTCAATCATTCCTTTGAGCAGATGGGATAGGAGGGAGATTTCTCCGTAAGACCTTTAGGAAAGGGAAGGTGTCATCCCAATGGAGATTTCTGCTCCATGTGGTCATCCACAGCTTATCAAACAAGCATGGTGGATCAGACCAGATTCTTGAGGATCTCTCCTTTATAATCCATGGAATGGTTCAGGGTGTCCAGTACATTCTTAACTGTGAACTGGGCTCACAGTTGAGGGAAACAGGTAACATTATTAAATTTGGACAGATGAAGCTTGGCATCTTTAAAATTCTGACAAAGCCCACTGTTGGATTCTCTAGGGTAGAAACAACCCTAGTCCCAAAAATGTTAGAGCTCATTGCTCAAGGTAACAACCTAGCAACACAAGCTAGTGTTGAGCCCATACTTGCTATCTCACAACCACTCTCACAGCCATAAATCACCATCACCTACCAAAGAAAATCCATATGAACCCCCGCTCAGGCTATTCAATCTGTGGAGGCCCCTATATACTCAACCATACAGGAAGAAGTGGACATTAGTGCTCCCACTTCTCCTGAGGAACAAACCACTCCCACCTCTTCAAGCATTAGTGCTCAGGTTCCTCATGCTTAGCCTGATGAGCTTATTAACCAAACTGCCTTAAGCTATCACTCTGTGATCAACACTGAAGTGATCAACCTTCAGGGGAAAGTTACCATCCCCAGCCCATAGATCTCAACCAACCAATTTCCAACCTTGACTTCTATACTGATGAAGATCTAGGTTTCAGTGAGTATATTGAGTCTCTCTTCTTTTCCCTTACTCAAAGAGAGATGAATACTCCTGAGTCTCCTACATCTATCCCACATCAGTCACCTACAACTGAGGTGGACACTCCTGAACCTGTTCAGGATGTTCATACGGAAGAGGCTCTCACTTCTAAAAGTGATTACATCATTAAGACCTCAACCATGGCAACTCAGCCCACTGACATCTCAACTGAGATTGCTAGTGAATAGAGGAAAACCAACAGCCAAGAAACTCAAGCTGGTGGTGAGAAAGAGGACTTTGATCCAATTATCTCATCCCCCAATGAGTCTTCTCATGAAGATGAGGGGAATCTGAGACTACTAGTGCAAAAACTGTCTAAAACATGCACTTACTTAGTCTCAAAGGTTAGTCACCTTGAATCTCAGGTGACTACCTTACACAACAGGATCAATGATCAACAACTTGAGATTTCATATCTTAAGGAAAAGCTAGCTGGGAAACCCTTAAGAAGAGCTCAACCAGGATCACAAGAACCTATGGATGTAATTGACCTATCCTCCAGCTCACCTATGCAAGTGGGTGATGCTACCAAAAAGGGGGAGAAAGTCATTACAGCCACAAAACCTGGGAGTTCTTCATAAAGAATGGACATTAAGGACTCACCATCCTCACTTGCAATTGTGCATTCTCAGCAACTTCCTCAAGTTCATATTGATGTGGACTACACAGACTCCTTCATACAGAGTCTATTTGAGGATGGGATACCAAGGGCTATGTCACCTTCACCATCTTCCAATCACATCATTGGGTGGACGTATGGCAACATCAGGAAAGCCCTAATCATCATAAGAGTTCAAGGACAACAAGAAGTCTTCAATTTTCAGACCTTGGACTACTATGAAGGTCTAGATCTAGTCAACATGCCACTTGTCAACCCAAGCCAATCAACACCAGCTGACAGACTGGCTAAAAGAATCAAAGACAAGATCACTGCAGAGTTCAACTTAAGAAGGAGATTTAGGCAATCAGGCAATGCCATCGGTCAACTGGATGTTGAGGAGGACCCTAAGATTAGCTTCATAGGGGAATCCTTGACTGAAGGCCCAGTGGCAGAACCTGAGAGCCCTGTCTCATCATCATCAACTGTTGCAGAGATCCACATTCATTCTGAGACACCTGCTGGCGAAGATGCTTCTCAACCTCTCTCTGGCTTGAGCTCAGATGCTACAACAAGCAATAAAGGCCAAAGCTCTCTCTACCCTGAGTCACAAAAGTCTGTGAGTGACAAAGGGAAACGAAAAATGACAACTGAGGAGATTGAGGAGGAGGAGAGAGAGAGGAAAAATAAGGCTACGTGGAGAAAGTTCCTCTATTGAGTCTTCAAGGCTCATCAAGTCTGCTATCAGGGTTGCCCCCAGACCAGATACTCAGAATGAGTTAAGGGTAGTCAGGATAAACTATTTGTAGACTAGGAACTATGACATAGACAATGTCATTTCTCTCCTCCTAGGTGAGTTGAAGGAACTGGTTGACCTAAAAGGTCAATGGAGAGAAGGAGGCAGAAGATGCAGAACTCCTAGTGCAAGTCAAAGAATAGAAAACAAGAAAAAGACTGTACAAAGATATGCCTACCACTTCCCAGTTTAGGAAGTCCTGCACAAGAAGATGTGGTTCAACAAGAACCTCAGGTAGACAAAGAAGAAGAAAGTATCAAGATGATCAACTACCTGAGTGCCACAGGTTTCTATCAGGTAGATGCACTCCTTCCTTTGTCCTATGATTATGTTGAGTTTGAGTACTTAGAACAGCTTGAACTTGAGATAATCAAGGACAGAAAGACACTAAAAAGAAACAAAGGGAAGAAGCTGTGAAATCAAGAGCCATCATCCAAAAGAGCAGAAGAAGTCTACTGATAGGCAGAGGATCATGAGCTTCTTGAAGCTATATGGATTCTCCAGAAGGAGACTTGGCCCCATGTCTCTATCCATTATGGATGAGCATATCAGGGTGATCAAGCAGAAGATCAAAAGTGGAGAGCTCATTGACTTACACTCCACTCCAAGTCAAGCCCCACCTGAAGTGGAGTTAAGGTGAGCAACAAGAGACACCACAACCTGGACCTCCTGCTAAAACTCAGCATGCTTCATCTTCTGATCCACAACAGGGTCAACCTCCCTCTCCTTCTGAGCCTGAGAGAGAGGAAGTCCCACTGAGAAAGACAGTGAAGATCAATCTGGTGCTACTACTGGCTAGTCTTCTTAGTTAAAATCTGGAAAGAGAAAGAAGAGGATGCTTTAAACCACAACCAAAGAGGGAACTGCACCCTCTTCTAAATCCCAGGATGAGTTAGAACATCTTGAGATTGTGCAGCCAGAGGATGCTACATCAACTCCAATTCAAACAGCTCCTCTAGCATCAGGAAGACCCATCTTGTCTTGGACATACACCACAAATCCAGAATGATGGCATGCCATTAGAGATCAAGGCATTGTAGACACTTACCATGGCAAGATATGTTTCAGTTGCCTCTGCATGACCTTTTTGATATGAGAAGACACTTTGGCAGTATGAAGGATCGTGATCACCTTATGAAGAAAGATTGGTGATCATCCTAAAGAGAACTATTGATATCTGAAGTCTTCTAAGTGTTTTGGTAGCATCAGCCTAGGGGGGTTTGTAGAGATTAATGAAGAGGCTGATGCAACCTAAACATCTTAAGTCTTTCCTGCATGCTGCACAAGTACATTAAAGAAGAAGCTTAGGAAGTTTCACACATGAAACAAAAAATACTCTAAGTGTGAAATCTTCCAAAGCCAAGACCAATATCTTCTGAAGCCAAACATGAAGTCTTCCGAAGCCTTAGACACAAAGTCTTCTGAAGCTTGAAGATCATGAAGATAGATTTCTTCCGAAGACTTTTAGTAACATGCTTTATCTGATGTACTGTTCCATAAAGCTGGACACCTTTCCACTGTGTCTCTGCAAGTCACTAACTTACATGAGTTTGTGAAAAGGTTCATGCTTTTGGTAACTGCACATTAAGGTCTTGAGTCTGTAACTTTCTACTTTATGTACTTTATCCTTTTTGTAATAGATAATGATGTGAGCTATGGGATGTCATAATTACAAGTCGAAAGACAATCTGCCTTTTGACTCTACAATTGATATTGTTTGTGTCTAGTCAATTGTATCCGATTGGCTTTCAAAGTATAGCCAACTGTAGGATGTAGTATAAGTATCTCATGTTCCTTTATCTTTCAGATATGCTTGTAACACTTGTAATTGAACATAGAGATAGCAATATATTGCATTCTTGAAAACCATACAATTGTGTTCTTTGTGTTTTGTCTCTCTTGCATTACTGTGTTCTTAGTATCTTAACTTGGTTAATCCAGTTACTGTTTGATTAAAGTTTAGTTAATCTCCTCTTTGTGTTGTTGTGTTTTAACTTACACCCTTCAACGATCCTGCAGAGTCTTATAGGCTGTTCAAAAAGCCCATATGCACATCTAACTTTCTAGACCAGTCCTTGTGGTTTTGACATATAGTTTCTGAAGGATTCGTTTGATGCCTCAGTTAGTGACTTCGGCTTGCCATTCGCTTATGGATGGTTAGTGGTTGTGAAGTGATGGTGAACTCCATAACGCGCCATTGCTCGTTCGAGTTGATTGTTACAAAAATGAGTTCCTCGGTCACTAATTAGAGCTTTGGGGGCACCAAAACAAGAGAATAGTTTCTTAAGGAATTTGACAACGTTTCTGGCATCATTAGTAGGTAGGGCTTGAGCTTCAGCCCATTTTGAACGTAATCAACTAGTACCAAGATTTAACGATTGCCAAATGAAACCAGGAATGGCCCGATGAAATCAATACCTCATATATCAAATACCTTGCATTCTTAAATTGGTTTTGGAGGCATCTCATCCCATGTTGAGATTTTGGCTGCTCTTTGACATGCATCACAGGTGCGTACCATGTCGTGAGCATCTTTGAAGATTGTGGGCCAGTAAAATCCATAATCAAATACTTTCTTGGCTGTTAAGGTTGCTCCATGGTGTCGTCCTGTGGGTCCTTCATGACAGTGCCTTAGGATTTGTTCTACTTCATTTCCATATACCCATCTTCGAATGAGTTGGTCTGCATCGATTCTGAACAGATACGGGTCCTCCCAATAGTGATGTTTGATATCAGTAAAGAATTTTGTCTTTTGCTGATAAGTCACTCCTTTGAGAAGGATTTCGCTTGCTAAGTAATTTGCAAAATCAGCGAACCAAGGATGTTCATCGATTGAGGATTGAATGTGCATAAGGAATTCATGAGGAAAATTGACGTTTATTATGGCTTCCTTAGTTTGTAAAGGGCTTGAATCCTCAAGACGCGAAAGATGATAAGCTGCTATATTTTCCGCTCCTTTATTATCATGAATTTTAATGTCAAATTCTTAAAGTAGAAGAATCCAACAAATCAATCTTGGCTTTGCATCTTGTTTGTTGAACAAATAACAAAGGGTTGCATGATCGGTGTAAACAAGTGTTTTTGAAAGGATTAGATACGAGCGGAATTTGTCAAATGAGAAAACTATCGCAAGAAGTTCTTTTTCGGTGGTGGTGTAGTTTTCTTGTGCATCATTTACGGTTTTGCTCGCATAATGAATTTGGTGAAATTGGTTGTCATTCCTCTGTCCTATTAAATCACTTGCATCACACATGAGTTCAAATGATAGCGTCCAATCTGGGGAAAGCATGATTGGAGCAGTTACTAGTCTTTCCTTAAGCAATTTGAATGCACTAATGCATTCGTCGCAAAATACGAATTGAGCGTCTTTCTCAAGAAGTTGAGTCATTGGTCGAGCGATTTTTGAGAAATATTTGATGAAACGATGGTAGAATCCTGCATGACCAAGGAAACTTCTGTTTTGTTTCATGGTTGTGGGATGTGGAAGTTTAGAAATAGTGTCAAATTTGGCTTGATCAACTTCAAGCCCTGCTCGAGTGATTTTGTGTCCTAACACTATTCCTTCCGTAACCTTGAAGTGGCACTTTTCCCAATTTAAAACAAGTTTAGAATCTTCACATCAAAACAACATTTTTTTAAAATTTTCAAGACATTACTCAAATGAGTTTCCAAAGATGGAGAAATCATCCATGAAAAGATTCATTGAGCCAGTCTGTCAGGTTGTCTTGAATTGCCTAAGTCTCCTTATAAAGCTGAACTCTGCAGTGATCCTGTCTTGGATTCTTTGAGCCAGTCTGTCAGGTTGTCTTGAATTGCTTGCATTGACAAGTGGTATGTTGACTAGATCCAGACCATCATAGTAGTTCAAATTTTGAAACTTTAAGACTTCTTGATGCCTTCTAACTCTTATGATGATTAGGGCTTTCCTGCTGCTATCACACATCCACCCAATGATGTGATTAGAAGATGGTGAAGATGAAATAGCCCTTGGTATCCCATCCTCAAACAGACTCTGTATGAAGGAGTCTGTGTAGTCCACATCAATGTGAATTTGAGGAGGTTACTAAGGATGCACATTTGCAAGTGAGGATGGTGAGTCCTTAATGTCCACTCTCTCTGAAGATCTCCCAAGTTCTGTAGCTGTAATAACTTTCTCCCCCTTTTTGGTAGCATCACCCACTTGCATAGGTGAGCTGGAAGATACGTCAATGACATCCACAGGTTCTTGTGTTCCTGGTTGAGCTCTTTTTAAGGGTCTCCCAGCTAGTTTTTCCTTAAGATATGATATACATCAAGTTGCTGATCATTATCCTATTGTGTAAGGTATCACTTGAGATTCAAGGTGACTAACCTTTGAGACAAAATAGGTGCATGTATTAGACAGTTTATGCACCTTTAGTCCTAGATTCCCCTCATCTTCATGAGAAGAATCATTAGGGGATGAGATGATTGGACCAAAGTCCTCTCTTTCACTACCAGCTTTAGGTTCTTGGCTACTGGATTTCCTTTGCTCACTGGCAGTCTCAGTTCAGATGACAGTAGGCTGAGTTGCCATGGTTGAGGTCTTAATGATGTAATCACTTTCAAAAGTGAGAGCCTCTTCCATATGGACATCGTGAACAGTTTCAGAAGTGTCCACCTCAGTAGTAGGTGATTGATGGGGGCTAGAAATAGGAGCCTCAGAAGTAGTCATCCCTCTTTCAATAGGGGAAAAGAAGAGAGAACCATGGTACTCACTGAAACCAAGATCTTCATCATTATAGAAATCAAGGTTAGGAATTGGTTGGTTGAGATCTATAGGTTGGGGATGGGACCTGTCCCCTGAAGGTTAAACACTTGAGTGTTAAGACTCAATGTGATGGCTTAAGGTAGTTTCGCTTATGAGCTTATCAGGCTGAGCATGAGAACCTCAGCACTGGTCCTTGAAGAGATGGGAGTGGTCTGCTCCTCAAGAGAAGTTGGAGCTCCATTGTCCACTTCTGCGTGTAAGGGTGAGTGTATGGGGACCTCCATAAACTGAATAGTCTGAGCAGGGGTTCGTTTGGATTTTCTTTGGTAAGTGAGGGTAATTTGAAGCTATGTGGGTGGTTGGGATGCAGCAGGTGTGGGTTCAACACTAGCTTGTGCTGCTAGGTTTTCACCTAGAGCAATGAGCTCTAACATTTTTGGGACTAGGGCTGTTTCTACCCCCGCTAAGCCAAAAGTGGGCTTTCTCGGTATTTTAAAGTTGACGGGCTTCATCTGTCCCAGTTTAAGAATGTTACCTATTTCCCTTAACTGTGAGCCCAGTTCACATTTAAGAATGTACTGGACATATCTAGGAAACATGTAATATTCTAAAGAGTCTAAGTTAGCAAGCAAGTTGATATAAAAAAATTGAGAAAACCTGAACTTGACCCCTTGAACCATTCCATGGATGATGAAGGAGAGATCCTCAGGAATCTGGTCCCATCCACCATGCTTGTTTGACAAGCTGTGGAGGACCACATGGAGTAAGAATCTCCACGGGGGTGAGACCTTCCCTTTCCTAAAGGTCTTTACACATAAATTTCCCTCATATCCCATCTGCTCAAAGGAATGATTGACAGCTTCCTTTGGCAAGAACACCTCACCTTCTTCATTGTCCAGCTGAAGATGTCTGTTGATGATGGCTGGAGTAATGAAGATTGTTCTCCCCTGCACTGTGGCAGACAGTGTCTTCTCCCCGTCCATGACAACCTCTTGGCTGGTTTTCAAGAAATCAAGCAAGTGATCCACATAGAGAGGAGGATCAATGGTTAGGGAGGTGAAGTAGTTTGACAAAGCTAAGAATCAACAACTCTCTGAGAAATGAGGATCTTTCTCAGAGCTTAACAGAGAAACCTGATTATGATGCCTATGTAGCTACATGGTAAAGTTGGAATCATTTCTGTGAGCGAGATTGGCCATTGTGAGGTAGCTTAAAGATGAAGAAAGAAAGAAGAAAGAAATTTTAGAGAAAATTTGGTTTTAGGTATGGAGGAAGAATAGGTGAAAGAAAGAGGGGGGAGCCGTTGGGTTTGTATTTGAGAGGGATTTCAGATAAAGCTTAATGAAAGAGGATAAACTTTGAAATTCAGATGTCGGTCCCACCTCTGAAAAAGTAGTTTGCTTTTGCTCAAAAAGTAGTTTTCTTGGAAATCAAAAAGCTTCTGAAGGTAAATTATTTTCAAAAGTTTTAATTTAAAAAGCTTCTGAAGCTAGAATGACTTCGGAAGAATTTCCTGAGAGTTTTGAAAATTTTGTGTTGGAAAAGAAATTAAAACTAGATTGCTTTGTATATAAAACACAAACTTCCGAGAGTTAATTTTAATTCGGAAGTAAAAAGTCCTAAGAAATGAATAAGTTTCTGAGACAAGTATTTAAACTTTGGAAGATAGATTGAAAACTTCTTCCGAAGGTAAATTTCTTAGACGGTTGTGTATTTTGAAGGCATGATTTGCTTTCGAAGTTAAAAGCATAACTTCCGACGGAAAGTCTTCAAAAAGATAATATTATCCAGAGAAAACATGAGCTTATGTAAGTGATAAACTAGACAACTTAGGACACACATATTTTAAGAAATAATAAGAACTAGTTTTAAGAAAACATACTCAAAGTTGATCATCCCAATAGCTCATATTAGATATTTAAATCTCTATTCATCAAAAGCCTTTTTAAACAGATCATCATATTGTTTATCTGTGTGAACTTTGACTAGTTTAACTAATCCCTTTTTATGGTTATCTCTTATGAAATGATACCTAATATTGATGTGTTTAGTCCTTGAGTGCTGCATAGGATTCTCTGTGATTGAAATAGCACTATTGTCTATATGAATGGGAGTCTCCTTGAAGTTTAACCCATAGTCCAGTATCTGATATTGAATCAATAGCACTTGAGCATAGCAGCTTGTAGCAACAATGTACTCAGCTTCAGTAGTTTATGCAGAGACACAAGATTGTTTCTTGCATTGCCATGAGACAACCCTTCCACCAACGAACCGACATCCTCCAGATGTAGACTTTGCAGTCATGTTGCAACCGCCATAATCACTATCTGTATAAGCATACATATTGAAGTCAGAATTCTTTGGGTACCATAAACCAAGTATTGAGGAACCTTTGAGGTTTCTAAGAATCCTCTTGACAATGTTGACGTGAGACATCTTAGGGTGGCTTGATATCTTGCACAAATGTATGTAGCAAACATAATATCAGGCCTGCTAGCAGTAAGATATATAAGAGACCCAATCATAGCCTTGTATAAGTGTTCATCTACACTCCCCCTCAAGATCAGGTCCAAGGGAGTGGTTTCTGGCTATGGGTGTCTTAGCAATCATACAATCAGTCATGTTGAATCTCTTGAGTATGTCCTGAACATACTTTGACTGACTTATGAAGATGCCATCTTCAACTTGCTTCACTTGAATTGCCGAAAAGAAATTGAGTTCCCCCATGGCACTCATATCAAATCTGTCTTTCATTAGCTTCTCAAAGTCTTGCAGAGCTTTGGAGTTGAACCAAAGATGATGTCATCCACATACACTTGAACTAGCAATATGTCATTTCTCTGTCCTTTGATGAAGAGAGTTCCATCTTTGGTACCTCTACTGTATCCACATTTGCAAAGATACTCAGACAGTGTCTCATACCGCTTCCTGGGTGCCTGATGAAGCCCATAAAGAGCTTCGTCAAGCTTGCAGACATAATCAGGATGATTAGGATATACAAAACTAGGTGGCTGTTTGACATATACCTCTTCATCAATCACTCCATACAGAAAGGGACAATTTACATCAAGCTAAATGACCTTGAAGTTCTTGGATGCAGCAAATGCCAGGAATATCCTTACAGTTTCCAGTCTTGCTACTACACCAAAGACATCAGTGTAGTCAATCCCTTCTTCTTGTGTGTACCTTGAACAACTAGTCTAGATTTGTTCTTGATGATAATGCCTCTATCATCTTTCTTATTTCTAAACACCCATTTGGTTCCAGTGGTAGTCTTCCCATGAGGAAGAGGACAAAGGTTCCAAACTTTTTTCCTTTTGAATTGAAGCAGCTCTTGTTGCATAGCCTCAACCCAAGTTCCATCCTTTAGAGTTTCATCAACTTTTCTTTGGCTCTGTCTAGGATAAGAAACAAGAGTGAAGACAAACATTTGCTTCATGGGTTTGTCCTCTTGTTCTTACCTTGTGACAACATCTCCAATGATGTTTGTGGTGGGATGAGACTTGTGGATCCTAAGCTAAGGGATCAGAACAAGTTGCTGAGAAGATCTAAATTAGAGAAAATTAGAACTGGCATAGGTGTTTCACCTACCACATCAGCACACTTTTCAAGGGAAACTTGATCCAAGCAGTATGTGACGTTCTTATCTGGTTGTGGAGCCTCTGAGCTGGAATTTTAAGGCTCCTCAAATGTGTTAGCTGAGTTTGTCATTGTAGTGCTAATAGACACCTGATTTGCAGAAGTAGTTCCAACTGAAGCTGAAGACGTGTGAGTTGAAGATCTTCTCAGCTCAAATCTTGGATGAGGATCACATGTATTTAGATTTTCAGCAGACCCTGAAACATTCTCACAAGAGTTGTTAAAACAGTTGGTAACTAAATCAAGATCAAATACCCAATCAGGACCAGAACCAACCACACAGGGTGTGTGTTCATTGAAAGTCACATTGGTTGACTCCTCAACAATTTTAGTTCTAAGATTGTATACTCTATAGGCCTTAGCTAGAGAAGAGTATCCAATAAAATGTCCATCATCTGATTTTTCAGAAAACTTGGCAATTTGATCTTTGGTATTCAAGATGATACAAGGACATCCAAATGACCTCAGAAAACCAATGAAAGGTTTTCTCTTATGCCAAAGTTCATAAGGATTCTTGCCATGAGTTTTGACCACTAAAACTCTATTCTGCACATAGCAGGAAGTGTTGACTACCTCTTCCTAGAAGGTGATGAGTAGCTTAGAGTTAGAAAACATGGTTCTTGCAGCTTCAATCAGTATCCTGTTTCTCCTCTCAGCAACACCATTCTGCTGAGGAGTCCTCGGAGCACTGTATTGTCTTGTAATGCCCTTTTAATCACAAAACGTATCAAGGAATTGTTTTTTAAATTCAGTTCCTTTGATCACATCTTATTATCTTAACCTTGTGATCAGATTGATTCTCAATCTCTAAGATGAAATTCTTTAGAATCTTAGGAGTCTCATCCTTAGTTCTAATGAAGAAGACCCAAGTGAATCTTGTAAACTCATATGTGATCACTAAACAATAAGAGGTTTTTCCTAGACTTATTTCACTGGTGGCCCAAAGAGATCCATATGTAACAAGTGTAGGGTGTAGTGATAGAGTTCCTTTCCGTAGGCTTGTGAGATACCTTAGGTTGCTTCCCTTTCAGGCATGCAACACAATGGTCATCATTGTAAACTCTTTCTTTGGTATTCTAGTTACCAAATCTTTCTTAATTAATTTAATCATGTTCTTAAAGTTTACATGGCACATTCTTTTATGCCACAGGAAAGACTCATCACTATTGACTTTAGACAAAAAGCATAAAACTTCTCCAGAGGGAGATGTTTCTTGCAAATCCATCTTGTACACGTTCCCTTTCCTAGGGGCTCTAAGCAGGATATGCTCATGAGGAATGACCACACCACGCTTGAGAACAATGCACTCATGCTCAGTAAAGAGCATGTTATGACTCTGATCACAAAATTGGGATACACTCAAAAGATTGTACCCAAGCTCTTTGACAAAGTTTACCTTTTCAATGTTGAGCTTACCATTTGTGACCATGCCCCTTCCTGAAATGTAACCACCTTCATCTCCTCCAAAAGCAACTAGTCCTCCATCAATCCTTTCAAACTTCTGGAGTAATGACCTATTGCCTGTCATGTGCCTGGAACAGCCACTATCAATGATCCAGACATTTTTTTTTGTCTTGAGCTGTCCCTACAAAAAGAAAATGATTAGTTACATTTGGAAAGCCAAGCCTTGCTTGTCTTGGGCTCAGAAACAGAAGGTAATGTAACAGTAATAGATCCTATGGTTGTACTGAGAGGAACTTTAGCTATTGTTGATGGAGAATTATCAATCACTTGGTCTTTCTTAGACTTCCATACCACCTTTGGAGTCTTTCACTTGACCTTCAAAACATCGGAAGCTTTTGGAACTTCGGAAGTTTTGATGACTGAACCTTCAGAAGATTCTGTAGTCACTGCAGCAGACTTCAGTGCTTCGGAAGAACTCCTTTCTTCCGAGACCAACTTCTCTTCTGAGGGTAATTTTTCACTTGCCTTCTTCTTAGATTTGGAGCTTCCAAAGGAAAAAGATTTTCCTTTCAAAGCTTGAATCTTCATGGAACTCTTTGAAGTCTTTGTCTTGGTCATATGGACAGTACCTTTAGGATTGTATGGGCAATCCTTAGCAATATGAGTGGTACTTTCACACATGACACACTATTTTCTTCTTCACAAGAGTCTTATGCTAGGAACAAGACTGTCTTTGGTCACATCCCTTCTCCACCTTCATCTTTGCAGATGCTGAGATAGTTCTTTCGGGCTGGGAACTGTTCTTGGAGTTTGATGGTCCAGGTTATGCAGCAGTGGTACACAGCAGATGAGTCTTCTTCTTGTTACTGAGATGATTTGAACAAAAACCAGAACTCTTAGCAGAAGAGTTTTGGTTGATGTCTTCAGTCCTTACTACTTCAAATTCTGCAGAGATGAAAACTTGTTTCTACTTAGAGTCAAAAATAGCCTTGATCTCTTGAGCCTTCCTTACCTTTCTTTTGCTCTTTCTAATCAAGTTCTTTCTCATGGACTTGGTCATCACAGTCTTCTTCTTCTCCTCAGAAGGATAATGGCCATTCTTAGAATCCTCCCCTTCACTCTTCTCAGAGGAAATCTTCCCAATCTCTTCTTCATCCTCTTCACTCATAGGATCTATGAGAGGAAGCTCATCTTCATAAGTTCTATTGACTTTTGCAATGCATTTAGGAGTATAGAGATGTTCCAATACCTTGGCTTCATCAGGATCTGCCATCAATGCTTGGTTTGGAGAAGCATCCTCAACCTGAAAGCTCCAGTCAAAGCCTCCTTCTTCAACAACAACAACAGCCTGCTGCTTTGACTTCTCATTCTAGAGAGCTTTATCAGTGTAGTTTGGTCTGGACTATGTTTGGCCACCACTTGTTTTAGGTGCCTTACACTCTCTGGCAAAGTGGCGCATCAATTTACAGTTATAACACTTGACTTTGCCTTTGTCCAGGCCAAACTTTCCACTAGTTTCATTGCTTGGAAACTTCCTTTCAGTCCTCTTGTAGAACTTCTTGGCTTTGTGAGTGAGAAGAGCCATCTGCTGGACTATTTCTATGTATTCCAGATCATCTGGATGAATACAATCCAGGTCTTCAAGAGTGAAAAGAGAGTTGCCACAACTTTCATTAGAAGACACAAAAGCTTGAGAAGAGCTTGTCTCTTGGAATGGGGTTCCTTGAGTGTAGTTCTCCCTTGGTGTCTCTGGGAAGGTAATGAAAGGAACCTTTGGTGAGTTGTCAGGGTAGCATATGAGATGATGTTTGGGTTCTATGCTATCTCTTTCAACCACATGTAAGGCTGAACCCATTTGATTGTTGGAGTTGCAAGATGAACCTTGCATGTTCATCTCCATTTGGTAGCCACTGAGAATCCCATATAACTCTGTCAGAGTAAGAGTTTTGAGATTTTCAGTCCTCTTGATCACCACACAGTAGTGTGTCCAATGCCTAGGAAGTGAGGACATGAACTTCCTTACAATGTCTCTCTTCTCAAGAGAAACTACTCCATCCACAAGGGTATCCACAATGTCAACATACCTGAAGTATTGATGAGTCATGGTTTCACCTGTTTTGAAGGTGAAGTTTTCAAACTACTGCTTCAGGAGATCCTTCTTGTTCTGCTTGGCTTCAAAAGACCCCGCATACATCAGTTTCAGTGCATCCCACAGCTGCAAAACTGTTTTGCACTTCTTTAAACCTCTATACATAGAGTTTGGAAGGGCAGTTTGAAGGGCTGTCATGGCTTTTCTGTCAATCTCTACTCTCTTGCTATCTTCATTAGAGTAGTTAGACACATCCTTGGGGATCATACCAGCACCAGTAGCAGAAGGGGTGCTAGGTATAAAAGGTCCCTTTTCAATAAACTCCCACATTCTTGAATTAAGAGACATGATGAAACCTTTCATTCTCAAACACCAGGTATCAAACTCATCAAGAGTGATCCGTGAGGACTTGTTCATGGTTCCACTTTCCATTTCATTCTTAGAAATGCCTGCCATTTGAAAAGTTTAGTATTTGTGTATGTGAGGGATCTGAAGATGGTGAGATCTTATATCAAGAGCCTGGAAAGCTCTAATACGAAATGCAAGACCAGTGAAGGGGGTCACATACAACACAATACAACAAAAAGGAGATTAACCAAACTTAATCAAATAGTAAACTGGATTAACCACAAGTGAGACACTAAGAACACATGTAATATATGAGACAAAACAAAAAACACTAGTGTATGTTTTTCAAGAATGCAGTATATTGCTTTCTCTATGTTCTATTACAAGTGTTACAAAGCACATTAGAAAAATACAAGAACATGAGATACTTATACTACATCCTACAGCCGGCTATACTTTGAAAGCCAGCTGGATACAATTGACTAGACATAAACAAAATCAATTGTAGAGTCAAAAGGCAGATTGCCTTTTGGTGAGTGACTATGACATGCCATAGCTCACATCCTTATCTATTACAAAAAGGATAAAGTATATGAAGTAGAAAATTACAGACTCAAGACCTCAATGTACAGTTACCAAAATCATGGACCTTTTCACCAACTCATGTAAGTTGGTGACCTTACAAAGATGCAGTGGAAAGGTGTCTAGCTTTATAGAAAAATACATCAGATAAAGCATGTGTCAAAAGTCTTTGGAAGAAATCTATCAGCATAAGTTGAAGCTTTGGAAGACTTTGTCTCTGAGGCTTCGGAAGACTTCATCTTTGCCTTTGGAAGATATTGGTCTTGGCTTTAGAAGATTTCACACATAGAATTCTTTTCAGTTGCATGTGTGAAACTTCCTAAGCGTTCTTCTTCAATGCACTTGTGCAGCATGTAGGATAGACTTTGGATGTTTGAGTTGCATCAGCCTCTTCATTAATCTTTACAGTTTCCAATTCAAGTTGTCCTACTTACACACACGTGTGAGTTTACACATACAAGTGGTTAGGTGATCTTTATCCCAGAAATACGTTAAGCCCACCTCAAATACACAAGTTCCCTAAAAGTGGTTAGGTGACCTTTATCCCACAAATAGTTCTCAAGTGATTAGAGTGTCATGTAAAAGAATGGTGTTAAACTTGTTACCAAAGGGATTTTGGTTTTCATTAATTCTAGTTATAAAAACTCTATGCATCTTGTATTCGCATGCTTTCAAATATATGGTACCCTACGGTTCTTTTTAATAAAACCTCTTTTATTTTGAAATCATTAATCCTTTTAATAACTTTTATTAACATATTCATGATTAAGAACCATGAAAATTCAGCTTGTTATGATAATTTATTAAGATTATTAAGCATATCCACATATCAAACTATCAACATAAAATGGATAATTAACAAGCTAATACAAAACAACCACATGTGCATAACCATAGCCACTTAGGTGACCAAACTTGTTTGTCATCACAAGTGTTGTCATAAGGTCTTTTCTATGGGTTAATAACAACACAAAGATAGGATCTCCAAAGACCCCCACATGAAATTGCATCCAAATGCTTCAAGTCCTTCTCTTTGTTCCTTCCTTTTGTGCTTCCAACTTGTGCATCTTCTTTTACAAAATTTATATCCTAATACAAATTTTTCTAATAATGGAAAATACACCTAACCTATTTATTACATCACCATTGAATGAATAAATAAATTACAACAATATACAAGCACAAGAGAATAAATATTACAACCCATAATGAATGAAATCTTCCAAAAAAATCATCCATCCAAAACCAATTCAACAGAAGGTCAAGGCTAGATTATGCACCAATATGAAACATCATATACAACATACAAGAACCAAAATAAATCCCCCTTTAACCCTAAATTTTTAGCCAACATAAACCAAGAATTTTGGGTGTTTTTGTCCAAACAAAACACAATCAACCATTTGATATCTTTCTTTCAAGGTTTAATCACAAGCATGTAAGATATAACATTGAAAGGTTGGGGATTTATAATATCATCACAAAACAGCCCCTATTAGGTTGTTAAAACCCCATAAAACCAATTTTACAAGGATAATAGAAGCTACTCATCCACATATCCGCTCTAGATGCCAATGTTGGTTTGTTGGACCATAAACATAGTTGTTTAACCATTTAAACAAGGAAAACGCAGCAGAAACAAACCTTAATATAATGTTTTGTAAATTGAAAATTAAGGCACATTATATGTCAACAACAACCCAAGATTGTAAGGATCATTTATAGGTGAAAGAACTAGCAAACAAGCAAAATATAACAACCAAAAGGAACCATGGAACTACCTTCGAAAGGCTGCCCAAAAATGTTAGATGAACTACCTCCAAAGGCTGTCCAAAAACGTTAGATGTGACGAAGAGGATGAAGTCTTGAAGGACCAAAACATCAAAGAAGATGTCCTCAAGCTTGTATACCCACAAGCCTCAAGCAAAACACCTTGTTGCTAGGATTTTGACACCAAAAGTGCAAGAATGTGGCTGTAGAAAACCCTTTTTCCAGCCTTGTTTATCTTCAAAGATGAGAGAAAAAGATGGATCTTGCATGTATGAGAGAGAGTGGAAGTTGGAGTGTGTGACTAGTTTAGGTGGTGTATTGTTTCAAGGCAACAAAAAGACCCAAGATGGCCCTCAAGGGGCGGCTGAAAATATTGGTTTAAAATGAGTCCCCCCCCCATTTTAACACCAACCTAATAGTTAACTAGTTATATTATTAGTTATGTAATTAACCTTTTAATTATATAACTTACACTATTATTATTTGATGTTATTTAACCAACATAAATAAAATTACAAATAATGTCCATGAACAAAATATCCTTCTAAGTTGTTCTATCCCACATACAATTTATTTAGAAAACCCATTTTCTAAAGGAGGTGTAATTATTTAATTGCATGATCATATCATCAATTAAATAAATATTGGTGTTTGCTAAACTTGTTATTGGGTATGACCCAACTTGGATCATAACATACTAACCACATCAATGTTCTATGTGTCTTGGGCATAAAATCCAACAATTAGGATCTTTATAACCATTAGAAATATCAATATTATCAATCTCATTTGTGAAGTTGTCTCTATGCCTTTTTCTTTCTCTTTTATGGATTTTTCGTAAAGTTCTACAAAGTGTATGGGAGTACGACATGTTCGAGCCCAATTATTATCACTTCCATATCGATAACAACCATTTGGTGTACTTTCATTCTTCCTTTTACCTTTTTCATCCCCAGATTTATTTTCATTCTCATGGTTCTTTTAATAGATCTTACTGTTATTAAATCGAACACCATGATAATTTCCCCAACTATGTCCATGTCCACAATTATGACCATTACCACAACCACTACCACGATGGTGACCACAACCACGTCCACGACTATGATTTTTGTCATTATAAGTTGCCATATTAGGTTCTGGAATGGGGCAATGCCTGTTGGATGAGTCTCGTGATTTTTCTTTAGGAGCTCATTATTTTTCTCGGCTGCAAGTAAACATGATATTAATTAACTATATTTTATGAAACCCTTTTCACTATTTGTTGTTGTAACAACATATTTGAGGCGTGAAAAGTAGAGAATGTTTTTTTCCAACATCTCCTTATAAGCAATATTTTCCCCACACATAATCAATTATGAGGTGATTCTAAACATTGCCGAGTTATACTCGCTTATAGACTTAAAGTCTTAAACCCTTAAATGGATCCACTCATTGTGAGCTCTAGGTAATATTACTATTTTTTGGTGGTCATATCTTTCTTTCAATATAGTCCAAAGGACAAGTAATTCGTTGATAGTAAGATATTCACTTTTCAAAGCCTCATGAATATGATGGTGTAGGAAAATCATTGGCTTAGGTTTATCTTGTGTAGTTTCTTTATTACCTTCTTTAATCGTATCACTAAGAATATTAGAATTCAGGTGTATTTAAGCATCCAATACCCATGATAAATAGTTTTTTCTCGAAATGTCTATGGCCAATAATTCAAGTTTTGGTAGATTTGCTATGATAAATATATTTAAAGAGAATATATGTATTAATATAAAACGCAATAAATATTAAACTGTTGGTCCATTTGATCGAATTTCAGTACAATTGATATGTTGCATCGTTCAATATCTAAAACAATAACAAACAACAAACACAATGATGAATAAGAACAACCACAATGTATTCAAATATAAGCAATAATGATCCAATACAATCAAAGATAACAAAGTTCAATGTATTTTAGTAACGAACAAGCTTACAATAGGCTCTTGCAACAGAAATTTTTGATTAGGGTTTTTGCAAGGATCCCCAGCAATAACCAAGATCAACACTATATAAAAAATGATAGTTTTGCCGACAATTTTACTATCAACAAAACTATCCTGACGAAGATATTGTTTCACCCGTAGACATTAACAGTTTTGCCGGGTGAAATTATCAGCGGACTATGAGCGAAACTACATATATTTTCGCTGGGTAGCAAAACTAAACTAATTAATCAACATACTAAAAAAACTAACATTAAAACTATTACAAAGGAATAAAACATAATCTAATCTAAGATGAGTCCAACCTATACATGATCTTCAATACTCCCCCTAGGTTGGACCTCACCGTTTTCATCAATCTTGATTTGTCTAATTAGCTTCAGTCTCTCTAGCTGCCTCTAATACTTCATTTATAGTTCATGTAGTCTCATCCTTGAAAGCTTTAGCCACTTATTCTCCTTGCTCAGCTCCTACTTCATTAGCTTCCTCGGCACGTGCACTAGCCTCATAAATTTCTTTGTAAGATCCTGCACATCCATCCTTATCTCATCTTTTTTTTCTCACCTTCTCAGTCAACTCTTTCATCTCTGCCCTAACTCCTCTCACTTTATTAGCAACGGTCATAAACAGACTTGCTTCCTTCCTAGTCTCCTCCGATGCCCTACCTTAATGGTTCTCACATACTACCAGTTGCTCTTCATCACAGAAAGTAAAACCTCTATTGGGTCAAGCAGCCTGTACTCGGTTCCATTCTAGACACTAATCACTGCCTCCCCAGTATTGTTTTCGTAGAACCATTTCTCATAATTTTGTGGTTGCGGGGGGAGGGGATGCGATAGTCTAACCCTGTTCATGGTCTTTGGTGGTTTCACCCTCAGCACGATCCTTCCTTTACCTATTTCCCAATCCTTATCCTTTTTGGATCTCCTTCTTTCTGCCTTCATAAACTCAAATTACTCAAAATATCATTCAATCCATTCTTAATTTCCTTCTCCAGCATCATTGCTTCTCATTAAGATGAGCATCAAGTAATGGCAACACTTCGGCAAGATCTTAAATGCCTTCCTCTTGTGTAGATAAGTAATCCCACCCCCTCTCCTCTTGATCATTAACATCTTGAGGCCAAGGTTGTATTTCCAACTAATGATTTTGTTATCAGCCTTTTTCTTACTCATCCCTTGAATATTTTGAAATAAGGGAATCCCTTGAATATTTTGAAATATGGGAGTTAACTCCTCAGGCTTCTTCTCCTTTACAAACCATTCGTCCTTCAACATCTCAATCACATCATTTTTATTGTCTCCCTTCTTGACTACATACGTGAGTGGACTCTCATCCACTTCATGCTATTCGGGCTCAAAGTCATAGTCCAGTACTAATTGTTCATATTCTTCCTCTTCGTCCACTAATACCTTTTCCACAACCTTCTCAGTAACTTCAGTTCTTTCTTGCAACATCTCTTCCCCTCCAAAATCATCTATATTCATACCAATATCAACAAAAGCACCCTCAAACACCTCCTCCGTATTCTCCATATTCATACTCCCTCCTTCCTCAATCTCTTTCTTACTATCATTCCTTACATCAAAACCTCCTGCCTCCTCAGTAGTTGCACCAAAAGTGCCCTCTCTTGCCCTAGAAGATGTACCCTCATTCAGAAATAGGTACTTGGAAGTATGAGTTAAATCATTTAACTCAGGTTGAGTTGGCTGTTTGGGTAGGCCAACTGCTACTATTAGCTCATTTACTTCAGTAAGCAATCTCTTGAATAATCTTTAAGTATCCATCGACATCCTTTTCATCTCCTTAATCATCATATCTTTTAGTTTTTCCCTCATCTCCAGATTGGTCAATTTGGTCTTAATCATGTTTAGCTCATTAGCTAGAGATGAGTTAAGGTTCCTAATCACATCCTCATCCAATCCTACTCTTTCCTGTTGGATTCTTTATGCCCAAGACACATAGAATATTGATGTGGTTAATACGTTATCATCCAAGTCGGGTCATACCCAATAACAAGCTTAGAAAACGCCAATTATTATTTAATTGATAATATGATCATGCCATTAAATAAATATACCAATTTAGAAAATGGGTTTTCTAAATAAGTTGCATATGAGATTGAACAATGTATAGGGATATTTTGTTCATAGGTATTGTTTGTAATGTTATTTAATTAGTTAAATAACATCAAATAATAAAGGAGTGTATGAGTTATACAAATAAAATGTTGATTATTTAACTCAATTAGTGACTAGTTAATATTGTAAAAAGGGGTGTTTATGTTTTAGGGGGAAAACCCCTTTTGGGTAAACTTTCGGCCGCCCTTTTGAAGGGGATGTGCCTTTTGTTTCTTAAAACACCACACAATCTTAATTAGTCTTACACTCAACCTTCTTCTCTCTCACACACATGCAAGAACCCAAAGAACATACTCTCTTCTTCTTTTGAAGAAACTCATGGCTGGAAATTGGTTCCAGCAGCCTTTTTCTTTGGGTTTTGGTGTTCAAATCCTTGCAACAAAGGTGCTTGCTTGATTCTTGTGGGTATGGATGCTTGAGGACACCTCTCATTGGTGTTTTGGTCATTCAAGAACCTCAGTTTCTTCCTCCTTCGTCATGTTTTTCAGCAACTCTACAAAGGTGTTTGTATGTCTTATTTTGGTTGTTATTTGTTGTTGATAGCTAGTTCAAACACATATAAATGATCCTATGTTCTTGGGTTCATTGATGATATGTTATTAGCCTTAATTTTTCAGATTAATAATGACAATATTAAGGTTTTAATCCGCTGCGTTTTCAAGTCTAAATGGTTAAACTACTTTGATATGGTCCAACAACCCAAAATTGGCATCTAGAGCCTGATATGTGGATGACTAGTTTCATTTGTCCTTGTAAAATTGGTTTTATGGGGCTTTGACAACCTAAAGGGGCTGTTTTGTGATGATGTTATAAATCCCCAACCTTTCAATGTTACATCATACATGCTTGTGATTAAACCTTGAAAGAAAGATATCAAATGGTTGATTGTGTTTGTTTGGACAAAACCCTAAATTCCTGGTTTATGTTGGCTGAAAATTTAGGGTCATATGGGGATTTATTTGGTTCTTGAATGTTGTATATGATGTTTCATATTGGTGCATAACCTATCCTTGAGCTTGTGTTGATTTGGTTTTGAATGGATGTTTGTTTTGGTTGATTTCATTCATAATGGGTTGTAATATTATTCTTTTGTGTTTACTATTTGGATGTATTTTATTTATTCATTCAATGGCAATGTAATAGATAGATTAAGTGTGATTTCTTTTATTAGAAAATTTGTATTTGGATATAAATTTTGTAAAAGAAAATGCACAAGATGGAAGGACAAAAGGAAGACACAAGAGAAGGACTTGAAGCATTTGGATGCAAGTTCAAGTGGGGGTCTTTGGATATCTCGTCTTTTGTGTTGTGTTCAACCCTTAGGAAAGACCAAATGACAACACTTCTGATGGCAAACAAGTGTTGTCAACATAGTGGCTATGGTTATGCACATGTGTTGTTTGATATATGCTTGTTTGATTGTTCATTTTATGTTGATTGTTTGATGTATGGATATGCTTAACAATCTAAAAAAATTATCATAACAAGCTGAATTTTTTGGTTCCTAATCATTAAGTGGCTAATAAAAGGTTATTAAAAGGATTAATGATTTCAAAATAAAAGAGGTTTTATTAAAAAGGGAACCATAGGGTACCATGTATTTAAAAGCATGAGAATACAAGGTACATAGAGTTTTCATAACTAGAATTAATGGAAACTTAAATCCCTTTGGAAAAAAGTTTAACACCATCCTTTTACATGACACTCGAATCACTTGAGAACTACTTGCGGGATAAAGGTCACCAAACCACTTTTACGGAACTTGTGTGTTTGAGGTGGGCTTAACATACTTGTGGGATAAAGGTCACCTAACCACTTGTATGTGTAAACTCACACGTGTGTGTAAGTAGGACAACTTGAATTGGAAACCATGTGCATAGGGTCACCAAAGCATGGCGTACAATGGTGTTGATGCGATTTTTCATGCCGACTAAACATAAGATGTTTAATCGATCCCATAAAGCTAGAAGTTGCAATAGGTTGCAATTGTCACATGTTGACTACCTTGTTAATTTAAATAATGGGATAAAGGTCACCTAACCATCATTTAAATGTAACATTGGATTCTAGATTTTAATTATTAATTGTCTATGAGACGTGTAAAGGGTATTAATAATTAAAATGCAATTTTTCAGAAGTACTAAAATGAACTTTGTAATTTTGTAGAAATGGCCACAAACAATAATGCTACCACCCCGACCGTCCCTACCCTATCACTGAGAACCATCTTAGAAAGGGATCGTCTTAACCATAATAACTTTATGGACTTGTATGGAAACTTGAGAATTGTTCTCAAACAAGAGAAAAGGGCCTATGTCCTTGACGATCCTATTCCTGACCAACCCGACCCTGAGGATGTTGAGGCCTATGACGATTGGCTTCATTACACTGAGGATTCCATGCAGGTTTCCTATCTCATGTTGGGAACTATGATTCCCAAACTCCAAAAGGATTTGGAGCATCTTGGGGCATATGATATAATTACCCAGTTGAAGGAAATGTTCCTTCAACAAGCTAGGGTAGAGCGCCTCGAAACGGTTCGAGCGCTTCATGCGTGTCGCATGAAAGAAACCCAATCGGTATCAACTTATGTTCTTAAGATGAAAATCCACGTTGATCGCCTCGAGCGGCTTAATTGTCCTAACTCAAAGGAGTTGGCCACGGATTTGATCCTTAGTGGCCTAACTAAAAGGTTTGAGACGTTCATAATGAACTACAATATGAACGGATGGGACAAGAGTATTGGTGAGCTTCACGCAATGCTCAAAACAACCGAGGCAGGAATGGGTATAACGGTTCTACTTGTTCTCTCGATCAATGAGGAAGGCAATAACAAAAGGCCATTCCCCGATTCCAAGGCAAATGTTGCCAAATGAAAGGGGAAAGGAAAGGCTAAAGCAGAACCTCCAAAGCCTAAGCTTAAGAAGCCTAAGGTAACGGAGAACGATCCATCCTTTGAGTGTGGAGAGATAGGACATTGGAAAAGGAATTGTCCAACCTATCTCAAAGAGTTGAGAAACAAGAGGGATGTTGGGCAAACCTCAGGTACAACTTTCATAATTCACAATGGTTTAAATGTTATTTCTTCAAACACATGGGTATTGGATACCGGATGTGGAACTCACATATGCAATTTGTTGCAGGGGTTCAAAAGAAATAAGCACTTCAAGAAGGGAGACACAAGTCTCTACATGGGCAACGGAGCAAAAATTGATGTCGAAGCCCAAGGAGTCAATATTTTGAAACATTCAAATGGTTTGGAAGTTGTTCTTAAGAATATTTTGTATGCTCCTAGTTCGACAAGGAACATAATTTTGATATCCCTTTTCGAACAATGTGGTTATGAATTAAAGTTTGTTAACGATTGTATTTATGTTTGTGTGGATGATGTATTTTATTTCAAGGCTATGCCTTTTAATGGAATCTATGAATTGGTTCATGATGATTCATCCTATAATAGCTCATTATACCAAACAAGCACCAAGAAATTAAAATGGGTTTAAGTGATTCATACCTTTGGCATTGTGGTCTTGTTCACATAAACAAGAATCAGATTCAAACACCTCAAAATAACGGTCTTTTGAAAAACAAATGAAAATGTTTCATTCTATAAGTGTGAATCTTGTTTACAAGCTAGATGATCAAGTCGCCCTTTAGTGGCACTAACAAGAGGGCAAAAGACTTATTGGGTATCATACATTCGGATGTATGTGGCCCTTTAAAGACAATGACTAGAAATGGTGAAAGATACTTCATTACCTTTACCGACGATTATAGTTGCTATGGTTATGTGTACATGATGACACACGACATGAAGCTTTTGAAATGTTCACAACCTTCAAGAATGAAGTAGAAAATCAACTCAATAAAACTATCAAAGTTCTTCGTTAAGATAGAGAAGGTGAATACCTCGGTGATGCTTTTCAGTACCATCTAAGAAGTTGTGGGATCATCTCACAACTTACTCCACCTGGAACACCACAACATAATTGTGTGTCTGAAAGGAGAAATCAAACCCTATTGGATATGGTTCAATCTATGATAGCTATAAGCTCATACCTCTATCATTTTGGGGTTTCACAATGCTTTCCGAGGCTCGTATTTTGAATATGGCCCTAACCAAGATAGTCAATTCACTAAGTGTATATTTGTTGGATATCCCAAAGACTGTATAGGATACTACTTCTTTGATCTAACAGAGCAAGAGTTATTTTTGCTCGAAAGGCTGAGTGCTTGGAAACTAAGTTCTTTATGGAGGAATAACGTATAGAATAGTGGAATTTGATAAGGATCAAGATCCACAAGCCGATACACGTTTGGTTGACACTAGCAGTCAACAAGAGGTTGTTGATGATGATCAAGAGGTTGATCAATACACAAAAAACGTTCGCAGATCTGGTAGAGTTAGCATTCCACCTGAAAGATATGGATTTATCATGAATGGATGCTATGTGGTTGACTCCAATGAGCCAACTACATACCATGAAGCAATGTCCAATTCGGATTGTGACAAATGGCTGGAAGCCCTAAACGTTGAGATGCAATCCATGTGTGACAACCAAGTTTGGGAATTGGTTGACCCTCCACTTAACTCCAAAGTAGTTGGATGCAAGTGGGTTTCAAGAAGAAAATGGATATACATGGAAACTTGGAAACTTACACAGCAAGACTTGTAGCAAAAGGTTTCACTCAAAATCAAGGGGTTGATTATGTAGAAATTTTCTCGCCTGTGGCAATGCTAAAGTCAATTAGGATATTATTTGCCATAGCTGCATATTATGACAATGAGATTTAGCAAATGGATGACAAAACCGCTTTTCTTAATGGACATCAAGAAGAGATTGTCCATATGGTTCAGGTTGATGGTTTCGTCGGTCCATAACATCCTAAAAAGTATGCAAGTTAAAGAAGTCAATCTATGGATTGAATCTAGCATCGAGAAGTTGGAATCAACAATTTGATGAAAAGATCAAGAAATCTGGTTTCATCAAGAATGCTGACGAGGCTTGTGTATATACGAAGGCTAGTGGGAGCATAATAACATTCTTTGCATTGTATGTTGATGACATACTACTTTTGGAAATGATATTCCAACCATGGAAGGTGTCAAAACCGGGCTTGGAAGTGGTTTTTCCATAAAAAAAAATCTTATTGAAGCTGCCTATATTTTGGGAACAAAGATCTATAGGGATAGATCGAGGTGGTTGATAGGTTTAAATCAAAGTGCGTATATTAATAAAGTCTTGAAAAGGTTCAAGATGAAAAAACTATGAGAAAAGTATGGTACCTATTCAAAGAGGGACAATATTGAGTACATCTAAATGTACAAGCTCAAAGGATGAGCAAGATCGAATGAAGGACATCCCATATGCATCTGCTATAAGATCCATCATGTATGAGATGATATGCATGAGATCGGACGTGTCATGCGCATTAATCATGACGAGCAGATAAAAGTATATTGAAATACCATAGGAAAACTAAGGAAATATTTCTAATATACGGATCTCATGAAGAGGAACTCGTTGTAAAGGGTTACACGGATGCGCGTTTCCAAACCGATCGAGATGATTCTCGATCACAGTTGGGGCATGACTTCATTATGAATAGGTAGCATTGTCCAATACAAAATCCGAATACATAGCCGCATCATTAGCAGCTCAGGAAGCTTCATGGATAAAGAAGTTTATCGCCTACCTAGGGTGATCTCTACCATTCAAGACCCCCTATAAATCCTTTTGTGATAATGAAGGTATGATTGCATAAATCTAGGTACCATGTGCACTTCAAAGGCTAGGCACATTGAGCGGGATTTCAACTACATAAGGGATGAAGTTGAAAAGGGAAAAATATGTATTCGTAAAGTTCACACCGATCAATACATTGCGGATCTACTCACGAAGCTCCTTCAAAGGGCAAAGTATGAATGCAATACTTGTGCCTTAGGACTTCGATATTCTAGTGACTGGAATTGATCTGTTTAGTATTAAAAACTTGAAACAATGTAATATTTAACTCTTTATATACTTGTGATATTTTGAGTTATATTCATTATAGCATGTATACATCCATGAATATGTTTATTATTCTAAATGTTCGTAGTCGGTCATGTTTGTGGGAACAAATATGAACGTAAGACTATTATGAACATGGATTGGTGGATATTCATAAGGAATGAATATAAAGCAATTGGTTGCTGCCAAGGTTCATAGATATTTGTGGGATACAAATATTGTACTGACCCGCATCTCCATTTTACTACATGGAATCTTCTAGATTGATCATAAGTAAATTTGAGTAAAGGCGAATATCATTTCGTATCCTCCGACCTGAGATACATATTAGGTTTTGATATTCACCAAATGTTATACTTTGAGCTAGTTCTTCACTGTTCTGAAATAATGGGCAGTACATAAGGCTATGTTCAGGTGTGACACGAGGTGATTGTGAAAAACGTATGTAATCAAGATGGAATTTGTTCCTCTTATTCGTTGAGAGCAAGATGTCTAAGGCCTGATTAAGTTAAATCAACAAGGAATGATCATTCTATGTCCTTGGATTTAACATGACATCTGAAACAAAAGGATAAATGATTGATTCACCTAAATCATTTCAAGTTGGATACTTGAAGGGGATGATGTTATTGAATGATTTAAGTCATGCGTATTAAGGGTAGTAAACTGTTGTTAGGCGGTATTTACTGCTTGCATCAATCTTCTATGAATCTTGTGCAAGTGGGAGATTGTTGGATTCTTTATGCCCAAGACACATAGAACATTGATGTGGTTAATACGTTATGGTCCAAGTCGGATCATACCCAATAACAAGCTTAGCAAACGCCAATTATTATTTAATTGCTGATATAATCATGCATTTAAATAAATACACCAATTTAGAAAATGGGTTTTCTATATAAGTTGCATATGAGATTGAACAATGTATAGGGATATTTTGTTCATAGGTATTGTTTGTAATGTTATTTAATTAGTTAAATAACATCAAATAATAAAACAGTGTATGAGTTATACAATTAAAAGGTTGATTATTAACTCAATTAGTGACTTGTTAATATTGTAAAAAGCGGTGTTTAAGTTTTGGGGGGAAAACCCCTTTTGGGTAAACTTTCGGCCGCCCCTTTGAAGGGGATGTGCCTTTTGTTTCTTAAAACACCACACAATCTTAATTAGTCTAACACTCAACCTTCTTCTCTCTCTCACACACATGCAAGAATCCAAGAACATGCTCTCTTCTTCTTTCGAAGAAACTCAAGGCTGGAAATTGGTTCCAGCAGCCTTTTCTTTGGGTTTTGATGTTTAAATCCTAGCAACAAAGGTGCTTGCTTGATGTTTGTGGGTATGGATGCTTGAGGACACCTCTCCTTGGTGTTTTGGTCATTCAAAAACCTCATTTTCTTCCTCCTTCATCACGTTTTTCAGCAACTCTACAAAGGTGTTTGTATGTCTTATTTTGGTTGTTATTTGTCTTGATAGCTAGTTCAAACACATATAAATGCTCCTATGTTCTTGGGTTTGTTGATGATATGTTATTAGCCTTAATTTTTCAGATTACTAATGAAAATATTTAGGTTTTAATCCGCTGCGTTTTCAAGTTTAAATGGTTAAACTACTTTGATATGGTCCAACAAACCCAATATTTCCTCCCTCCTCGGGGGCTTAGCAAAGATTGGTGTCTATGTTTGGTCATTCGCTCAAACTCCCCCTCATGGGCTTTCTTCTTGGACCTCTTCTCCTTCTCAGCTCTAGCCTCGTGTGCAATCTCATAAATTTCCTCTTCAAAGTCATAATCTTTTTCTTTGGCATACCTCTTTCATTTCTTCATAGATTCAACCTGTTTCTACCTCGTCTCCTCAGCCCTCTTCTCCTCAGACTCATTCACCATCCTCATTTAAGTCCATCTTTCTGGAGGTTACATATTCTCACATAAATTATTAATCTTTCCACTAAAGTCAGGCCTAATTGAATAACAGTGAGGGAATATAATCGTGTTCATCTGTACCAGTGTCTTGATCTCCCCATGTCTTGGAATATTAGGAATAAGATGATCTATGATCATGTGTAGGAATCTAGGATACATCAGCCACTTGTCTTTCTTCAGGGCCATCACGTTCGTATCCATAAAATCAAAGATAAGTTTGGCAATGTTGGCCTTCTGCCCTCTACAACATATAGCCATGGCTTTAGCCCAGTCAAGGTTTAACCCATCTCATCCACCTTTTCTGTATCTAAGTACATAATAAAAACGTCTACAATATATCTCCATTCCTTGGAGAGAAAGGACTTCTTGATTTCTTTTCTCATGCCAAAAGGAGGCCCCTCATATCCTATGGACCTATAAGCCTCAAAAACTTCCTTATTAGTGAGCATGACCTCCTCTCCGCTATCTTCCTCAAGTCTTAGCACCCTCGAGATGATCTCAATAGTGATAATCAAATCCTTCTCCAGCACTCTTGCCACAATCCTATGAGGAATGACTCTGATGTCATACTCAGTGGTACGCCAAAAGTCTCTAATATGTAGATCATATATGGTAGTAGAATGAGAGATCACATATGTGATAAGAGATCTCTAAAGCCAATGGATGCAGTCTCTATAACCCGTCGCTTTGGGATGAGTGTCATCCAGAATGGTTGTGATATTATTCCTCTTGTCAAACTTTAGATTAGCCATGTAATCTAAAAAGTAGATGAGATGTATTAGAATGGTATATTAAAATGAATATTAAAGAAAAATAATTAAAATAGTAAGAATGAATAAAAATCAACTTAAATTCGCTAGGCAAAACTATAGTTTCACTAGCTCAAACATTAGTTTTGGCAAGCGAAAATGTAATTTCGGTAGCTATTATGAACTAGTTTTGACAAGACAGTGCAATAGATTCGGCACGCCGAAACTACAGATTCGGCCCAGCACTAAAATATGATCGGTGAAACTGTTAAGTTCGCTCGAACAACATGACTCCATAGTTTCGCTGAAAAACCTTTGAATTTTCGTTCAGTTTCTCAGGACTATCGATATTTTCACAGTAAGAACTGCGACGGTACCTAAGAGTCTCAATCAAATTATTCCAAAATGAAATAATTAAACCTAGGTCAAACTAATCTCCAGGTTTCGACACTCACATCAGAAGAGAAAACGAGCATCAAACGTGAAACCCAAACTTAAAAACACAAAATGTAATATTAGGGCACGCGAGACACTCTCGAACATAAAAACCACGAATAAGAGAAAATGAGATGCTAATTTTGCAAAATGAGTTATATAGGACATAGTTTTGCTGGCAGTGAAACTATAGTTTCGTACGTATGATCTTTGGTCAGAACTGGCACTGCAATGTGCGAAAGAGCCGGTGAAGCTATAGTTTCTCCCAGCGAAACTATCAGCAAAACTATCAGCGAAACTATAAGTTAACTGAAATTTATATTTTTATTATTATTTTTTAAATAAAAATAAAATAATAAAATAATATAAAATAAAATGAAATAAAATAAAAGAAAATTATTTAGAAAGAAGTAAAACAAAACAAAAGCAAAATAAAGAACTCAAAAGAATTTGCCTCATAAGACCTCACCAAACTTCACATAGTTGTAACATAATCAAAGAAGAGAAAGTAGAGAAGAACGAGAAGTTGAAAAGATCTTCTAGAGAGTCATAGTTTGGCAGGATTGCTAATATACTTGTCTTTTTAAGTCCATGCTTTCTTCTTTTCAACAAATAAATCACAGCTACAGTTACCATGTTTTGACTCATTTAAAGAACACTTGAATGACTCAGTCCTAATAGACATTTGGCAAAGAGACTTATGTTGTCCTTATGATATATTGAACAAAAGACACACTCTACTTGGCTATTCCTTTAAGAAACAACAAAGATCCTTTTTCAAAAGAAGCAAAGTCCTTATAGTCATCACATGATGAGAGCTTCACGTCTATACTTACGTACAAGAGATGAGTTGATCAACTGAGTCATACGAATGAGAGCATCAGGTCTATACTTATGTATAGCAGAGAAGATCATCATATTTTGCCGATTAGAGCTCCAGGTCAGTACTATTGTACAATATAGAAGATCATCACTCCATTTGAATGTTCACACATAGCAGAGGAGATAAGCATGAGGAAGAATACAACAAGGAGCTTCTTATACAAAGATGAGTAAGCATATAGCTTTTGAGATAGGATGATGAATAGAAACAAGGATGGTTTCATCTAAAAACAAATCAATGCAGGGATGTCACATTCTCAACCCTTTTTGAACAAGGACTTGAAACTTTGTGAAGGTCAAAAATATCAATGAGATTATCTGAGTCATCAAGTTTCTTATTCTCTTAGTTAAGCAATGAGATTACTGTCTACTTTGCTTTCTAGCTGTACCTATCAAGCATATCCCAACACTAAACTGTTGACTTCCCTCACATCGTCCAGGCATCACGTTTTATTTAGTAGAATTATGCAAAAGAAAATAAGAGAAACATTTATTATTCTCCCCCGAAATTTCTACGGCATAGTAAGATGGAAACATTTCATAATATATACATATATATAATCAATTTTTATAATATATATATTTATGAAAATTGATGAAAGACTATGGAGTGAGTAGAAAAACAAAAAGAAAGAAAGAAAATAACAAAAGATATATAAACAATATGTACATGAGATAGGTTTAAAGGAAATGAGTTTAAAATGATATTAATCCTAACATAGAGATCAACTCATAAAAACAAGGTTTGTCAAATGTTTTAGTGTAAAGATATGATTTTTGATTTTTTGTTTCAATGAGAATAATATCAATAAACCCTTTTTCCTGAGCATCACACCTTGCATGAATCCATGTCTCAATGTGTTTGGTTCAGGAATGATGAATAGGATTCTTCATGATCCCAATAGCTGCTTCGTTGTCATAGAACAATGGTGTATGGAGAAAGTTGATCATCTAGTCAATCATATGATGTTGTATCTTGAGCACTTGTAAGCAACAGCTTGAAGTAGCAATGTACTCTGCCTCTCCAGTAGAGAGAGAAATAGTAGTTTGTTTCTTGCTCTACCATGATACCAGACAATTTCCTAAGTATTGACAGCCTCCAGTAACCAATTTTATGTTTAACCTGCAAAGATCTGAATCACTATTAGAGTAAGCATGTAAGTCAAAATTCCCACCATAAGGATACAAAATCCATAAGCGAGAGGAGCCCTTAAGATAATGAAAAATTCGTTTGCCAGCCTTTTCATGAGACTCCTTCAGGGTAGATTGGTGTCGAGCATAGTATCCTACAGCAAAGGTTATATTAGGAAGACTCACTGTACATAAGGGAACCAATCATAGATCTATATAAATGAGGATCAACAGGTTTCCTATTTTCATCAGGAGTGAGGCAAGTTTAAGTAGTGAAAGGAGTGAGTTCAGGAGAAGCATCATCCATCTTGAATTTCTTAAGAATGTCTTTAATATACTTCTCGTGATGAATGAGAATTTCATCTGGCTTTTGTTCAACCTACAACCCAAGGAAAAGGCACATCTCTCCCATCATGCTTATTTCAAAGCGACCACTCATGACTTCCTCAAACTCTTGACACAGCTTTGGATTGGTGGAGACAAAAATAATATCATATACATAGACTAGTACAATCAGCATCTCATCATCCATTTTCCTCTTGAATAATGCCATATCAATGGTGCCACGAGAGAAATCATTGCTTAAAAGATACTATGTTAAAGTCTCGTACCAGATCTGTGGTGCTTGATGAAGACCATAAAGGGACTTAACAAGCTTGTATACATTGTCAAGAAAGTTGGGTTCCTCAAATCCTACTGGTTGACACACATATATCTCTTCGTCAATGTCTCCATAAAGAAATTCACATTTGACATCCATCTAATAGACTTTGAACTGCTTGTGAGCGATATGAGCCAAAAATATCTGAATAGTTTCAAGACGGGCTATATGAGCAAAGACTTTCGTGTAATCTATCCCTTCTTCTTGAGCAAAGCCAGAACCACTAATCTGGACTTATTTCTTATCACAATGCCACGGTCATCGGGTTTGTTCTTCAACTCCAATTTCGTGCCAATTGGGCATTTGTTTGGTCGAAGATCAACCAGGGTCCACACTTTGAGCTTGCTAAATTGTTGCAGCTCTAATTGCATCGATTCAACCCAACAAGGATCCTGAAGAGGTAGATGAACATTTTTGGTATGATTTGGGATATAAAACAAGAGAGTAGGTAGACGTTAATCAAACCAGATTAACTCTACATCCAAACTCCATGAGTGATAGATCCAATAATGTTGTCATGATGGTGATCTTTCAAGGTTTTGAAATCAATGAATAAGGGTAGGGTAGAGGAAGTGGATTGGCTGATAGGTTGTTGATGGGTAGATGAAGGAGATGAAGAGGGTAGGATAGAATCAATTGGTGACGAAGATGGGTCAGGTTGTGATAAGGTAGATGTATTTGATGAGGGAAGAGATGGAGAACTAGGTGGAGGTGGAATGTCAACAGATGATGAAGACGATGCAATGTCAACTGATGTATCATTAATAGCTGAAGAATTGAGAGGGGCTTGATGAATAGGAGACATGATGGGTAACGGATCCAGATGAATGATGTTTGTTTGGAGATTTGAGATGGATGCAGCATCATCAACAATTAGAAGATTAAAAGAGTTAAACACTGCATCGGAGTCAAAGAACCATGCTAGTTCAGATCGAACATCTGAGGAATTAGATTCCTGATAGTCAACATAAAAGGTCTCTTGCACAATATAGGTTCTCTGGTTATACACCTGATAAGATTTCTAAGAGGAAGAATATCCAACAAAGTAACATTCGTGAGACACAGCACCGAATTTCGTCTTTTGCGCCTAGGTATTTAGTAAAGTGCATGAACATCCAAATGGGTGAAAGAAGTCAATCAGAGGTTTCCTCTTTTGAAACAGTTCATAAGGAGTCTTCATTTTGTCTTTGTAAGGATTCCTGAAGTCTGATGCAACCCAAAACTGCCTAAGTGTTTCAGCAACATGCACTAAGTACTGAAGTGAAGAATGCTTCGGAAGAATTACAGAAAGCATTAGAAAATACTCTAAGTGTAATATCTTCCGAAGCCAAGACCAATATCTTCCGAAGCCAAACATGAAGTCTTCCGAAGCTTCAAGAGACAAAGTCTTCCGAAGCTTCACCCAATGAAGACAGATTTCTTCCGAAGACTTTTAGTACACATGCTTTATCTGATGTACTGTTCCATAAAGCACCTTTTCTGCTGCGTCTCTGATAAGTCACCAACTTACAAGAGTTGGTGAAAAGGTCCATGCTTTTGGTAACTGTACATTGAGGTCTTGAGTCTGAAACTTTCCACTTTATGTACTTTATCCTTTTTGTAATGTATAAGGATGTGAGCTATGGCATGTCATAGTCACAAGGTCAAAAGGCAGATATGCCTTTTGATTCTACAATTGATTTTGTTAGTGTCTAGTCAATTGTATCCAGCTGGCTTTCATAGTATAGCCGGCTATAGGTTGTAGTATAAGTATTCCAAGTTCTTGTATCTTTCTTTATGCTTTGTAACACTTGTAAAAGAACTTGAGAAAGCAATATACTGCTCCCTTGAAAACTATACTCTCTTGTTCTGTCTCTTGCTTTACTTGTGTTCTTTGTATCACCTTTGGTTACCTAGTTCACTGTTTGATTAAAAGTTCAGTTAATCTTCTCATCGTGTTGTTGTGTTGTAATTGTGTTCAAGCCCTTAAACGATCCTGCAGTCTTTAACAATCAGCACTTTGTTAAGAACATATGAAGCACAATTTACTGCCCCCGCCAAAAGATGATGGGTAAGAGGACTCAATCAACATCGTACAAGGGCCTTTAATAAGAGTGCGATTCTTTTTTTCTACAACTCCATTCTGCTGAGGTGTTCTCGTAGCACTAAATTGTCTCAGAATTCCTTTACTAGCACAGAAAGAATCAAATATTTGATTTCGAATTCGATACCGTTGTCACTTCTAATGGTCATAACCTTCCTCTTTCTTATCATCTCAATAGAAAGAATCAACTTCTGCAGCTCCTCAGCAGCCTCTCCTTCTTGGCAAAAATCTCACCTAAAAGTACCTGGATAAATCATCTTTACCCACAAGACATAAAGATATTGTTAGGACCTGGTATTTGACCGAAATACCTAGAGATTAACGTGTAAACCGGATCAAATAGTGCGGAATCCTATTTGATTGGCGATCCAATCAGTGAGAACACACAAAGAATCAATCAAGAATTGAAACTAACGTTAGAAATCGATTGGGAAACGATCTAATGTGTTCTATGAACTTGGAGAACGAATTGAGAGGTTTCTGGACGGCTAGGGTACGTCTGGAATCGTAATTAATCGAGAGTCTTTTGTTTTTCACGAATTGAGTTGTATTTATAGGTTGGTATTATTCAATCGTGCGACTGAACCATTAGTCTGGTTCAGTCGTGCGATTGAACCATGCGGTTGATTCATTCGTACGACTGAGTGTTCAGTCGTGCGACTGAGTCAATCTTATGTTACAATCGTACGACTGATCCAGTCTCCTGGTTCAGTCGTGCGACTGAGTCAGTCGTGTGAAGTTATTCACGCGTATGGTTCATTCGCATTAGCCATTCGCATGAGAACTTCATTATGTTAAGTTTGAATGTATTAATTAATAAACATTATGTGTAATCATTCAAGCAATCACTAACCTAATTAACTAATTCAAAGTCGACTCATTAATGAAACATTAAACATTATAACTACCAAACTATTAATATCATTTCATTAATCATACCAAACAAGATCTATTACATCATATATCATGATCTAGGGACATGCATGTATCAACAAACTCCCCCTTGGACCTAGATCTCTCTAATATCTTGTTTTCTTCATTACCTCCTCATATTTCTTGTACTTGTCCTCTTTTGTGACTCCAGCGTGAATATCAAACGCGAAGCAAAGTCTTATGACATTTTGGAACTGGAGGGCCTGTATAATATCTTGCGTATCATAGAACAGAGGCCACTTGTAAAGTGTATAGACATCATTTTCCGAAAAGTTGGTAAGCCACATCGGATCGAATACTCTGATTGTATCCATTTGGCCCTCTTTATTTAGGACTATGACCGCTTCTGCTGTTCTCCAATCATAGTATCACCACTTAAAGTGTGGTGTGAAATCCTTTGTCATTTCCCGGAGTGGGATTCTTGACATTGTGCGCGAAGGATTCCACTTCAGCACTATCTTTGGTTTTCCAGTAATGGCATCCATCTCAGACCTTCTAATATACTTGTAGGTTGTTGAGGTCTGAAGTTAATCCACCTGGTGTGGTACTCTTTCTTTAGGGCAGCCTCAAACCAGCCTGACATTTTTCTCGGGTCAGCATACAACAGCTTCAATTTGGCTAGCTGGTTGAGCTCAAAACCTGGTAGAGTCTTTAGATCATGTGGAAATCTAAAGTACTCTATGCCCTTCTCCCTCTTAACGGCATAGACGTTAAGATCATCAAAATATGTCCATGCTATAATCCTGCCTGACACCTTAAGATGTTTCTTGACTCTGTAGAGTTGGTGTACGCATCCCTCTTCGGTGCAGCACGTTGGGCTCTAACTTCTTGAAACCATTCAGCCCATTCAGCCTTACGGATATCAACATCATCCTTTGCGGCTTGGGCCATTCCCTCTGTCTTCTCTGACACTTGCTCCATTTTGTCTAACATCTCAAATGTATCACCGACAAGGGATTCACCCAGATTGGGAACCACATTGCCCTCCTTGTCAGCATACTGAGGATAGTGCTCTGCAGTGACATCTTCTATCTCTATTTCATCAACGTCATTTAGCTCGTCATCACAGGTAGCATTACATGTCGGAGCATCTTTCACTATTCATCAGGATTGAGCTTGAAAATTTCTGCCAGTTGCTCGTTTGATAGATCGTGAATTATTTCCCCTTCTTCAGGGGTATAACTCACTAACTTCTGACAATCCCTTGCAGATCAAGAACCATTGTGAGTTGAGACTTGACCTGCTGAAGGGGAGCAATATCAAACTCATCTCTTTTGTAATTTGGATATGTTTGATTTACACATTTCACACTCAAATCATTAGTAATTTATCAAACGAAATGCATTAACTTAATATAAACATTTAATATATGGTTTTTCAATACCGAATACAAAAGTAAATAAATACATAAACATCTACTATTTACTTTTATCTTGAATACTCGGCTCATCACGTGAAGGTGCAGAAGCAGAAGCTGACTGATCTTGTCTGTTCTTTGATCTTTTCTCTTGCCCTGGAGCTGAGACAGATTCAGCTGCTTCTCCTCCGTCAGTGTCTTCATCTTCGTGCCATTCTTCAGTTTTCTCTTCGTCAGTTTCACTCTCATCATCATCATCGTCTTCATCATCATCATCATTTCTGTCCCCATCCTTATCTTTAAGGGCTCCTCCTTCGATCCTTTCAGCTTTAGCAAAATGGTCTTTTAGCCTTTTCCAACTCCTCTATTTTCTTCCCTGAGGTGACGCTTTGAGCTTGGAGAAGGGCTATCTCGTTGCTCTGGGCAGTCATCTGTCGGGCCTGTCTTTCTATCACTTGAGCCTGTTCTGCAATTTGGTGAGGTAGTGCAGCAGTCAGGTCAGTAAGCTGGCGGATTTGGGAGGCCTTTTCCTCATCGGCAGCCAGCAAACGCATTACCATTCTGTTTAGTGCCGACAACTGTTTTTCTACCGTAACTGTAGGTAGAGGTGATCTGTAAGTGAACGAGGGATAGGTTGAGGGCTCGGTTTGGTGGCTAGTGGTGGTGGTGGTGGTTGTGGTGAATATCGGGTCAGGTCGGGATGATAGTGGTGGTGAGTGAGGGGTGAATGATGTAGTGGTGGCTGGGATCTGTATTGTGGTGGTAGGTCTGGTGGTGTCTGTGGTTGATGTGGGGGCTGTGGTGGCTATGGTGGTGGATGGGGTGTCTGAAGAGGTGGTAGTGGTGGTGGTAGTGGCTGTAGTAGCTGAGGTAGTAGTGATGAAGGTCAAACCGCGCTTCTTCTTTGGTTTCTGCCCATGGGGTTGAGCCATCCGTTTTCTCCTTGTTCCCATCGAGGTGGATGCTCCCCCTCCTACCCTGCCGATTGACCCTGGAACATAGGTCGGGTCGGTCTCTGTCTCTCCAGAGTCTCTTGGGTGCTCACCAACCACCCGAAGCCCATGGATTGTGGGAACCACTTTTCTTCCCACAGTCCTGGTGAGGGGCTCCTTATTAGACTCTTCTTCTTCTACTTCTGTTTCAAGGACAAAGTCATGATGAAATCCAGCTGACTCGGTAACTTCTGTAGCCGGGGCGGATGCTGGAGGCACGACATCAGACGTTGTGCCTCTCTGTGGAACAGGCATATTGTCTCCGGCATCCCCACTATCATCATCATCTGAATCATCAGTAGGTAGGACAAATGGCTCCACGTCGGAGTCACTGTCCTCGTGACGCCATTGGCGTCTCCCCGGTGCCACATAACTTTCATCTGCTAAATGGCCTATCAGCCTCTTTGCCTGGGGCTTAACTTGCTTGCCCCGGTACACCACCATCATACCCAAAGTAGTGTCATCCATAAGTTCCAAAGTTACTGCATCGTGACTTTCCTTGGGGAGCAGAGGCAGCTTCTCATTAAATATCATCTGAAGGAACCTTGGATACATACAAAAACCTTCTTTCCCTTTTGTTTCAATGTTCTCTACCAAATAAGCAAAGATCATATTAGAGAAGCTGAAAGGGTGGTTCAGCACCAGAGCCACGAAGGCATTTTGTATATGATCTGATAGGTCATCGAAACCACCCCTTCTCGAAGCAATGCACTTAAGAATCACATGTGCCAGATATTTGTATTGTGGGCACAGGTTGCTCTTATTTAGCACCCCCGAGTTAATGTCCCCCGCATACTTGATTCGGAGGAAACACCCTCTCACTGTCAAAGGATGTAACTTAGTGGGGTGAGTGGAGTCATCCCCAAACTCAAGGATTATCTGGATGTCTGTAGCGGTAATGTCGATAGCTTGACCCAAAATGGTGCTTCGGATGCCGTATGGCTCATGAGAGCGATCCACTGAGGCATTCTCCCAGAATGCCTGGTGTAGTGATTTGTAAGGCGTGCACGGTGTAGATATAGCCTTATGTATCCGTGAGCGTTTGAGGAAGGCTATAATCTCGGAGAACTTGGCCCCGTTCCGAGTTGTGTGGTCCAAATGGGCACATATGTTGTGCTTTGGATTAAGAGACCATCTGTCAGCCATTTTTCCTGAAACACAAGCACGTGATCATTAGTACATAATACATCAGAATTCAGCTCTAAGTGTAGTGTTTCACTTCTATTCTGATTCATTCATGCGAATGAATCATGCGACTGGAGTCATTCGGTTGTTCTTAAGCACGACTGAGTTCATTCAGTTGATTTAGACATGCGATTGAGTTCAATCTGCCGACTGAGTCTTTGATTGGTTCAGTCGGCTGACTGAACTCATTCGGGTGGTTCATTCGGCCAAATGACCCAATCGCAAGGTTCAATCGTGCGATTGGAGTTCATTCGAACGACCAGTCGCTTGCCCCACTATTCAATCGCCTTGGGTCGAATCTTGACCAATTTAAGTCATTTAACAGTGTTTAATGGTCCATTAGACTCGCCTACTTGTCACTAATAACCTATTAAACTTAATTTTAACATTTTGCTTAGTTTTCATAGGTGATTAGGTCATTTCACAGTTCGGTTTTTGATTCAATCGAGTGTCTCTTATGTAGGTTCGGTAATCTTCTGATTTTGGTAAGATTCAAGAGTAATGTACCTGTAAAATCGTCACTCGAATGTAAGAAACTCAAGAGCAATGTAAATCAGGATCTGTAGCAATTTTTTGCAGAGTAACGGGAAGAATGCGTTTGAGTGCGATTTTGGTGTGATGAGGAACATGTGATCGACTGAGGCCCTTAAATACTGAACTTAAGTTCAATCGGCCGACTGGCCTCATTCGCTCAATTCATTCGGGCGACTGAGTCTCAGTCGTACGATTGGCAAGTCAATCGCATTTAGTCGGCCGACTGAGTCTCAGTCGGTCGACTTCCTCATTCGGTCTCTTTCATTCGCATCTTCAGTTGACCGACTGAGCCTCAGTCGGTCGACTGTTACATTCTCCCCCTTCTATTCGGTCGAATGGATCATTCTCATGTCCATTCGGCCGATTGGGAGCCATTCGCATAGTTGATCCATGACCATGATCCAATCGTGCGAATGGGTCACACTTAGGGAGTTTACAGTCATTTTGAACATTTTACTTTTAAGACCTTTTTATCTTTTGACAATAACATTATAAGCTCTTAACTAATTCAGTCACCTCAGACGAGACTCTTTTAAAACACGTTGTCACCTCTGACGTGACTCTTTAAACTTTGAAAAACATGTGGCCATCTCAGACATGACCCTTTTCGGTGAGTTAATTCCATTCTGATTTTCCTGATGTAGTCCGACACACACACACACTAAAAGATTAAACTAGACACTTAAACTAATACACAAATAAAAATTGTTTTTGGACTTTTTGTGAGAGATAAAACCCTAAGATGGAAATCTACGGGATTTGTTTCCGGAGTTGAAAGCTTCAACTTAGATTGACCACACCGTGACCAATTCAATTTTGAAATCATACAAGAACATCAAATCATTTGGGACTTGTTATCAAACTCTTTCGATGCTCAATTCTTGGTGTTCATCTAGAGTCATCAGCAGCTTTAGGGAATCATACTGGAACTCTTAGATTACCACATTGATTTGAACTTTCAAGAATTGCATCCACAATGATTGTCAATATGTTTGTCCACTTAAATCCATACACAGACTCTTGACTCAAACCGGTGATTGTTTTTGGTTTATTTAATTCAACGAACATTTGTGGATCCCATACTTATATGGTAATCAACATCCCTCAGGAGCTTTTGAGCGGTCTACGGGTATTGTTACAAGAAGAGAATATTCTTAGATCTTTCATAGAGAAACCAGTCCTTAGGTTAGTGCCATCGCACAGCAAAGAGGCGGCAAACAACAATGAATTCTAGAATATCTAGGTTATGCTTATCCTCAGGTCAGTGCCATCGCACAGCAGAGAGGCACACAACCTATCTCCTTGTTAGAGCAGCTTTTATTTTGCACCAAATGCACCAACAACATAGGTCATTATCTTGATAGCATTTTTCTTTCAATTTTTTCATGCTTTGCTCTATTTATGGTCATCAACACACATTTGTGGCGTTTACATGCTCATTACCCCTTATCGGAATATTATTGATTGTGTTAACCAGTGATAAGTTGGAAGCCCACAGTCAGTTGAACAACATAGTTTGATCTTGAGATCACCAGTCTGATCTAATCATCTATTGTGTTGAATCTACCGACATATCAATTGTGGTCTAGCAGCCTCTAGGTCTACTCTCATTGTGTTACCTTAGGAATTACCAGTTTTCTATCATTTTCCCTTTTATATTGCTTAGACTACACAGACTTATACTTTAAATTTTTCATCTTTTCTAAGTTAGGATTTTAAAGTCCCTCTTGACTTGTTCCTGTGTACTATCATATTCCAAAGGGTTTGAATCGGTATCACAGATACGATCTACCTTGTATCAGCTTTCCACTCCTTCTCCCTCGGTTTCCCTTTTTTTTAATGTTGCTTGCTGACTTATTCTCCCCTAAAAAACTAAAATCAAACCTGGTTTAATTATTTTAGGATTTTAATAAAACAGCAAAATAACATGAGTTTAATTTAAACAAACTAAAATAAACAAATAAAATAAAATAAAAAAGAAAAATTAAGTAAACTACATCGGACTACACATGATCATCATCAGGAATAACATCACTTCTCTTTTTAACGCCGTTGACCTCTAGCAGATATTGAAAACGTGGTTTATCAAAGGCTTTAGTATAGAGGTCAGCGCGTTGAAAATCAGTATTAATTTTTACCACATCAATTAAGTTCTTTTCGAAACAATCTCGTATGAAGTGATATTTAATACCGATATGTTTGGTCTTAGGATGTTGGACCAGATTTTTAGTTACTGCAATTGCAGCAGAGTTATCTACAAAAATAGGAGTAGAATGGAACGTTAAACCGTAATCCCGCATTTGCTGTTGAATCCAGATGATTTGTGAACAGCAACTTGCAGCAGCAACATATTCGGCTTCACAGGTTGACAATGCAACCGATGTCTACTTCTTACACTGCCAGGTAATTAATCTTCTCCCAAAGAATTGACACGCTGTTGATTTAGACTTGTAGTTCATCTTGCAGCCTCCGTAGTCCGAGTCACTGTACGCCATGAGCTCAAAATCATCATCATGAGGATACCACAACCCAAGTGTGAGTGTACCCTTTAGATAGCGAAAAATCCTTTTGACCCCGATCAGATGATTAACCTTAGGTTTAGCCTGATATCTAGAACATAAACATGTCACATACATGATATCAGGTCTAGAGGCAGTGAGATACATGAGGGATCCAATCATTCCTCGGTACATCGTGGCATCCACCAGATCTCCATTTTCATCAGGGGCAATGTCGTGATTCGTAGCCAGTGGAGTACCTACAGCAGATGCATTCTCCATGTCAAAACGTTTGAGAATGTCACTTACGTACTTGCTCTGATGTAGAAAGATCCCATTTGGTGTTTGATCCACCTGTAGCCCGAGAAAGAACTTCATCTCCCCCATAGCACTCATCTCAAACACTTTCTGCATAACTGCTTCAAATTCTTTGCATAACTCTTCGTTCTTTGAACCAAAAATTATGTCATCAACATAGATTTGTACGAGCAGTAGGTCGCCATCTTTTTCTTTAATGAACAGCGTGCAGTCAATGACTCCCCTGCGAAAGCCGTGTTTCACAAGATGAGTCCAGAGTTTCTCATACCAAGCTCTTGGAGCTTGATGAAGCCCGTATAAAGCCTTGTCGAGCTTGTAGACTCTATCCCGATGATTAGGATCTTCAAATCCCTCGGGTTGACTGACATAAACGGTTTCTCTAATTTCCCCATGAAGAAATGCACTCTTCACATCTATTTGATAGACTTTAATCTTCATGTACGATGCATAGGCAAGGAAGATACGAATGGCTTCCATCCTTGCCACGGGTGCAAATACCTCATTGTAATCAATTCCCTCGACTTGACGAAATCCCTAAACAACCAGTCGAGCCTTGTTCTTGATAATGACCCCTTGGTCATCTTTCTTGCATTATAAAACCCATTTGGTGCCAATGACCTTAGCACCTTTAGGTCTATCAACCAGAGACCATACACCTAACTTCTTGAACTGAAGAAGTTCTTCTTGCATTGCACTCACCCATGCCTCATCATTTAGTGCTTCACTGACATATTTTGGCTCAAACTGTAAGACAAAACACCGATAGGCACCATCATGAATATATCCCTTTTCCATAACAGAGGCATAGTCTGCTGAGTACAGCTGATTTCGGGTTTGTACTCCTGATCGGACATCCCCAATGACATTGTCCAAGGGATGATAAACATTTAGACGTGATCCTGGAGTAGTAGGAACAGCTACCTCAGAGCCAAGATAATGAACATTTGGTTCTTCATCTGAGGTATTTGGAGTTTGAGGCTCTGACGTCGAAGGTGCACCACTGGTAGATGCTTGTGGACTTTCAGGAGCTGGAACCTGTTCCTCCTGACTGTTCTGGGTATCTTCTTCAGCTTCATTTTCAGAGGAGGTGTCACTGTCGTCGATTACTCCCCCTGAATGAGTAGATGATTCTCCCTGTGAGCTTGATGTTGGTGGATTCAAGCTATCATACATCATTCGTGTAGCTAATTCGTCATCTGAGGGAGAGAGAGGAATGTTGAAGGACTTGAAAAATCCATCATAGTCAAAGAAGTAGGCGGGTCCTTTGCCAGTGGGCGGTGTGGTGAATCGTTGAACATCAACATTACACCAAATTTCTACTAGACCTGTTGAGTTATTGTAAACTCGCTTGTTAGGTATGTTGTATCCTAGAAAGATGCCTACATCTGCCTTCTCGCTGAATTTACCCTCTTGTGTCTTCTTCAGAAGTGTGCACAGCGCCCCAAATGGTTCGAGATACTCCAAGTTCGGTTTGCGTCTTTGTAGTAGCTCGTAACATGTTTTTCCGTGGCGCTTGACTATGAGGACTCGATTCAGTGTATAACATGCATTTGCCACTGCCTCATTCCAGAATTGGATAGGCAGTTTCGAGTCTGCCAGCATAGTCCGTGCTGTCTCTATCAAGCTCCTGTTCTTTCTCTCAGCAACGCCATTCATCTGAGGTGTGTAAGCAGAAGTGAATTGATGCACAATCCCCTTTTCCTTGCAGTATTCCTCCATCCAATGGTTCTTGAATTTCGTTCCGTTGTCTGAGCGTACTTGTCTAACTTTCAGCTTGTAGAGAGATTCCAGTGTGGTTACCAACTCCTTGAATAATTCAAATGTTTCTGATTTGGATTTCAGAAACATTACCCAAGTGAACCTTTAGTAGTCATCGGTGACCACAAAACAATACAAATCGCCTGCAATGCTCTTTGTACTGACTGGACCGAACAGATCCATGTGTAGAAGTTCAAGAGGAAGTTCTATTGAATTAACTTTCTTTTCCTTATGAGACTTCTTTGTCTGTTTACCTTCTTGCAAGCTATACAGAAATCAGGAAGCTGAAAGTTTTTGACATTTACACCTCTCACCAGATCCTTCTGAATCAAGTGATTAATCTTCCTTTGACTAATGTGTCCCATTCTCCTATGCCAGGAGATGGAGTCTTTTTCAGTAGCTTTGGATAGAAAACACTCAACCTCATGATCCATTGTAGAAGCTATTGATAGATCCAATACATAAAGATCTTTATATCTTGAAGCAGTCATCAAACTTGGTCCTCTGGGATCACGTAGTCTTTTTTCAGTACATAACACTTCTTGTTGTCGAAGATGACTTTAAATTCCTTATCACATATTTGTGAAACAGAGAGTAAGTTGTTTTGAAGTTGCTCGACGTAGTTCACCCTATCAAACTTAACTTTCTCATTTCCAACTTCTCCTTGAGCTGTGATATATCCTCCCTTGTTACCAGCAAATGAAACATGCCCTCCTTTTATTTGTTTGACATTTTATAAAAGGGCTCTGTTTCCTGTCATGTGCCTGGATGCTCCGCTGTCTACTATCCACGTGTTAGTTTCAGCACTGTATTGAACAACCTGCACATACAGGGTAAAGGATTAGTTTAGGTTAGGAACCCAAGCCTTTACTGGTTTGGGTTTCCGAGAGGCATCACACATCAGAAATTCAACCCATTGACCCTTAGAAGGTGAGGGTAGCTCAAGTTCCTTCTTGTCATCATTATCAGCCACAGAGGTTGACTTTTCTTTCCATAGGCCAGATTTGTGCAATGCCTGTTTGTGATACACAGTCGACTGGCTAACGGATTGAATTTTCTGTTCACTAGTTCTTCTAGGTGGAGTTAAAGATCTCCTCTTAGATGACTTAGGTTTTGAGTCCCGAAGTTCAATCTTCTTCCTAGGTGTCTGATAATAAGTACAATAGGAAGCAATGTGTCCACATTCTCCACAGTTGTAACACGCCCTGCTATCAACTTATGATTAAACTTTCTTTGTGGAGACGTGTGTGACACTCTAGTAATATCACTCACTTTAGGTTTTGACTCTGGTTCTTTTGATGTGTTTACTGGTTTAACAAAACTAACTGATTTAACCTGTTTGGCATCCTTTTCTTTTTGGTTAATTGGTCTTTGACTTGAAGTATGTGTAAGATTATCCTTAGAAGCCCTTTTTGGTTCTGATTTGACTTTGTTAGAACCTGACTTTAAGTTAATCTTTTCAAGTTTCTTTTCCAGATTAACACAAGGCAATTTACCCTTTGCCTTTGAAGTGGTCTCCTTTTGTTTATTTCGAGTGTCAATAGATGAACACAAGGAATCTGGATCACTAACAAGAGGAGTAGACACTACATGATCCTTGATGGGATTACTACTTAAAGGTCTAGTTTTAGTGTTCATCAAAGGCTCAGGTGGTTGTGGAACCACTTTATAACCCAGTCCCTCCCCGTTGTTCCTTTCTTTTACTAAGTGTTGGACTATGTGCGACGAACTAGCCAACTATGTAGTTTCTGTTTTAGTGAATTTACTTCTACTTCTAGAACTGACTTTTGTTTCTTAGTGTCTTCTAGGGAGTTTAGATATACCCATGTCATTAGCTTGATTAAAGGCAACTACTTTGGTTTCCCTAAGCTGTTTAGTCAAAAAGGTCTATCTTTTCTTTATAACTGAGCTCATTTTGTTTTAGTACCCTATTAGCCTCAGTGCATAGATGCAAATCTTTTATCAAGTTATCATTATGATCTAATAACCTAACAAATTTAGCATATATGCTATTCCTAAAGGCATCACAGTCAGAACAAGCATGATTATTAAACATTGTGTCAGTAGTACTTACCTGAGCAGATTCAGAAGCATTTGCCATCAATGCAGTATCAGATGATTCTGATTCTTTTGCTTCTATCTTTTCTGTCTCTGACATGGTAGTCTCCACTTTTGGCTTGTAACTGACCTCGGCTGCAGTTGCTTCTTCACTATGTGACATTGCTATTTCAACTGCTAGATCTACTTCACTAGTGGAATCACTGTCAATATCTTCTACATTTGCAATGTTTGATTTCCCTGGTGAGACAAACCTAAAACTCCAATCCTGTCCTTCATCATCATGAGCAGTCAAGGCTTTTGAGTCCTTGTTTGAGGAAGTAGAATTGGTAGTTTGCTTATCTTACGAGTGAAGGATGAAAACGGGTTCCCATTCCCAGTCTTCTTTGGCTTCACACATTCTCTCTTGAAGTGCCCCTTTTCACCACAGTTAAAGCAGGTCACTTTACTCTTGTCGAAGCCAAAGGTGGTATCCTTAGTAGCAACCAAGTTCTGTCTAGTCTTTTTCACAAACTTCTTCGCCCTCCGGACAGCACTTGCTAAGGCCCACATTATGTCCATTCTCTCAAGCTCCATTTCGTCCACCTGCTCGTAGTCCTCGTCTGCTAGATGGCAGTTTCCAATCTTTCCAGCAACAAGTTCATCATAGGAATGGACCATTGCTGCTAATAGATCTATGTGCTCCCGAGCTACTTCCACAGTCACATTACCAAGGTTCTCGGTCTTCAGTCTAGTAGCATTTGCTTCAAATCCAATGTATTGGGTAGACGAAGACCCTGACATTTCTGAACCTGAAGAAGGTGCATGTGTAGGACTCGATGAGCTAGACACGAATGCAGTCTGAAGAGGTGCTCCAGATGTCTTAGCTTGAGGAGTGGCATTGTATAAAGCTGGATTTTGATTGTACGTAGACTTCTGAGCTCTGTACTTCATTCTAAGTGATTCTTCTCGCAACTTCAGAATGAAGTCATTAATATCCAGTTTTGACAGCATTCCATTCTGTCTAAGATTAGACACGACGAAACCATTTTTCAGGCAATCTGTCTGCAAAATTATTAACTTTCTCTTCCATGGTAGTAGCCACCCCATGTGTATGCAGTTCACTCATCAGATGGTAGAATCTATCTATAACATCGTCCAAACTCTCGTTTCCCATCGATGAGAAGTTGTCGAATTCCTTCTTTAACTCCTTAGCCTTGATTGCCTTCAACGAGGCATTCCCGTCGTACCTCTTCTCTAGCTCATCCCATAGTTTCTTGGACTGCTTATTTTCTGAGTACTGGTGGAATATCTCTTTAGGGATTGACTGTGTAATCAATGCGTAGACCCTCTTCTCTGCATTATATTTGACTTTCTGTGCATCTGTCATCCCTCCTAAGGTTAACTTTACTCCATCGGCTCCCACCGGTGTACTATATCCAATCTAGATGGCCTCCCATAGATTCGGATCCACTCCATTGAGGTAGATCTCAAAACGTTGTTTCCAGTGGGGAAACTCATCTAACGTTAAAAGCTTTGGTGGTTTATTATGATTACCCACCTCACTCTCAAGTACCAGCAGGTTCTGGATCCTAGAGTCCTTCCCAGCAGTAAAGGCTGACATTTGATCTTCCATTTTAAATAACTTTAAGCCTAATAAGCAATTTTGAGTCGGCCGACTGAAGGGTGCGAATGGACTAGGCGTGCGTATGAACACTCAGTCGTGCGTATGAACTATACGACTGGTTCAATCGTGCGGCTGAACTAAGTGATTAGCTCAGTCGTGCGAATGAATCTGTTGCGTATGAACCGTGCGACCGAACGGTTCAATCGTACGAGTGGAGATACGACTATGTCCAATCGTGCGACTAAGCAATGCGAATGAGTCCAGTCATGCGAATGGCTCACTCGTGCGACTGAAGCTGCTGTTATGCGAAAATTTCTAGGTTAAACGTGTTTTAGCCGTAAAAATTCGAACTTTCGCAAGGTTGAATTGCCTAAGTCCGTAGAAACCAAACTTTGATGAGCAGGGAACGTCCAAGATCACTTTTGACACAAAAGATTGCGTTTTTAGTGCAAAAACACAAACTTTTTATCAATCTTGATTGAATCACACGTAATCAAGAGCCAATAGCTCTGATACCACTTGTTAGGACCTGGTATTTGACCGAAATACCTAGAGATTAACGTGTAAACTGGATCAAATAGTGCAGAATCCTATTCATTGGCGATCCAATCAGTGAGAACAAACGAAGAATCAATCAAGAATTGAAACTAACGTTAGAAATCGATTGGGAATCGATCTAATGTGTTCTATGAACTTGGAGAACGAATTGAGAGGTTTCTGGACGCTAGGGTACGTCTGGAATCGTAATTAATCGAGAGTCTTTTTTCTTTTTCACGAATTAAGTTGTATTTATAGGTTGGTATTATTCAATCGTGCGACTGAACCATTAGTCTGGTTCAGTCGTGCGATTGAACCATGCGGTTGATTCATTCGTACGACTGAGTGTTCAGTCGTGCGACTAAGCCAATCTTATGTTACAATCGTACGACTGATCCAGTCTCCTGGTTCAGTCGTGCGACTGAGTCAGTCGTGTGAAGTTATTCACGCGTATGGTTCATTCGCATTAGCCATTCGCATGAGAACTTCATTATGTTATGTTTGAATGTATTAATTAATAAACATTATGTGTAATCATTCAAGCAATCACTAACCTAATTAACTAATTCAAAGTCGACTCATTAATGAAACATTAAACATTATAACTACCAAACTATTAATATCATTTCATTAATCATACCAAACAAGATCTATTACATCATATATCATGATCTAGGGACATGCATGTATCAACAGATATTTTAGAAATCGATTTAACACTGATTGGGCCAAACAAATTAGTATGTAATAACTCGAGGGGATTAGATATGCTATTCTCATTTTTTGGTTTATGTGTTTTTTTATGTTGTTTTCCCTTGGCACAAGCCGTACATTATTCAACCACTTAAATGTCCTTTAAAGGTAATCCCCTAACAAGATTGTTTTAACGAATTTGTTTATATTTTTGAAATTAACGTGGCTTAATCTGCAATGCCATAGGAAGACTCGGATGTGAAAGTTTGGAAAAGAATACAGGTCATGGTAGATATGGACTCTCTAGAACTGGTGTCAAGGAGATATGTATCATTCTTTCTTGGAGCCCACATAAGCACTATTTTTTCTAGAATATCAATCTTTGATTTCGAAAAGAGACATTCATTGGACTTGAATAAGACGGGAATGTCTTTATCATAAATTTGAGAGACACTCATAGTTCACGTACATAGTTGGCTTTTTCTAGAGTAAGAGAGCCGTGGAAACCTCCCCTTGGCCAACCATTTTCCCTTCATTCTTGTCGCCTATGACTGGGTTAGTGAGATGGAGATTCTCACTATGGATTGAATATAGTGACTGAGTTAATGATTGAATGGCAGAATCAAACAATCAAGAAACATTCAATGCATAGTACACATTAGATGGGTGTAGAGGAATGAGTACCAGACACTATTATTCTCTTTAAAGATTCCGTTGGTTTCACTGTTATCAGCTTTCATTGTCTTCTTTTTCTCAAGGGGATTAATAAATGACTTATCTTTCCTCATGCATATTGCCTTTATGATTTGAAATTATCAGTCCTCTTGAATATTTTGAGTATATATTCAAATTCATATCCCCTGAACATAGCTGAGTGATTGATCAATTCCAATTGAGCTAGTTCTTTTAGGTCATGGATCTCCAAGGCATTAACAAGAGTATAGTACTCTGTAAAGAATTAGACCAAACCAGAGATCCTTTTAACCATAAACATGTTCCAAATGCTGTCATACTTCCATGCAATTATTTTCTGATCAACTTTGCCTTTTGGAGTAGACACACCTGTAATTAACTGAGCAGTAGTTAACCCTTCTTGTAGTTTTAGTTAAGAGGGTTCTGCAAACCATTTAGGGTATTTATGAAGTACAAGTGCCAACATTCTTGATCCTTTTGGTTTTGCAACATGTCTTGAGCAGTTACTCTTGATCTTGGCTTTTTGCTTATGATTTCTTCTTATCTCTGCTTTAGCCTATCTTTCTTTTCATCGATCATTTGGAGAATTGCAGCCCTTAATGAGTTTGTTTTCATATTTCAAAGCCTCCTTCTTGTGAAGCCTTGGCTTGAGAGATAATCCTTCATTTCCTAATCTAACATGCTATAAGGATCAGGAAATAGTGATTCAGGTGTTAAGGTTGATTTCTTCATAGCAGACAATTTTGGCACATGAACCTTTCCAGAGAATGTTGTTTCATATTTAGTTTCGAAGTTTGGATCCAGCAGTTTATTGACCTTTTCTTCTTCTACTTTCATGCCTTCATATGTCATACTAAAGACTTCATCTGGATCATACTCGTGATTGATCAAAAACATTTCTTTTATTATCAGGTCATCAGTTTGAGCCTTTGACACCATTTCTTCCACACATCTTTCTTTTGCCACAGACCTGTCAACATCTTCATCCTCATTAGCATTATATCCTCCCTAATATATCCTTCTTCTAGATCAATGATATTGCTGGTTTCCTCAATTGTGCCTCAGCTTTTTCATGTTCTTCCAGGAATTCGACTATTGTAGCAAGACTTCTTGGGTCATCTGGTTTGGCTTTCTTTGCTAATTCTTCTTCTTTCATGGGTCTTTTTCCTTTATTTTTTTTCAGATAAGTATTTCCTCTTTCTGGAATAAGTTTGAAGTGGAGGACCAGAAAAGGGTTCAGCTTGTTTTATCTCCTCAGGCAAATTTTCAACCTCTTTTTGTACTTTTTCTTTATCATCAGCCTCTTTTTCTTCTCTTTCTTTTTCTTTTTCACAAAACTTTTTAATCATATCTTTTTGTTCTTCTTATAAGGACACAACAGGTACCATTTACATGTTCAACTCTTTCTACAATGGAATTGGAGATTGAGGAATGACTATAATAGGTTCAGTGTTGGTCCTCTGGTCTGCAACAAAATCTCAAAAATCTTCATCGATTGTAAATTCTTCAGAAGTGAAGCAATCCAAAGCACTGATTAATTTTTCAAATTTATCTTTCTCAGTTTGAGTAGCCTCTGATTGCCCAGAATAAACCACAATCTCTAGACTTGATTCTTCATTCTTTGATTTACGAGCATCTTCTTCTTTTTCAACATTTTCAGGAGATGATTTATTCTCATTAGTCATCATTCTTTCTTCATCCTTTTTATCTTCTTTAGCATCAGCACATCTTTGTATTTCAATCAACATCTCAAGTTCATTGATTCATTTAGTTTGGCTTTTAATTTGACTTTCAAGACTTGAGATTATCTCTGTTTGTTTTTCAATCATATGTTCTTGCTCTTCCATAGCTATATTTTGGATGCAAGTGTATCAACATGGCCACTTACTTCTTCTCTTGAATGGTTAAGTGCAACTTTTAAGTTTTCAATCTCTTTCTCTTTCTCCTTCTTTTCAACATCATGTTTTTCATTTAGCTGTTTTAACTCCTACTCCTTTTCATCAAGCTCTAGAATCCTATCATCAATGATTATAGCCCTCCTATTCAATATTCATTCCATCCTTTCAATTTTTTGTAAGAGCACAGAGATTAATTCATCTTTTTCATCTGGTCTATTTACTTTAGACTCAGCAAAACTCTCTGAGGGAGCAGTCCCAGAAATGACTCTCCTTACAGGCATTTAAGCATGATGATCCTCCTCATCCGAAGATGATTTGGAAGCTTTAGATATGCTTGTTGAGTCTCCAACCTCAAATGGAATATATGGGTAGGTAATGGTTGATGTGGTGACATTGGTGAGTGATGAGGTGGTGATATTGGTGGTTGGGATATTGGTGATGGTTGTGGTGATGGTTGTGGAGGTGGTTGTGGTGATGGTTGTGGTGATGGTTGTGGTGGTTATGGAAAAGGTACAAATGGAGATGCATAGTCAGGAATTTCAGGTCCAGTATGAGAATCACCCCCAACACCATCATGGGGTGATACTGACCTTTTCCTATTAGCACCAGCAGCTTTTACATAAGCAGCTTGTTCATCATTGTGATCTTGAGCATCTTGTTCTTCTCCTTGTTCTTCTTGATTGATCTATATTGAAGCATCCAAGGAAGAAGAGGTGAGTGAGCTCCACTGTAAAAGTTTCTGGGGTCCCTCTTCTTAATGTTTTGTATGATTTTGCATCATAATGAGGAATATCAAGCACTGGTCCTCGGTAGCAAGATTGGGAATGCTTCATTTATCAGACACCAGATGAATCTTGGATACATTAAGAACTTGTATCTTCTCCACTCTTGTATGTTGGAAATTAGGCCATTAAATACATAGGCAGACATGTTGAATGGTTTGTTTGTGCAGAGGGCGCAAATTGCTGAGGAAGTAGTGATTGTAATATCATTCCACCCTATTTTTCTCTTGGATAGGTAGTGCTCAAAAAGGTGGATTAGGAATCTCCAGTGAAAATCAACTAATCCTTTTACAATATGTTTACCTTCAAATCCTCCTTCATACCCAATCTCGGCAAAGAAGGTGGTTATGTCATCCTCATCCAGCTCTAGTACTGCATTAGCATCATCACCAAAATGCAAACATCTTCACCAAAATGCAAACGTCTTCGTACATAATCTTCAATGATGCTCAGAGTATGATCATTATCAATTCTTCCAGACAAAGTTCTAACACCATCTTCTTCAATCACTTTAGTTGAATTCCAGAAAGACCTTGTGAGATTCTCATAGATGGTGGGTCTAACAATGATAGCATAAGCTACCCTTGTTGTAGAAATGAATCTGATGATATCTCTGAGTCCCTCAGCTTCTGGCACATCAGGGTTTAAATAACCGCTGACAATATGAAGCTTTCTCCATGAAGGATTTGCCATTTAATCGGCATAAGAGACGTATGTGTTAGTTTTGATGAGAAGCATGTGCATAATTGATTAGTTTGACTTTCAGTGGTCAAATATGAACGTTTGAAGTCACTGTTTCATTATTGTTACATCAAATGGTGAATTTGTTGTAAAAAAATCATATTTTCTTTGTTTTTCATGTTTAGATAAACTATTTATTAGATGTTACTTCATTCATTCGTTGCACATTTTCATTTTTCATCAGACTTTGCTCTTGTGATGAACACAGCTATGAAGATTTTTCATGTTGGTTAGAATTTCTCTTAGTTGCATGTTCATTGATGGCGAAAATGTATAACATATCTTTGAATAAGTTGGATTTTGTGTGTTCTTCATTATCATTTGGTTCTTCGTTCACTTTTGGTTCAACAGTCTGAAAGTTAGGTCATGAAAAATTTATGGAAATTTCACCTTTCTATCAATGCTATTGTTCTTTGGAATCGAGTATAATAACAAGTTGGTTTGAACACACTGAATTCTTTTGTTGTTGATGATGAAGATGATCAAAAAGGTTTACTGTGTGTTTGCGCTTGTCTCACTATGTAGTCTCTCAAATTTGAAAAGTATTAAATGACCCTTTGAAATTCCTTTAAATAGTCAAACAATGGCTTTTACAACATTTTAAAAGTTTCAGAGCAAATACGATCACATTTTAAAAACACCTTAGCAAATGCGGAAGAGTAAATTTTAAGTCTTTGGGTCATCCGCATTTGTTTACTGTAGTAAATGCGGAAGAGAAAATTCAATAACTTTGCTATCCGCATTTGTTTAGTGTTGCAAATGTGAAAGAGTTAACTTGTGATTTTGGGCATTCGCATTTACATACTGTAGCAAATGCGGAAGTTTTGTTACTCTCTTTTCTTCTATCCGCATTTGTGCATTGTTGCAAATGCAGAAGAACTAAGTTCTTCAGCATTTGTTCACTGTAACACATGCGGTTGACAAAACTTATTCAGCAGTGCTCATTGTAGCAAATGCGGTTGAATAAAATTTGCCAGCATTCACTCACTGTAGCAAATACCAAAGATCTGACTGTCAGCATTCGCTCATTGTAGCAAATGCGGAAGATCTGACTTTGTCAGCATTTGCTCACTGTAGCAAATGCGATAGAATAAAATCCACATTTACTTGATCATCATTCATTGACAAAAGATTAATCACCATTATTTCTGCTTGAACATACATGAGCATTGAAGATGTGTATCCACAAATGCGGATGAGTAAAACAAATGCAGAAGTGTAAATTTCATCCGTATTTGACAAATGTGGTTGAACACTTAAAAGTTTATCCGTATTGACAAATGCGGTTGAAAGCTTGAAAATTATTTTATCCGCATTGACAAATGTGGTAGAACAATTTTTGTCTGTATAGGTTTTAACACTTCAAAATTTTTGTCCGTATAGGTTTTGCAAGGATCGGGATCTAGTTTGATCAATTAGATTAAGATTTGCAGCGGAATAGCACAAGAATTAGACGAAATTTAAGCAAGAATAATATGAATATTCAATCAAACAGTGACGGTTATAGAGAGGGAAAGTTTTCTGCAAAGAGAACATGTTCATTCACGCACACACTCCTGTTACAAGGAAATTAGGTCAACATTCCTTTTATAAAGGATATGACATCAGCTGACATCACTTGATAGTGACAGCTAACTGATTTATACAAACAACTGAAAGTAAACTAAACTACTAAAGATGTCCACAACAACTGAGGACACTTTCACAAAAAGCTAAGTACAAGCTAACATTACAACTACTGAAGTTATAACATCTGAAGTGTAAGAACTTCAGATGTTTTACATAATATAAAACTACTGATTACAAACTACTGAAAAGTAAACCATCAACTCTACTAAAGAGAACTACTTCAGCTGTTGTGACAACTTCTCAGAACTTGGTCTTCAGACTTTGTCTTCAACAGTTGTCTTCAGACTTGTCTTCAGACTTTGTCTTCAGCAGTTGTCTTCAGACTTTGTCTTCAGCAGTTGTCTTCAGACTTTGTCTTCGGACTTTGTCTTCGGACTTTGTCTTCGGACTTTGTCTTCGGACATTGTCTTCGGACTTTGTCTTCGGACTTTGTCTTCGGACTTTGTCTTCGGACTTTGTCTTCGGACTTTGTCTTCGTACTTTGTCTTCGGACTTTGTCTTCGGACTTTGTCTTCCAACTTTGTCTTCGGGCTTTGTCTTCAGACTTTGCCTTCAGCTATTGTAGACCACTTCAGTTGTTTTGATGTCTATGGGACTTAAGGTTTTTCTGACCTGGCTCATTGGTTCTTTTGGTCCAATAGGATTTAACACTTCAAAATTTCATGTATACTTGTAACACACCAATGCGGTAGAGTACAATCATTGTCCGCATTAGTTTCACTTGGAAATAAAAAGCTACCCGCACTGGTTATAAGCATGGGTTACCTTCACCCGCATTAACCAATGCACTTACCTGCATTAACTTTTGAACTTAGTCATAAGTTAATGTGACCGTTTTGTTTTTTCATGTTATGAAGAGATGTCATTGATTGATTTTTCTAATAAAGTAGTTGGCTGTTGAAGTTGTCAATTCTTGCTTGGATTGACTTTTACATCAGAAGTGATTTGAATTTCCCATTGTTTGACTGATCTTGGACTTTTCATGGTTCCAAGAATCTGCATAGGCTAAGATACTATGGTATAACTTCTGCAACAACACATGCATTTTTCTTTTTCTTTTGTTTTTAATGTTTTCAACAAGGTAATTTAAGGTAGTAACAATCTATAAAGCTTTATTTAAAAATTTTAAATTACTCCCCCTAAAGTTTATATCCACATCTGGATAGAAACTTTAAAGATTTAAAATCTTTTTGACAATTTTATACATTGATTATTTATAATGAGGAGAAGTATATCTTTCGTTGTGATCATATCAATCTTACATTGCACATGTGCATCCGTTATGATAAAATGGACATGTTTATGAACTTGATGATTGAAGGTATGTTTGTCCCCTTAAACTCATACCCGATTGATATTTTGATGCAAATGATATTTATCATGGTTTTGGTTTATTTAATTATTCAATATGTACCTCACACACACAAGCATGGAATGATCAACCATCCTTATACAATGCATGGTAGAACTTTTTCACAACTTTCCTTACCAGGTTACTTAAATTATGAGCTCATTTTCACTGATCCTCATTAGGATTCTTTTACTTTGATCCTTTTATCATGATCCACATTGGGATTCTTTTTACTTCACTTTGGAAGGTGATCCATGATATGATTGTTTTGTTCATTTACCTGAAATGTATTGCTTTTGTAGATTCATCCAATTTGGATGTGTTCCTTGTTGGGAATCTTTCGGATGATTACATGTGCACTATCTGCTTGTTTCATCAGGTCTTTGCTCAGGAAAACAAAAATGAAACTTGATATGGATGAAAGAGATTCATAAATCATCATTACCTGGTTTGTTTAGGTTACTACACAGACATGCACTTAGATAAGCCAATACATACCTGTATTTTGTGATGAGTGTTTCACTATTGAACAAGATTTTTTATTCATCACTGCATGTATCTTCTATTCCATGTTGAGTCTACCAACATATCTGGTAAGTCATGAGAGTATTGCAATTTTGAAATTAAGCACAGTGAATGATATAACAACTGTAATTATATCATTCCCCAATTGATATTATATTATTCATAGTTGTCTTCTTTTTTGTGTTTTTCAAGTATTGTTGACTTGTTTTTGATGTTTTGAATTATTTTTACTCAAGGTTAATCATGCCAATTGACTAAACCAGGAATTCAAACCTACCAGGTTCAAATGCCTTAGTAAAAAAATTAGCTAATTGATTTTTAGTGGGTACTTGAATCAATTTAATTTACCCTTTTTCAGCACAATCTCTCAAAAAGTGATATCTAATTTCAATATGTTTTGATTTTGAGTGTTGAACTGGACTATTGGTTATGAAAACAGCTGCAATGTTATCAATATGAATTGGTGTGTGCAAGAAGTTATAACTATAATCAAGCATCTGGTTTTGAATCCAGAGTACTTCAGAGCAACAGACTGATGTGGCAATATACTCAGCTTCTACTGTTGATACAGACATGTTTATCTGCTTCTTGCATTGCCAAAAGACCAGTCTAGGACCAAGAAATTGACAACCGCCATAGGTGGATTTTCAGTTTAAGTTACATCCTCCATAATCACTGTCTGTAAAGGCATAGAGATTGAAGTCTCCTTCCCTTGGATACCATAATCCAAGAGCTGGTTTGCCCTTTAGATGTCTAAATATCCTCTTGATCGCATTCACATGTGATTCTTTTGGATCAGCTTGATATCTGGCACACACACAAACACCAAACATAATATCAAGCCAACTGGCTGTTAGATACATGAGTGAACCCATAATAGATTGATAGTGAGTCTGATCCGTTAATTTGCCTTTAAGGTCAAGTCGAATCTTCACTTTAGTATCCACAGGAGTTCTGATAGACTAACAGTCACCAAAGTGGAATTTCTTCAGCATAGTTTCCACGTATTTTGATTGATTGATGAAGATTCCATTTGCTGCTTGTTTGTTGAGCCAAAAATGATGTCATCCACATAGATCTGGACTAACAGCATGTCTTTTCCTCTTCTTCTTCGGAGAGAGTCTGATCAATCTTTCCTCTTTCGTATCCATGTTCAAGAAGAAAGGATGACAGAGTCTCATACCACTTTCTTGGAGCTTGGTGAAGACTATACAGAGCTTTGTCAAGCTTGTCGACTCTGTGAGGTATATCAGGATCTTCAAAGCCCGGCAGTTGATGCACATAGACCTCTTGAGCAATCTTTCCATACAAAAACGCACACTTTACGTCCATTTGATAAACTGTGAATTTCATGGATGCAGAATATGCTAGCAAGATTCTGATTGCTTCTAATCTTGCAACAGTGCAAACACTTCGTCATAGTCAATTCCTTCTTCTTGAGTGTATCCCTGCACCACTAATCTTGCTTTGTTTCTAATGACGATCCCTCTATCATTAGTCTTGTTTTTGTAAGGCCATTTGGTACCCATAGGATATTGTCCTTCGGGAAGATCTGCTAGTTGCCATACTTCTTGCTTCTTGAATTGGAGCAATTGTTCCTACATTGCTTCAATCTAGCTATTGTCTTGAAGAGTCTCTGTTATTTTTGGGTTCTGTTTGACAGAGAAAGCATGAGAACAAATAGATGTTTGCAATACCAGACTTGCTTCTTGTCACCCTCTCATTAAGATCACCAATAATGGTTTCAACTGGATGATTCTTGTGTATTCTGGTGGTTCGAATGGAGTCACGAGTAATAGTTACATCAAGATTGGAGACATTCAGTTCATTATGGTCAGAGGCACTTTCATCTTGTACTGTTGTTGAATTATAAAGGTTGTCAGACTCCGTTTCAGCTCCTGCTTCAGCTTCAGCAGCACTGTGATCACTTTCATCATTGATGTTCTTTGTGTTTTAGATGGAGGTGTGGCTTGTTTCTGATTTCTAATCTTATTGAAATGTCATCATAGTGTGATGGCAACAAGCTTGGACCTCCTTCAGTTGAAACACTCTGATTTTGTGATGGTTGTCTGATAGAATCAGCTTGGAGAGGAACATCTTCCTTTATGTATATAGCAGATGTAGGAGGAATTAATTGAAAGTAATTTCTTCTTTCTACAACTGAAGACGTGTCATCTGAATGGAGATTTCCTGCATTAGACAAGTGAAATTGATCAAATGATTTTGTAAAAGAGTCAATATCAAACATTCTATTAGCCTTTGAAACAGAAGAATAACCTACAAGAATCCTTCATCAGACTTAGGTGAAAACTTTCCCTCATGGTCTTTGATGTTTAATATTGAGATAGGACTACCAAATGATTTAAGAAATCCAATGTATGTTTTATATGAAAAAGCAGTTCATATGGGGTCATGTTGCTTTCTTTTACAATTAGAGTTTGGTTTTGTACAAAGCACGAGGTGTTAGCTGCCTCTGCCCAAAAGGTTATTGGCACTTAGCATCGGCTAGCATCGTTCTTGTTACTTCAATCAGTGTTCTATTTCTCCTTTCAGCTACCCCATTTTGTTGAGGAGTCCTAACTGCACTAAATTGATGAGCAATGCCTTTGTTTGTACAAAATAACTCATGTCTTCATTTTTGAATTCAGTTCCATTATCACTTCTGATTGTTTTGACCTTAAGATCAAGTTGATTTCAATTTGTGTGATAAGGTTTGAATTATTTGGGATGCCTTATTTTTATGAAGTAAGAAGAACACCCATGTGAATGGTGAAAAGTCATCAATGTTCACCAAACAATATTGTTTCTTTCCAATACTCATGACATGAGTTGGTCAAAACAGATCCATATGAAGTAGCTTCAATGGAGTATTGTTTGTGTTCACTAGCTTGGATTTATGATAAGATTTCTATTGTTTTCCTTTGAGGCATGCTGAACAGTGATCAACAAAGTGACATTCTTTTTGTGGAAGACCAATGACATTGTTTCCTTTGACCAATATGTTCATGTTTTTAAAGTTGGTGTGCCCTAAATGTCTGTGCCAAAGCTATGACTCATCAAATGACGCTTTTGACAAAAGACATATTTCTTCTTAGGTGATGCAGAACACAAGTTTAAAACATAGGTATTATTCTTCCTCGGGGTCTTTAGGACAACCCATTCTTCAGAGATCTAAAATACAGGTTTCAAACTATAGCAATGAGTGTCTGTAAAGTGAATGGAATATTTCTTGTCACAGATTTGAGACACGCTTAGCAGATTAAAGTTCAGTAGTTCACTCTGTTAAAGCTCAACATCCTGTTTTTCATATATCCTTCACCTGTAATTCTACACCTTGTGAATCTCCACCAAATTCCACCGTAGTTCCTTGTATGTGTTTGAAGTCATGAAGGAGGGAATGATCTCCAGTCATGTGTCGGGAACATCCACTGTCCACGTACCATAAGCTGTTGGACCTATATGGATGACCCTGGAAGCATAAAAGAACTAGTTAGAATATGGAACCCAGCCATGGTGGTCTTGGGTTTCCCGTTCCTATCTATTATGGTGACTTCTTGGTACTTTCCTGTAAATTGTGATCTATTCAGAGGTGATTTGGGAGATTACTTAAGATATCTTGCTAGAGTCTTCTCATCAACATCAACAGAAGAGTCAGATGAGTAGTAAAACCTTTGATCTCTGTTCTTTTGAAGAAATTTAAATCTTTTTTGATTTTCAAAGATCATTTTGGGTTTTGAAAAGTCAGACTTTTGATTGATGAAATGGTTTTTTCATTGACTTCTCCACGTTTCTTTTGATTTGATCATGTCATTTAGTGATCTAGATGTTCCAGATTGATTGTTATGCAAATGACTCCTGACTTGAGTTTTGTCTAATGATGTTGTTGAGATGGGTTTATTTTGGGGAATTCTCAATCCCTTCTGATTGAAGTAACAATCAGATGTATTGTGATTGTTCGTATCACAGACTGAACAATATTTGTTGAAATAACAATTTTTGGTTGAGTGGTTGTTAATATCACAGATACAGCAGTATTGATTATAAAAGCATTTTTCTATCTTGTGATTGAACATATCAAAAGTGTCCCAATACATTTGTTTGTTGCTTGAATCAGACTTTGATTTTTGTGCCTCAGCTGATTTTCTCATTTGATGCTGAGTCACTTTCTGTTGCTTAAGGGTTGAATCAAAATCAACCCTTTTGTAGTTTTCTTCACAAAACTACATTTGTTTGATTTTCTGGGTTGTTTTTGTTTCTTCAACCCGTTTCTCACCTCTTTCTCAATCTGGTCAACGTGTTCCTTGTTACAAATATGAAACCCAACTCCCTGTCTTAGTGTGAAGACTGAGGTTTTATAGAGTTGTATGTGTTGAACTCAGTGATCCTTTTTGTATCTTTTTTAGTGAAACCTTTTCTGATTTGCTTGAATTGTTTTGAGATATGATCTCATTATCAAAACTGCTCTCAGATTTCACTAGTTTCACATACTTCTTTTAGCTTTTAAAATAGAAGCTATGAATTTCATGAATGAACAATTTCTTTTACGGGGCTTGAGGGTTTCATGACACTCACTGCCTTGTCTGAGCACTCTTTGATTTTGATTGGGTGACCTAACTTGATTTTATCCTCATTGGTTTCAATATAAACATCAGGTTTGTTTTGAGGATTGGTCACTTGTTTTACTATAGATTTTGGTTCCATAGTTTTAGTTTCAATTTCCTCATTGAGTGAGATAGATTCAGGCATGACAGTGTAGTTGTCATTGCATGGTGGAGGACCTGAATTATACCTAATCCCCGACATGTCCTTCGGATCCTTTTGAGAAACAAACATCTCCTATAGCTTGACTGAAGACATTTGAAACTTTTAATCTTTCACTTCAGTCAGTGTATGTTCAGCCTTAGATTGAGCTAACTTTTGAGTAAGTAGCTCATTCTCAGCTGCAAGAGTGTACTTTTCACCATGCCGATTTTTAATGTTAGAGATAAGAGACTTATTTTGATTTCAAAGCCTTTTATCTCTCTTTTCATCATCTCTGACTTCACCTTTTCTTCTTTAATTTTATCAACCAATTTATGGTTATGCTCTCTATAACCTTGCAATTCAGAAATACAATTTTCACTACAAAAGTTACATTTTACCTTAGTAGGCATTGGAGATGGACCATCGTTGATGTGAGCCATAAGTGCATGATTTTAAAATTAGGCTTGACTTCCACTACATACATGCTCCAGTCACATACCTCATCTTCCCTTATCACGGGAGCATTGGCAGATGGCTGATTGCTTCCATGAGCTTGGTTTGTCAGTTGAGGTGGAATTTGATTTGATTGGTGTTGTTGTGGATGATGATATTGCGACTGTTGATTGTTGAAGTGAAAGCTTGAGTAGGATTGTGAGGATGACTGGCCTTGAGAATTTCTTTGAAAGTTATTTCTCTTAGGGGCATTGCATTCTGTGGAGAAGTGGCCAGCCATACCACAAATAAAGAATTTCACTTTGGATTTATCATATCCAAGTTTTGTATTCTCATTAAGGCTGAGCTTTCTGCTTTTTCTGAAGAATTTCTTTGCTCTCATGGCAATCATAGCCATTTGACACTGCGAATCCATTTCTTCCACATCATCTAGATCCATTCCTCCAGATCTTCTTGGATCAGATGAGCAAAAGTGAGTCTTCCTCCTAAGTATGCTTCAAAAGTTGCCACAAAGGCATTGTAAGTTGCCTTTTGTTCTTCTGATCTTGCGTCTTCAAGAGTGGTTGCAAGAGCAGCAGTGACTCTGGATGCTTGAGATGTTGTTGATGGATGATTGGTTGGTGGAGTTGCAATGAACTCTGTGTTGTTCATTTGATCTCTTGATGAGATGAAATCATCCCCCTCAATCATGAAGGCATTTTCCACAGAATGAGATTCTGATGGAAATTTGTAGGCCTCAATCACTCTTGGTCCATGAAGATTTATGCTTCTTTCATCTAGTTCTGCGGCTTCTATTTTGGCTATCATGATATCCAAAGTAGTACTCTTAAGATCAAGAGTATTTTTAGCATTGTTACATTCTGTTTCCAGCTCTTAGGGAGGCTGTGTAGCATTTTCTTGTTTAGTTCCTTGATCTTGTAAGTGACTCCCATGATTTCTAAATCATTTACCAACTGTACAAATCTATGCAGTTGTTTGGATATGGAATCCCCCTTGGTGTGATGAAATGTATCATACTGATTAACAAGCTTATCCTTGTTAATTTATGCTACCTCACTACTTCCTTCACACATAATTTTCAGTGCATCCTACACAACTTTTGTAGTACCATACCTATCCAATCTTTTCCGCACATCCATCTTAAGTGCTTGAGTTAGGATAGAGTATGCTTTCAGATCAATCATGATTTTCTTATAATATTCATCATCAAGAGTTAGATCTTCAGTAGGTATCCTTGTAGTTTTGTAAATTGCAGCTTGATCTTCAATAGAGTGACAGGGATGTGTGGCCCCTTGCATATTGAGATCCAGAAATCAAGATCTACACTTGTGATGTAATTCCTAAACTTGATTTACCACTGTTTAAACTTAGACTTGTGTTGAAGCATAGGAGGTTTAGGTGTATGACTAAGTTATGAGAAACTGTTAGAATCCATTTTAACAGGTAGTTTTTTTACTTGTTTTTTTACCGATTAGATGAATTTCAAGATTGATTAGTCCAACTTGTCAAATAGTCCAACAGATTTCAGAATCAAATATCTTACTTTAATGAGTTTCTTGTTATTGGTTTCGGATAAGTCCTTAACAGAAATCGCTTGAGTAGTAACTGGTTTATGTGAATGTTTTGGTAAGAACTTGTTGACAAGAGTATTTTCTGTTGTTTACTAATTAGAGATGATGGAATACTCTATTAAAAACTCAATCACCAGATTAATCAAATCTATTTTGGTCTTGGGTAGATCTGAACAAGAACCGAGAGCCAAAGCTCTTATACCAATTGACTGGGTTAGTGAGATTGAGATTCTCACTAAGGATTGAATATAGTGTAGGGTTTGTTAGAAGATAAATTCAAAGTTTAGCCTATTAAAATTTCTGAAAAACGCAGCGGAAGTGGATCATAATAACATTGTTTATAAACTGAAAATCCAGATTTATTTTTGATGTTATAACTTTTAAACAAACCCAAGAACAAGAGAATCCTTTATATGTGAATGATGCTTACTATGAAAATGCAAACACACATTATGGACAGCTATGAAGAAGCTGCCATAATCTACCTTTTAGCAGCAAGATGTTCGAGAATGAAAGATAATGTTGTCCAAGAAATCAACCAAGGCACCAAGGAGGTCCTCTCAAGCTTGTATACCCCATGCTTGATTGCAAAACACCTTCTTGTTAGGAAGAAACACCACCAAAACAACTCTAAACCTCCAAAATGTTGCTGCTTGTGCCGAGAGCTTTTAAAGAGAGAGAGGAGAGTTTTGTTCAATTTTGCATGTCTATCTTAAGAGAGTAAAACTTGAGTGTGGGACTTGTTTTAATTGTGTGTGTTTTCTACGAGGAATAAGGGCCCAATCCCCATCAATGGGGCGGCCGAAAAACATGTTTAAAAGGGGTTTTCCCTCTTAAACAAACACACACATTAAACTTAGTCACTTATAAGTTATACAATTAACCATTTAATTGTATAATTTATACACCCTTTTTATTATTTGATGTTATCTAACCTACTTAAATAACATTACAAATAATATTCTTGAACAAAATATCCTAATAAGTTGTTCCATCTCATATGCAACTTATTTAGAAAACCTATTTTTTCTAAATTTGGTGTGGTTATTTAATTGCATGTATCGTCAATTAAATAATTGTTTGTGTTTGCAACACTTGTTATTGGGTATAACCCCTTTTGGATCATAACGTACTAACCGCATCAGTATTCTACGTGTCTTGGGAATATAGAATCCTACATTCTCCTACTTGCACAAGATTCATAGAAGATTGATGCAAGCAGTAAATACCGCCTAACAACAGTTTACTACCCTTAATACGCATGACTTATAGCCATTCAATAACATCATCCCATTCAAGTATCCTACTTGAAATGATTTAGGTGAATTAATCATTTATCCTTTTGTTACACATGTCATGTTAAATCAAAGGACACAGAATGATCATTCCTTGTTGATTTAACTTAATCAGGAATTAGACATCAGGCTCCCAACGAATAAGAGGAACAAATCCCATCTTGACTACATACGTTTCTCACAAACACCTCGTGTCACTCCTAAACATAGTCTCATGTACTTTCCATTATTTCAAAACAACGGATAACCAGATCATGGTATGACACTTGGTGAATATTAAAACCCAATATGTATCTCAGGTGTGAGGATACCAATGATATTCGCCTTTACTCAAATTTACTTATGATCAATCAATAAGATTCCATGTAGTAAAATTTGAGATGCGGGTTAGTCCAATATTTGAATCCCACAAATATCTATGAACCATGGTAGCAACCCATTGCTCTATATTCATCCTTATGAATATCAACCAATCCAAGTTCATAATAATCTTACCCTCACACTTGTTCCCACAAGTCTGAACGATTACGGACGTTTAGAGTAAACAATTTACTCATGGATTAAACAAGCTAAATTGGAACATCAATTGAAACATTATAACCAAATAATTTTATTCAAATAATAAAGAGTTCCACATATGTAAATACAAAATTTACAGGTCAAATCTAATCACTAGAATAACGAAGTTCCATGGCACAAGTATGACCTTCATGCTTTGCCTTTTCAAGGAGCTTCGTGAGAGGATCGGTAATGTTCTGATCCATGTGAACTTTGCGAATACATATCTTTCCCTTTTCAACTTCATCTCGTATGTAGTTGAATCTCCGCTCAATGTGCCTAGTCTTTTGATGAGCACGAGGTTCCTTGATTTGAGCAATCGCACCCTCGTTATCACAAAAGATCTCTAGGGGGTCCTGAATGGAAGGGACAACCCCTAGATCGGCAATGAATTTCTTCAACCATGTAGCTTCTTGAGCTGCTAATGAGGCGGCAACGTATTTTGATTATGTAGTTGATAGAGCCACCACATCCTGTTTGGAGCTCTTCCAAGAGACCGTTCCTCCATTCAGAATGAAAATATATCCTGATTGTGACAGTGAATCATCACGATCTGTTTGGAAACTCGCATCCGTGTAACCTTTTACAACGAGTTCCTCATCACCAGATCCATAGATTAGGAACATATCTTTTGTCCACCTTAGGTACTTAAGTATGTTCTTAACAGCCATCCAATGACTGTTTCCAGGATTTTGCTGGTATCGGCTTGTCATGCTTAAGGCGCATGACACGTCCGGCTGAGTGCATATCATTGCATACATGATGGATCCAATGGCTGATGCGTATGGGATTGCCTTCATTTTATCTTGCTCATCCTTTGAGCTAGGACATTGAGTCGTACTCAATATCGTTCCTCTTTGAATAGGTACCATACCTTTCTTAGAGTTCTCCATCTTGAACTTTTCAAGATTTTATCAATGTATGCACTTTGATTTAAACCAATCAGCCGCCTTGATCTATCCTTATAGATCTTTATTCCCAGAATATAGACGGCTTCACCAAGATTCTTGATGGAAAAACAACTTCCAAGCCAGGTTTTTACACCTTCCAAGGTTGGAATGTCATTTCCAAATAGTAGTATGTCATCTACATACAATACTAGGAAAGTGATGATGCTCCCACTAGCTTTCTTATATACACAAGCTTCATCAGCGTTCTTGATGAATCCGAATTTGATTACTTCTTCATCAAAACGGTGATTCCAACTCCTCGATGCTTGTTTCAATCCATAGATTGATTTCTTTAACTTGCATACTTTATTAGGATGTATTGGATCGACAAAACCTTCAGGCTGAACCATATAGACGTCTTCTTCAAGATATTCATTTAGGAAAGCGGTTTTGACATCCATTTTCCAAATATCATAATCATAATAAGCAGCTATGGCAAACAATATCCTTATAGACTTTAGCATCGCAACAGGTGAGAAGGTTTCATCATAATCAACTCCTTGAGTTTGAGTGAAACCTTTTGCTACAAGTCTAGCTTTATAAGTATCTAAGTTTCAATGCACATCGTTTTCTTCTTGAAAACCCACTAACTTCCAACTACTTTGGAGTTAAGAGGTGGTACAACCAAGTCCCATACTTGATTGTCATGCATGGATTGCATCTTAAAGCTCATGGCCTCGAGCCGTTTGTCACAATCCAAATTGGACACTGCATCACCATAGGTGGTTGGTTCATCGGAATCTACCACATACCATCCATCTACGAAAATCCATATCTTTCAGGTGGATTAATAATTCTACCAAATCTGCGAACGTTTTGTGTATATTGATCAACCACTTGATCATCCTCAACATCCTCATGTTGAGTGGTAATTTCAACCAAACCTGCATCGGGTTGTGGTTCTTGATCCTCCTCAAGATCCACTGCTCTACTGCTAGTTTCTTCCATAAGGAACTTTGCTTCTAAGAACTCACTCTTTCTGGCAACAAACACCTTTTGTTCCAGTGGATCATAGAAATAATATCCCATAGCATCTCTAGGATATCCAACAAAGATACACTTGGTGGATCGAACTTCCAATTTGTTTGGGGTGGAAGTCTTAACATAAGCCTCACAACCCCAGACCCTTAAGTGTGATAAGGATGGAACTCTTCCATGCCATTTCTCAAAGGGTGTCCTTTCCACCTTTATGGTTGGGTACATATTTAGAATACGGGCCGTGGAGAGCAAAGCGAAACCCCAAAATGATAGAGGTAATGTGCTTCTAGCCATCATAGATCGGACCATATCCAATAAGGTTCGATTCCTCCTCTCAGACACACCATTATGTTGTGGTGTTCCAGGTGCAGTGAGTTGTGAGACAATCCCACAACTCCTAAGATGATCTTGAAAGGCATCACTTAGGTATTCACCTCCTCTATCAGTGCGGAGAACTTTAATTGACTTGTTAAGTTGATTTTCTACTTCATTCTTGAAGATTTTGAACGTTTGAAAAGCTTCATCTTTGTGCCTTAATAAGTACACATACCCATAGCGACTATAATCGTCGGTAAAGGTAATGAAGTATCTTTCACCATTCCTAGTCATTGGCTTAAAAGGAGCACATACATCTGAATGTATGATTCCTAATAAATCTTTTGCCCTTTCGTTAGTTCCACTAAAGGGTGCCTTAGTCATTTTTCGTTTTAAACAAGATTCACATAAATCAAATGAATCACATTCATTTGTTTTTAAAAGACCATTCTTTTGAAGTGTTTGTATATGTTTCTTGTTTATATGACCAAGACGACAATGCCAAAGATAGGTATCACTCAATTCCAACTTGAGTTTCTTGGTGCTAGTTTGGTACAATGAACTATTTAAAGTATTTTCATGAACCAATTCATAAATATCATTAATGGGAATAGCTTTAAAGTAGAACATATCATTTAAAGAAACATGAATATCTTTCTCAACAAATGATAATACATATCCAAATTGTTTTAATAGGGCTACATAAAGAATATTCCTAGTCAAACTACGAGCATACAAAACATTGTTCAAAATTACTTCCAAACCATTTGGAAGTTTCAAGATGTAGTCACCATGGGCTTCAACTTGAACTTTAGCCCCATTGCCCATGTATAGGCTAACATCCCCTTTGTTGAAGTTACTACTTGTTTTGAACCCCTACAACAAATTGAAAATGTGAGTTCCACATCCGGTATCTAATACCTATGTGTTAGACGATATCATGTTTAAATCAATATGGATCATGTATATTGTACCTGAGGTTTGCCCAGCATCCCTCTTTGCTTTCAACTCTCGGAGATGGACAGGACAGTTTCTCGCCCAATGTCCAATCTCCCCACACTTGAAGCATGGGTCATTAGTAGCAACCTTTTGCTTTTTCTCTTGTGGTTTGGGTGGCACCTTTGCCACTCCATTCCCTTTTCCCCATCCTTGTCCCTTACCCTTGGCAGCCTTTGCCTTGGGTGCGGGATGAGGCGTTTTCTTGTTCCCACCTTCGTTGATGGTGAGAACGGGTAAAGCCGTTTTGAGCATTGAGTGAAGCTCACCAATGCTTTTGTCCCAAGAGTTCATATTGTAGTTCAACACGAATGTCTCGAACTTCTTGGTAAGGCCATTGAGGATCAAATCCGTGGCCAATTCCTTTGAGACAAGACAGTTAAGCCTTTCGAGGCGGTCAATATGGCTTTTCATCTTAAGTACATAAGATGAAACTGATTGGTTGTCATCCATACGACATGCATGGAGTGCTTGAACCGTTTCGAAGCACTCAACCCTTTCTTGCTGTTGGAACGTTTCCTTCAGCTGGTTTATCATGTCACAAGCTCCGTGATGTTCATACTCCTTTTGGAGATCTGGAGTCATGCTTGCCAGCATGAGACAGGACACTTGGACGGAGTCCTCAGTGTACTTAAGCCAATCGTTATAGGCCTCCTCATCATCCTCAGCAGGTTGATCAGGGATAGGGTCGTCTAAAATATATGATCGTCTCTCTTGCTTGAGAACGATTCTCAAGTTTCGATACCAATCAATGAAATTGTTATGACTTAGACGTTTCTTTTGGAGAATCGCTCGCAATGATTGGGCGGATGCGGATGAATTATCATGATTATCATTATTGGTGGCCATCTACAAAATTTAACAAAGATCTATTTTAGTTTTTTCGATATTGATATTTTAAGTAATTAATACCTTTTAAGGTCATTTTCATATTAAAATCTAGAACCCAACATTACATTTAAATTGTGGTTAGGTGACCTTTATCCCACGATTTAAATTAATAAGGTGGTCAATAATTTACTGTTGCAAACATTTGCAACTTCTACAGGTATGGGATCGACTTTAAACATCATATGTAAAGTCGGCATGTAATCCCATCAACACCATTTGGAAACCATATTGTAGGTGATCCATTTAACATGGTTTGCAAATCAAGTTACCCTACTTGCACACACATGTGAGTTTACCAACATAAGTGGTTAGGTGACCTTTATCCCACAAATGTGGTATCCCTACCTTAAGTCACAAGTTCCCTCTAAATGGTTAGGTGACCTTTATCCATTAAGAGTTTCCAAATGACTCAGGTGATGTGCAAAAGGATGGTGTTAAACTTGTTTGAAAAAAAAACTTAGAGATTTCATAATTCTAGTTTAGAAAACTCTATGTACTTGTACTTGCATGCTTTCAAATACAAGATACCCTATGATCCTTTGATTAAAGCCCATTTTAATCTTTAAAATCATTAAATAATTTAAATAACTTTTTATTTCCTTTTAATGATTAAGAATCATTTAATTAGTTTGTTTTGATCATGGATATGATTGATAAAGCAAATACCACATACATGCCATCAACCACAATAATATAAACAAAACAACATAGCATATGTGCATAACCATAGCATCTAAAGTGGTCCACACTTGTTTGCCATCACAAGTGTGGTCCATAGGGCATTCCTAAGGTCATAACAAAACACATAGAAAGATTCTAAAAGCCTCCCACTTGAAACTGCATCCAAAATGCTCCATGTTTCTCTAAGGACCTTCCTTTGTGCTTCCAACGCGTACGTCTTCATATTACAAGATATAAGTCCTAATACAAGATATCTAGTAAAATGAAAAATATACGTAATCTATTTTTACAACCCAATAATAAATAAATTACATTTTTAAACAAAGCACAAATAAATTAATATACCACCCCATTGAATAAACAAAAACAACCACTGCATTCACCCAAACAACACAAGGCCAAAACCTAGGTTATGCACTAACTAAAATTCCATCATACCATCCAAATATAACAAAGAATCCCCACTAAACCCACAAAATTTCAGCCAACATGAACTGAGATTTTGGGTTTTATACATGTCCAAACAATACATATCAACATACATATCTTTCAAGGTTTAATCACAAGCATGTGTAATATAACCTTGGATGTTTGGGGATTCAATATACAAGAATATTGCAGCCCATAAGAGGGTAATGAAGTCCCATAAAACGATTTTTAAAGGACAAGAAAAAGCAAGCAATCCACATAACCGGCTCTAGATACCATTGTAGGGTTTGTTAGAAGATATATTCAAAGTTTAGCCTATTAAACTTTCTGAAAAAACACAGCGGAAATGGATCATTATAACAATGTTTATAAACTGAAAATCCAGATTTATTTTTGATGTTATAAGTTTTAAACAAACCCAAGAACAAGAGAATCTTTTATATGTGATGATGCTTACTATGAAAATTCAAGCAACACATTATTGGACAGCTATGAAGAAGCTGCCATAATCTACCTTTCAGCAGCAAGATGTTCGAGAATGAAAGATAATGTTGTCCAAGAAATCGACCAAGGCACCAAAGGAGGTCCTCTCAAGCTTGTATACCCCAAGCTTGATTGCAAAACACCTTCTTGTTAGGAAGAAACACCACCAAAACAACTCTAAACCTCCAAAATGCTGCTGCTTGTGCCGAGAGCTTTTAGAGAGAGAGAGAGGAGAGTTTTCTTCAATTTTGCATGTCTATCTTAAGAGAGTAAAACATTGAGTGTGGGACTTGATTTAATTATGTGTGTTTTCTAGGAGGAATAAGGGGCCAATCAAACATGTTTAAAGGGTTTTCCCTCTTAAACAAACACACACATTAAACTTAGTCACTTAATAAGTTATACAATTAACCGATTAATTGTATAAGTTATACACCCTTTTTATTATTTGATGTTATCTAACCTACTTAAATAACATTACAAATAATATTCTTGAACAAAATATCCTAATAAGTTGTTCCATCTCATATGCAACTTATTTAGAAAACCTATTTTTTTCTAAATTTGGTGTGGTTATTTAATTGCATGATCATATCATCAATTAAATAATTGTTTGTGTTGCAAAGCTTGTTATTGGGTATAACCCGACTTGGATCATAACGTACTAACCGCATCAATATTCTATGTGTCTTGGGCATATAGAATCCTACATATAGTGACTGAGTTATGGCAGAATCAAACAATCAAGAAACATTCAATGCAAACGAAATACTCATAAATGCTTTTGTGTATATTAATAAAGGTGATTGATTACAAAGAAAAGTAATAATACACCTAGAATACAAATATTCTGATTGTCTAAATTATGTCACCTCATGTACGAGGTTATCTGTTCTATTTATTGTAGACAAGATGCGTTTAGAAAATGACTAAACTACCCCTGATCTATTACATCAGAACTAGTCAAGTCTTGATCCGTATCTCTGCTTGTTTCATCCGCATTAGAAAATGCGAATGAGTTGACTTGACTAGCTTTCATCATTGATAATCCCATTAGTATGTTGGTCATCCACATTGGTTAATGCGGATGAACAAATACTTCTGCGCATTTGTCTGGTCATCCACATTGGCAAATGTGGATGAACAAAGTCTTTCCCGTATTACTAATTGGTGTTCCGCATTGGTTAATGCGAAAGAACAAATACTTGTCCGTATTTGTTTTATGTCTTCCGTATTGAAAAGCGGAAGAACATACTTGTTTTCTTTGTGCGGGATCTTCATCCGCATTCTTGGACTTATGGGATTCCAGCAAAATAACCATCAAATCACCCATTGGGATGTATGATCCTTTCAGGGTGCAACAACCTACAAATGTGATAGGATCAGTGATCACAAGTTTGACGTATCAGAATATAAAGCAGCGGAATACAAACACGAATTAGACAAATTGTAGCAAGCTAACAATATATGTGAGCATTAAGATCGCATACAGTTATAGGGAGAGTATGTTTTTCTGATTTCTGGGAATGTTTATAGATGAAGAATATTTCTAATCGAATCAATCAATCATTCCATTCAATTGCTCATTTCGCTCAATGATTACAATAGGTTGTCACTCCTTATATAGAGTGCAACAGTCACTGCTGTTATCACGGAAAGTGACAACTGGCAGATCCAATACAGAAATAACTAAATCTTAACAAACTACTGAAATGTTCACAACTACTGAGAACATATCAGCAAGTTAAGTACAAAATATAAAACTACTGAAACTACAACGACTGAAGAACAAGCTCTTCAGTCGTTTTACAAAACTACTGAAACAAAGAAAATAAAACTACTGATATCACAACTACTGAAGAAGTACTCTTCAGCAGTTGTGACAAACTACTGAGGCTTCAGTACTTGATCTTCAGACTTTGACCTTCAGACGTTTCATCAGCTGATGACTTCAGTAGATATCATCAGCTGATGTCTTCAGTCTTTGTCTTCAGACTTTGTACATCAGTTGTTGATCTTCAGCACTTGTGAACTCTTCAGCTTTGTACTTCAGTACTTTGGTCTTTCAGCTTCAGCACTTGTGTTCTTCAGCTGTTGTACTTCAGCACTTTGGTTCTTCAGCTGTTAAGGTCTTCAGCACTTGATCTTCAGCTGTTGAAGTCTTCAGCACTTGTCAAACTACTGATGAGGCTTTCAGCAGTTGTTGTGATACCGTGTGGGACTTAGAGATTTTCTGATCTTGGCTCATTGGTTTTTTTTGGTCCAACAAACTCCCCCTGAACCAATGCAGCCAAAACCTCTAACTTATTTATACTCCCACTTATTGATGGCCAAAAGGTTGGTCTTTTTCCTTCTTGATCAGTAGAGAAGATGACCCATGTAAGCTCCGGCCTGGGAAGAACCTCAAATATTTGTTTGGCAGAGTATGAATGGGAACTTTGTTTTGGGGAACTGGACACAGAGTTGTTATCCCATTCATGAGATTCACTTCCCCATAATGAGTCTATACGACTCTCTTGTGTAGGCCTCAAGGAAGGTGATTTGTTCCTCCATGGTTAGCTCTTCAGCACCTCCTTCAAACAATGATTCCGGCCCATAATACTCAGACAGGTATTTGGCCTGTTTCCCATTCTTTAGCTCCACAGTTGTTATATTCTGTAAGCAAACTCATCCGGGTGATTACCTCTAGGAACAACTGGAGCTCATTTTTTGACTTCCTCAAGCCTCTTGTAAACTAACCCCTTTTTCACTATTTTGTTTTCCAGCATCTTCTGAGGGGTTAGATTAGCTTTGTAGGCCTTCTTGAAGTCTTCTAGGATTTCCCAGGGTGAAACTACAAAGACCAGAGAGATCACTTCATCTACGATCTTTTTCACCTGGCCAATGTATCTCCGAGGTATATTGTTCTTATGATTCTGTGAGAGACCCTGGGATCAGGCCAAATCCTCACTCTTTCCTTTTGATATTGAAAGGTATGCCTGAGAGTGTAAAGTCTGAGAGCTTGCTCCTTCATATATGATGGAAGATGTGGCTGCATAAGCTTTGTCAACTCTCTTCAGCAATTCTCATCATGCTGTTATGAAGCTCTTCTTCTTCTAGCTTCACTTAACCATTTGTCTCTGGACTTCAGGAGTAATTGCTGAGGAGTGACTTGTGGCCTTAGGCAACTGAATCACAGCTGATAGCGCAGCCTGTCTTCATCATCTTCTTCTCTTCTTCTAGCCTCAATATCCTTCTCTTCTTCTTCAAGGGTATATCATCGGCTATGGGTTTTGAGGGTAAGGGAGTTGGTTTGGTGGGTTGTGTTCTGGGTGGTTTTGGTGTGGGAATGTTGACAGGCTGTGCTAGCATCCTTGAGGTGAGTGTGGCTTTTGATTGCTTGCTAGCTCAGTCCTGCTCCCAAGCACCCACTTCATTAAAGCTTCAATAACACCCCTTAGTGTATGCTTCAGACGAACAGATCTTGGTGGTGATTGCCAAGATACTGTCCCTGGACCAGCTTGCTTTGATCTCAATCATTGATCTTCCAAGATATTTTGCAATAAATCTTATCATGATTTCTAGCCTTTCTCTTTCTAACACTTCATAACTTGCCCATCTATTCTGGATTTCTTCAATCTCTAGTCGTCGAATCTCAGAGTCAAGTTTGTTGTGTCATGACCTTGCCTGAACAGCTGATCAATGATGTTGTCCATTGATCTACTGTGTTCGGCATCAGCTCTTTTATCAATAGCTCCAAGGCTTTATCTTCAGCAATGTGCTCATCAGCACCTTTCTTTCGTTGTAGGTGAGCATTGGTTGCTGTTCTTTCTCCTTTTGGGCTTGCTTCGCTTCCTTCTTTTCCTCGGATCTTTTCCTCTTCTGTTCTTTCACTGCAGGACTCTCCCCCTTTTGGTTGCATTGGAGGCAGGGGTTGAGACCGCAGAAAGAGTCTTGTGGACAGCAGCATCAACCAAGGGCTGTAATGTTGAGGAAAGCCTCTCATCAAGGGCTTTGATCACTATATCAGTGATTATGGGGTGATGAGAGGGAGGGAATTTTGGAGTATAGCACCTATTTGCTCAGGAGGGTTCTGTTCCTGAGAAGTAGGGCCTGAAGCAGAGGCAGGTGGTTGAGTTTGGGGTGGCTCTGTGTTGGGAAACCTTCAAGGGAAGGTGCCATCTGTGGGTGTATAGGGTGGCAGATGGACTTGCATCCTGAGACATCTTGGCCAGCAGCTCTTTGAGTCTGCTAACCTCATCCTCTAGAATGGTGTTTTGAGCAACTACATCATAGAAGAAGCTCAGGTCATCATCAGTGATACTGAATCACCTGACCTCCTGCTTAGAGCAGGATTTACATGCACTGGGTGTAGACCAGTTGGTGCATGTGCCCCTTGTGCTTGGTGGGGACTTCCAGCCTCAGGACAATGTCCATCATCAGCTGTTGCCTCTAGGGAGGTCTTAGCAATGTTACCAGCCTCACTCTGGTCATGTGCTGAGTCAGAGGAGGTGGCAGCCTCACTAGATATTCTAAGCTCCTTGTCTACACCAGGAGATAGAATTGGGAAACCCCTGTGCTGTGGGTTCTCAGGTGCACTGTGTTCCTCCCCCTCAATTGTAGAGGAATTCCCAGTAGTAAGTGGTTTCTGGGGAGGGGGTGAGGAGTGCAATTGAGTCAGCACTTGTGCAACTATTAAAGTTGGCTGTGAGGGGCGGTTGTTTGGGGTAAGGGGGTAGAAGCAGTGTGCACCTGGGGTGGATGGTGCTCTTCAATGGCAATCTCCTCAAGTGAGGAAGATCCCAGATAAGTAGGTGCCCCTTGGGTTGCTGCAGGCTCCTGTTGAGAGGAAGCCTGAGCGGCTGTGGCTGGAGGAGTCATTGTATCCACTAGGGGGTTCGGACTAGTGGATATAACCTGCGTTTGTGTGCAGGAGCATCCTCAGGGGACTCAATTCCCTGAGTAGCCATTTTGGGTTTCTTTTGTGGTGTGTTGGTGGGGACATTGATTTGGAGGTGGTGGCTGTGGGTTCCAGCTGCGTGGGTTTTCGCAGCTTGGCAGCCAGTTTTAGTGTCCGGTCGGAGTTGTGCCGGAGTATACTTCTGGCAAAAACCCGTAGCAGGGACTCCCAAGCCAACAAGTCCCTCAGCATTAAGCTGGTCTATTATAATGGCCATTATGAACCGTGGATAGAGTATCCAACGGTTGGCAGTTAGTTTTTGAGCCATATCTTTGAGCTCTGAATATTAATTCTGAAAAATTCAGTGGTTGTTGCTCAAGGATAGAATACAATACCTGCTGCCATTTGGTGGACATTTGATCCCAAGACGATGTCTTAGGGGCCAAACATACATTGACCATATGAAAATCAGGCGCTCAGCGTCATTAAAGTGTTTCTTCATGATGGTGGTGGCACTGAGATCACCTTGATATCCATGCCGAGCAAATGATAGATCTATGGTGCCCTTCGGATATCCAGCAGGAGAGGTAGCATCACTCAGTTGAAGAATTTTACGGATTGTTGCAGGAGTAATCACTACTTCTTTGTTGTTGACGACTGACCGGAGGGATGGTGTGTTGCTCTCCTCAGTTGTAACAGTAATGTTCATCCAAAATTGGTTCAAGGATTCGGCATGTAAAACGGGGTTCAGAAGGAATGCCTTGTTGTATGGGGACTGAACCATAAGATCGATAGCAGCATCGAACTTAGTCCAGATCGGCGATTTTGTAAGGTAGGCAACACAGTTGTGTCGCGGTTTAATTTGCATAGACGCCATGGAAGTTTTGGAGAGGAACGTTAGGTTTGAAGAAGATGAGCATGGAGAGCTCAGGTTAAGGGTATTATAGGGTACAGGTGAGGAAACGACTGAAGGATGTGTGTGAGTCATCAGTAGTTTTAAACGACCGTTGACATGGTATATCCTTTCAGACGTTGAAACAGCTGAAGTCGCGGTGTTAGGCATCAGTAGTTTAGAAAACTACTGAAGACCGTGGTTTTGACTTCAGATGATTGAAACAACTGAGGACATGGTGTTTGTCATCAGTAGTTATGAAACTACTGAAGACAGTGGTTTTGTCATCAGCTGTTGTAAACAACTGAAGACTTGGTATTAGTCATCAGTAGTTATAAAAACTACTGAAGACGTGGTTTTGCTTCAGTTGTTTAAAATGAAACAGCAGTGTACAAACGACTGAGGAGAAAGTTCTCTTCAGCTGTTTTCGTCAATTCTTAGCTTTTCAGCTGTTTCAAACTGTCCTCAACACATTCATCAGTCTTTATGGCTGATTTCAGTTGTTTCATAGGACATCAGTACTTATCTGTTTTACTACTGGTTTTCAGTAGTGCATAGTTTAGAGCAGATGAAGTACTTCAGTACTTGTGAGAACTTTAGCCTTCAGTAGTTATAAAAACTACTGAGGTTAAAAGAGCTCATCAGTACTTATATGTGACAGGCACTCATGATCATCAATATGAATTACTGAGATCATCAGTAGTTGTCACCTATTCTAGCTGCAGCATACCAAGCCTTAACACCAGGTTTTGGAAAGTTGAACTATCCAAAGGCTTAGTAAAAATGTCTGCAAGCTCATCAGCACTAGGCACAAACTTAGGATCAATCAGACCTTTTTCAAAACAATCCCTTATAAAATGATGTCTGATCTCTATATGTTTGGTCCTAGAGTGCTGGACTGGATTTTTGACAATGCAAAGAGCTGAAGCACTATCCATTAACAATGGAGTCTTAGTCTCTGTAATGCCATAATCCAAAAGTTGGTTTTGAAGCCAGAGTACCTGAGATGTACAGCTTGCAGCAGCAATGTACTCAGCTTCCGCAGTGGATGTAGCAACTGAGGTCTGTTTCTTGCTCTGCCAAGAAATCAAGCAGTTGCCTAGGAATTGACATCCACCAGAAGTTGATTTCCTGGTCAACTTACACCCTGCATAGTCACTGTCAGAAAAAGCAACTAATTTACCAGAATGTCTGGTAGAATACCATAAACCTAGAGATGGAGTGCCTTGCAGATATCTAAAGATCCTCTTGACTGCAATCAGATGAGACTCTTTAGGTGCAGCCTGAAATCTAGCACAAACACATGTAGCAAACATATATCTGGTCTAGAAGCTGTTAAATACATCAAGGACCCAATCATACATCTGTAAAGTGTTTCATCAACCACTTTACCTTTCTGATCTGAATCCAGTTGTGTGGTGCTGCTCATGGGAGTAGAACAGGGCTTACAGTTTTGTAAATCAAACTTTTGCAAAAGATCTTTTGTATATTTGGATTGATGAATAAAAATTCCATCATCCTTTTGTTTGATTTGCAACCCCAGAAAGAACTGTAATTCTCCCATGGCACTCATTTCAAACTTCTGTTGCATCAACTTTGTAAAGGCATCACACAACTTTGGATCAGAGGATGCAAAAATGATGTCATCTACATAAATTTGAACAAGTAGATTATGCTGCCCAGCTTTCTTAATAAATAAAGTCTTGTCATGGAGCCTCTAGTGAAATTGTTTTCCAGAAGAAAGTTTGATAATGTCTCATACCAGGCTCTTGGAGCTTGTTTTAACCCATAAAGAGCTTTATCAAGCTTATACACCCAATTAGGATGTTTATTGTCCTCAAAGCCTGGAGGTTGACATACATAAACCTCTTCTTTAACTTTTCCATACAAAAATGCACTTTTGACATCCATTTGAAAGACTTTAAGTTTTTGATAAGCAGCATAAGCTAAAAACAATCGAATTGCTTCCAGTCTGGCTACAGGGGCAAAGGTTTCATCATAATCAATACCTTCTTCTTGTGCAAACCCCTGAACAACCAGTCTGGCCTTGTTCTTAACAATAAGCCCATTTTCATCAGTTTTGTTCCTAAACACCCATTTAGTGCCTATTGCACACTTACCTGGAGGTAGAGGAACCAGTTCCCACACTTGCTGTTTCTTGAACTGAAGAAGCTCAAGCTGCATGGCATCAACCCATCCATTGTCCTTTAAAGCAATGTGATAATTCTTTGGCTCTTGCTGACTGATGAAGAGAGCATAGAAGCAGAAATTTGACAATTGACTTCTTGTTATACTCCAGCAGTGATATCACCAATGATTTGAGACATGGGTGATTCTTCAGATCTTGATACACAATGAGATCTGTGCAAGTGTTTGTAGCCGGTTCAGCAGCAACAGATGGTGATGGTGAATCATTTCCTTGAAACCAATCAGTGGATGGTAATTCAAAGGAAGTTGAATTCGAAGAAATCTCATCAGCATTTGTTGTGGATGGTGCTACTGGCGCTACAGGAACATCAGGTCTAGTTGAATCAGGCAGCTGATCACTAAACCTGAAGAGGTGAGTACTGCAATCATCATCATCATCAGCAGTACCACCAGGTGGTGAACTGTTGACAGGAGCAACAGCAGGAGTTTGATAAGGAACATATTGCAGTATGTCCAGATCAAATAACTCCACAGGACTTTGTGGAATCTTGTCCTTTGGAGATTCATTAAACTTAACATGTAGAGTTTCTTCAACCATCTTTGTTCTGCAGTTGAAGACTCTGTATGCCTTGCAAGTAGATGAATAACCAACAAAGTATCCTGCATCCACCTTAGGATCAAATTTTGTGGAGTTGATCCTTTGTGTTGAGAATAAAACAGGGACACCCAAATGCTTTGAAAAATGAAATCAGAGGAGCCAAATGATGGAGAACTTCATATGGAGTCTTCATCAACCTCTGATTTACTAAAACTCTATTTTGCACATAACAAGCTGTGTTGACAGCTTCGGCCAAAAGGTCAATGGCAAACCTGAGTCAGCCAGCATGGACCTTGCAGCTTCAATGAGAGTCCTGTTCTTTCTCTCCACTACTCCATTTTGTTCTGGAGTCCTTGGAATGCTAACTGCCTTTTGATTCCCTTTGAGAGATAGAAGTCATCAAGTGTATGATTTCTGAACTCAGTTCCATTATCACTCCTAATACACTTGACTGGAAGGGAATACTGCTTCTCAATGTACAGCACAAAGTGGATAATCTTCTGAGCAGCCTCATCCTTTGAATGTAGGAAGAAAGTCCATACAAATCTGGAGTAATCATCCACAATTACCAGACAGTATTTCTTCTTTGCCATGCTCATTACTCTCACAGGACCAAATAGATCCATATGCAGTAATTGCAAGCAGGCAGTGGACTTGGACACTTCAATAGGAGGAAATGAGACCTTGTGCTGTTTTCCTTTTAAACAAGCAGTGCAAGTTTCATCACAGTGGAACTCCTTTATTGGTAAGCCTCTGACTAAACTCTTGTGGCTAAGCTGATTCATGTTTTTAAGATTAACATGACCAAGCCTCCTGTGCCACAGTTTAGATTCTTGAGAAGAGGCTTTGGAAAATAGGCAAGGATTACCTTTGAGATCTATCTTCTTAGAGAGATCTAAGGCATACACTCTTCCTGTCCTGTTGGCTTTCAGGAGAGTGTGATCATCCAACACCTTGTCAATCAAGGGCAAAACTTTGGATGACAGAATCCTACAGTTTTGACTTGTGAAAAGGGCAACATGGCCTTTATCACACATTTGACTGACACTCAAGAGGTTGTACTTGAGATTTTCCACATGATTAACATCATCAAATTTGATTTCTCCATTGGAGACAAAGCCCTTACCGATGATGTAACCCCTAGCATCATTGCCAAAAGAGACAAATCCCTTCTTTCCTTGAGAGTAGTCATGAAGAAGAGAGATGTTCCCAGTCATGTGCATAGATCCCCCACTGTCTACATACCAGATGCTACTTTGGCATGTTGAAGAACCCTGCAATAATAAACAATCAGTTAGTTTTAGAGACCCAAACCTTTTTGGTTTTGGGCCTGGTCTCATCAATAGATGGTAAACTAGCATGTTTATTTGTAACAACAGCCTGAGAAGAAGAAGATGGTGCAGAAGAGGAGTCCTTTGGCTTAGACCTCCTTTTCTGTGGTTTCAACATAGGAGAATCTAGTTGGTTAACTCTACCCAACAGATGTTGTACCATCATCACCAGCTGTGTCTGATTTTGTGATAAAGCTTTCAGCTCATCAGACACATTGCTAGTGGAGTTAGATAAGGTCCTATGTTGCACCTTCTTCTTTGAGCACCCTCAGCTGTCACCTGTTTAACTCCTTCCTTTTTGATTGCTTTAAGGACTTAAGGGTTACAGGATTTGATGTTGCTGATACAAATGTGGTCTCAAACTCATTTTTCATTTTTACCATTTTCTTATTAATTTCTTCTTTTGTTTGAGTTTGGAACCTCTTTTGTACCAACAATCATCTGTAAGATGATTGAACAAACCACATACTTCACATGGTTTCTTCTTCATCTTAGGTTGATCATCAACTAAAGATGGTGAAGCAACAGAAGACTTGTTCTTCAATGCTTTGGAAGCATTGGTTGCTTTCTTGACATCCTCTTTAGTAGCCTTCAAACTCTTTCTACTGCCAGTTTTCTTCTCTTCAGTGCTGACAGCAGTTGAAGTTTGAACTTCAGGTGTTAATCCTGCTCTCCAGTCCTTTCAGGACCTTCAGGATTACTCCTGAGTTGATCAACTTATTGATCATGTGAATGTCAGCATTTTGACCATCAACATCAGCTGATAGGTTCAAAGAGGACTTGATACTGACTGCTACTTCTGATTGTGCTGTATCAGAAGGTAGATCACATGATTTGATGGATTGGTTATCACTCTCACCATCAGATTCTACCTCTGCTCTTGGGGTAAAATCTGTAGGTGGAGCAGTGTGATTGTAACCAATTCCAAACTTCACATTTGAAGCAGATTGCTTACTAAGAAGCATTTCAAAACCTTTGCATGATTGTACCCATCTATCACACTCGACCTGGGTAACTGCAAGGGTTTCTTTGAGATCTTTGTACTTCTCTAGAAGTACATCTTCTCTAGCCTTATCATCAATTATTTTGCAATTCAGTTTATAAACCTCATCATTTTTATCTTTGAGCACAAACTCAAACTCAGCTTTGTTTTTGGAAATTATTTGTTCTAGCTCAATGTTCTTATTAATTAAAGCTACATTTGCTTCTCTAATGGAAGCAAATGCTGCTATGCATTGTTCAGAACATAATTTGGCTTTTGCCTCAGAGGATACCTGTGATACCTGAGTGTAGAGGCATTGGAGGATGAAGTATCAGCAGACTCCAAAGCCATAAGAGCTAGATTCCCAAAGGGACTGTCACCACCATGTTGACCAGCACCTGAGAACAGTTGATCATGACCAGACAAGTCATCTGGTAAACTGCTCCAGTCAACAACTCCTGGGGTGAAGAAGCTGTGTTGTTGAGATGAAGGTTGTTGATGAGATAGGGAAGGCTGAGGTTCTGGTAATGCATGAGGTTGTGGTGTCATAGGAACTTGAACTTGACTTGACTGTGGCATGTAATAACAAGGGTACTGATAAGGCATTTGACCCTGAGGAACAAAATATGCCGGAGATTGTTGTTGAGGATGATGACTAGATGTGACAGGATGTTGCCCTCTGTTTTTTGACTGTTGCCAGGAAAAGTCACAAAGGGTGCAGTAGAGTTTGATCCAGTTGATCTACACTCTCTTGCAAAGTGTCCAAGCCGTTGGCATTTGTGACACCTCAACTTGCTCTTGTCAAACCAACTTTGGTTTTGCCAGAGAGTCCTGGGAATTTTCTTCCAGTTCTTTTGTAGAACTTCTGAGATCTGATATTTATCAAGGCCATTTGGCTCAAAATATCCATCTCTTCTAAGTCATCATCTGCAATCCCCTTGAGATCATCCATAATGAAACATAAATTGTCATTATTACATCCAGTGAACTGACCATCAACACTTACAAATGCAGAGTTAGAAGTGCTCGAAGAGAAATTAATATGCTCATCATACTGGCATTCAGATGAAGCATATTCTGACTCATGACCCACCAAGGCAGTGTTGCCTTGAATAAAGTCTTCAGTGAGCTTTCCAGATGAAGACAGCTTTCTCTTCTGTTCTATCTCTCTCTCAAAAGTGAGCAATTTCCCATGGAGTTGGGTGAGAGATAGTTTGTCCAAACTTGCACTGGAGCGTAGGACAATAGTATATGTGTCCCATCTCTCAGGCAGTGATCTGAGAAATCTGTTATTCATCTGAATATTGGTGTATTCAAGTTTGACCATTTTTAGTTCAGAGATCAAACAAGAAAACCGCTCATATTGTTGAGTCAGTGTCTCGCCCTTTCTATGAGAGAATGTCTCATATTGTTGGGCAAGAATTTCTCTATTATTTGCCAAGACCTCATCTGTTCCTCCAAATTGTTCTTTCAAAGCAATCCAGAGGTCATGGCAGTTTCATGATGCATTAGCCCAGAATAGATTTCATTGGGCAAAGCCATGGCCAGAATTCCATGGGCTTTTGCATCAATCTCAAGCAACTTTTTATCCTCATCTGAATATTGCTCCCTCCTCTTCGGAACCATTTGATTGGTTTCCGGTTATCACCATAGGCTTGTGTGGACCATGTACCACTGATGTCCAACACCCTGCGCTGTTAACAGACAGGTGATGGAGCATACGTCTTTGCCATATGTTATACTCATTCCTAACCAGCATAGGAGGCTTGGTTGAGGAACCAGTATTGTGAGGATCATTGGAGGGAGTGGTCATTTTCAGTTCAAAAACAGTTTAGTTCAAGTTTTAAAAAGTTTTAGACAAGCCACAACAAACTCAATGAGAACCAAGAATAAGATCTCAGGATGAATGAGCAGAAATACAGAAAATTCAATCTCTATAACCGTTTCTTGCAAAAAACAAAAGCTAATTCAATCAAACTTGGATCTTGAATAGCAGTTTCAATGATCAATTATTAGATCGATCAATGATTAACCTGCTCTGATACCATTTGACAGGATCAGTGATCACAAGTTTGATGTATCAGAATATAAAGCAGCGGAATACAAACACGAATTAGACAAATTGTAGCAAGCTAACAATATATGTGAGCATTAAGATCGCATACGTTATAGGGAGAGTATGTATTTTCTGATTTCTGGGAATGTTTATAGATGAAGAATATTTCTAATCGAATCAATCATCATTCCATTCAATTGCTCATTTCGCTCAATGATTACAATAGGTTGTCACTCCTTATATAGAGTGCAACAGTCACTGCTGTTATCACGGAAAGTGACAACTGGCAGATCCAATACAGAAATAACTAATCTTAACAAACTACTGAAATGTTCACAACTACTGAGAACATCAGCAAGTTAAGTACAAAATATAAAACTACTGAAACTACAACGACTGAAGAACAAGCTCTTCAGTCGTTTTACAAAACTACTGAAACAAAGAAATAAAACTACTGATATCACAACTACTGAAGAAGTACTCTTCAGCAGTTGTGACAAACTACTGAGGCTTCAGTACTTGATCTTCAGACTTTGACCTTCAGACGTTTCATCAGCTGATGACTTCAGTAGATATCATCAGCTGATGTCTTCAGTCTTTGTCTTCAGACTTTGTACATCAGTTGTTGATCTTCAGCACTTGTGAACTCTTCAGCTGTTGTACTTCAGTACTTTGGTCTTTCAGCTTCAGCACTTGTGTTCTTCAGCTGTTGTACTTCAGCACTTTGTTCTTCAGCTGTTAAGGTCTTCAGCACTTGATCTTCAGCTGTTGAAGTCTTCAGCACTTGTCAAACTACTGATGAGGCTTTCAGCAGTTGTTGTGATACCGTGTGGGACTTAGAGATTTTCTGATCTTGGCTCATTGTTTCTTTTGGTCCAACAAATGTGACATATTCTCCATTGATTTTCGATAATTGTCAATAATCCTTTAGCCCCGTCTGTGTCTGGAGCATCCACTATCAACAGCATACACTATTTACTCTTTAAGATGAACCTGCAAAAATCAAAGAACAATTAACCAGGTGAAACGGAACTTCGTTTGAACACTTTATGTTTTTGGAGAGATTGGCTTGTTAGAAAGAAATTAATAACCAAATGTGTTAATCTACTTCCAATGATTCCTATTATATTTCTTGATGTAGCTCAGGACAAGCGTTAACTACTTGATCATTTACCACAACCGAAAACAATGTGATTTTAATCTAGGTCGATATGCAACAAGGTAGGTATTTATCAATGTATATTTCTCCACACATTCAGACAATCTAGAACCAAATCACATAAGTCTAGTACATGTCTCTAGGTTTGTTTTTATTAAAAAAATAATGAGTTATTTACAAAAGAATAAGTTTCCATCGAAAGTACATGTTGTACTTGTACCACTTGTACTTGCTCTGATGATGACATTACCCTTTCACTGAATAAATAAATATAGTTAGGTAAAATATGGGTAGGGTGAGAAAAGAATTTTTCAAAACAATTACTTTTAATTTTCTCATCACTCTGCACAGTGGGATATTCATAACATCAATGCAATGAGAAGAAGCATCATCATTACAATGCACATTATTTAAAGAGGAAATAAAAACATCACTAGAACAAGATAGACGTTGTCTGCTATAGATTTCTTTGAAACAAAAACAAAATTTAAACTAGATTTATGATCTAAGATAGAATGCTGAGATTCAGGTGTGTTGGGTTCAACAATTGAATAAACTGAAGCTTACCAAAACATAATTACATCCAACTGAAGATCTCATTGTACAAGTTTAGAGACCTAGTTGATTACAACAAAACAAGACAATTCAACATGACAAAGCCAACATCAAGACATTTAGAAAGTCAAATTAGGTCATGTTGTAATATTAGTATAAATAGACCCACTAGTGCATTTATGCATGTGTTGCTTATGTGTGTGTGTTTTCTCATGGTGTGAATCACCACCCAAGGAGAAATCCTCTCCTTTGGGTGGGTTTGATTTCACCAGCCATCTATGATTCTTATTATAACTTGTTTATCAACATCAATGAAGTCATAACATTATTATTATCCATCTCTTTGTTCTATGATTCACACACGTCCACCCATCTTAATTTTGATTTCTAGATCTGAACATGATGAATCCTAAGATCCAAGCTCAATGAATCTGAAATATTGATTTAGCAAGGTGTACTAAGACTAGTGCATCCAAGCCCGCTATTCGGTCCATAACCATAGTCCTCATGAACGTGCTTAGTGTTCACACCTTCTAAACCTGCAGACATACTATTAGTATCTATTATGATCAAATCATTAGAAGGATGAGGAACATGCATAGGAGAATAACAGTAAGTACTAGGATGAGGATAAACCTTAGCATTTTCATATCCCAAACATGATTTAATCCTAGCCCCCTTTTGAGGTTTGCATAAATCATCATGTCTCATCCCCGATATTGTCCATTTATCAAGCTTTGACTAAAGTTTGCTTGTTTTAATTTAGCAAGTGCAACCCTTTCATTGAAAGTATTGATCTCAACATTTCTTTCCAGAATGATTCTTTTAAATGATAATTTTCTGTTAAATCTCCATTTAGTTTAACAAAATATTTAGACTCGTTTACATTAAGTTCTTCATTAATTCATTTTAAATCTTTTTCATTATCAAATAACATAAGATTAGCTTTCTATACCCCAAATAGCCTAATTTTGCATGCAGAAGAACACATGTCCTGAATTACCTCATAAGGAAGTTCTATCACCACCTTTTTGCTGCTAAAGCTTTCTCATATTTGCACACCAAAGTACTCAACTTGTTTTCCTTGATAGAGGTAGCAAGATCATCTTTTCCATTACTTTGCTCTGTGGTATGACTTCCTTCCTTCTACATCTTCTCATCCTTACTTTCTATCACTATTTCATCCTTCAAATCAGCAACTTTGCCCTGCGTAATACACTCCGTAGTAGCCTCTTTCACCTTCAAAGATACTTCAACTTTATCTCTAAGTTCTTTGAATGGATCAAATTCATCCTCACTATTCACCTTCTTCTTCTCTTCCATAATCTCAACCACCAATTCGTGGTTAATTTCTTCTCTCATCCTTAAACTTCTATACTCTGATCAAAATTAGAGATCTAGGCTGTCTCTTTCTTTTGTTTCATTTCTTCTTCATTCCCACTTAAAAACCAGTCTTGGGATTCCTGAATTACTAGAATCAGTGATAATCGGCAATGGACATTCTCGTTTCAAGTGTCCCAACTGTTTGCAATTAAAACACCTCAGTTTAGATTTATCAAATCCCAATTTGGAGTTAGAGCTTTGACCTCCAAAATTCTTCCTTCCGGTTCGCTCCATGAATCTTCGGGCTCTAAGAGTCAAAATCACCATTTGCCACTGAATGTCGGTCTATTCTAGATCATTAGGATCCACCTTATACATATTCTACATTGCCATTCATTTACCTTTCAACTCCCCAGCCACCAAAGCCTCGTAACTCTGTACAAACATACCAATGAGAGCCATCGTTTCGGGTGGAACTAATGTTTTAGCATTTTCTTTCGAGTTGGCTTGATCTCTCCCAACACTAACACTACGACCAGAATAATCACCAGTATTCACTCCACCTTGTCAAGATGCCTGCATTAGAGAGCTTACAGAGGAAGACAGTAATGCAGTATACTGAATGAAACCAGATGTAGACATCATGGTTGGATTATATTCCCTTCTCTTCATGTCTAACTCGAAAGATTTAAGCTTATTAATGATGTCCATAAGCTTATAGTTAGTGAAACCTCTTTCTTTCTTTTACATTCTCACCTGTAAACTCCACTAAGGTGGGAGATAGTGTAACCACGTGTTAACTTGCTCACTGTTGGAAAGTTTCTCATCATATTTCCTCAGCGTGCTAGAAACTGTCTGAAACGTTTTGTAAGATCAGTGAGACTCTCATTCTTGTATCTCACAAACGAGTTAAACTCCTTTTTAGCTTGAATACCCTTGTCTTTTACCAGCTATCATTACCATCATAGAACTCACAAAGAGCATCGAAGAGAGACTTAGCATTCTTATGTTCAACAACTCGATTGTAGATATCTAGTGCAAGACATAGAGTTAATGCTCCAAAAGCTTTCTGGTCTCTATCAATCACCTTTAGATCCCTTTCGTTGAACGTGGTTGGGTCCTTGTTTTAAGACACGACATCACTAACAGTGACAGTTGGTATGTGCAGTCCAAAGATGGTACATTCCCATTGGTTATGGTCGGTGTAGAAGAAAAAGGCTTTAAGACATCTTTTCCAATATTCAAAGTTGTCTCCATTCAGACTCTCAGAGAACTATTGGGGACACTTCTAAATTTGTAAGAGTGAGAGTAGTCATCTTTGACATGCTAGTTTCGTAGAAGAAATAACAATTTTGCAGAAATTAGCTAGTTTCGCAGAGAAGAGCTAGTTTCGCAGAGAAGAGCTAGTTTCGTAGAGAAGAGATAGTTTCGCAAAGAAGACTATAGTTTCACTGGAAATTTCAATAGCAGTTTCGCTAGCCAAAAGCTTGAGAATGCATAGTTTCGATGACAATTTCACATGAAACAAGCTTGAACATTCGTTGAAAGATAATTTCAACAACAATTTCTCTTAGAAGATAAACACAAGCACTGTTGAACTTTTGTTCAAGGTCTCTACTTTCACTGAGATGCTCAAAAGAACTACAAAGTGTAAAATACTTGTAGTTTCACCGGATAAAGATGACAGTTTTGCTGGATGAGCAATAGTTTTGCTGGATGAATCTAAAAAGCTTTTGGAACATGAAATTAATCTAAAATCACCTAAATCTCAATGGATTTGAGATTTGATGATTATCAGAGCTTTCCTGATTAATAACAAGCAAAATTCAATCAAATTTCACATCAAATACACTCAAATTTGATCCAGAATTGATGAAAAATTGATATTGAACAAAACAAAACCAAAAACCTCAACTAATCAAGAGCACTAAGGCTCTGATACCATTTTGTTGGTCTATTTGATCGAATTTTAGGACAATTGATATGTTGAATCATTCAATATCAGAAACAATAACTAATAGGATCAGTGATCTAAGTTTGATTGATTAGAGAGTATCACAACGGAATTCGAACAATGAATTAGACAATTCACAAGAACACAATTGTTATTCAATGTAAGAGTAAACGGTTATAGAGAGAGAAGAATTCTGCACATAGAATATTTCATTCATATGCTTTCGTGGTGGAAAAATGTCACACGTACAATTACGTCAACATCTCTTATATAGGAGATGTGACGTCTGCTGATGTCACTTGAGAGTGACATCTAACAGATTTATTCATAACTACTAAAAGTTAACACAACTACTGAAGATGTTAGACAGTAGACATCTTCTTACAAAAATACCAAATGTTAACTATCACTACAACTACTGAAATGAAACTACTGAAACAACAACGACTGAAGAACATGCTCTTCAGCCGTTTTACAAGTACTTAAATAAATAATAAAGCTACTAAACGGAAACCATCACCACAACTGAAGAATGCTTCTTCAGCTGTTGTGACAAACTCTGAAGGCTTCAGTACTTGGACTTCTTGAACTTCAGTTGTTGTCATCAGCTGATGTCTTCAGTCTTTGTACTTCACCTGTTGATCATCAGTACTTTAGTCTTCAGCTGTTGATCTTCAAACTTTGGTCTTCAACAATTGAAGTCTTCAATACTTTAGTCTTCAGCTGTTGATCTTCAGACTTTGTCAAACAGCTGATCAAGTCTTCAGCAGTTGTTGTGATGTCTTATGGGACTTAAAGGTTTTTCTGATCTGGCTCATTGGTCCTTTTGGTCCAACAAACTCCCCCTGAACCAATGCAGCCAAAACCTTTAAGCTTATTGAAGATGTCCCACTTATTATGACAGAAAGATTGGTCTTTTTGTCTTCTAGATCAGCTCAGAACTGACCCTTGTAAGCACAGGCCTGGGAAGAAGTCTCAATGATCTGTTTGGCAAAGGATGGATGGGAACTCTGTCTTGGGGAACTAGACACAGAGCTGTTACCCCATCCATGAGATCTACTTCCCAAATATGAGTCTGTAAGACTCCCTTGTATAGGCCTCAATGAAGGTTACTTGTTCCTCCATGGTAAGCTCTTCTGCTTCTCCTTCAAAGAGTGATTCAGGCCCATAGTACTCAGATTATTTGACTTGCTTCCCATTTCTTAGCTCCACAGTTGTTATGATTCTATATGCGAATTCATCTGGGTGAATACCCTCTAAGAACAACTGGAGCTCATTCTTTCTAACTTCCTCAAGCCTCCTATACACTAACCCCTTTTTCACCACTTTATTCTCCAGCATCTTTTTGGGGGTCAGTTTAGCTTTATAGGCTTTCTTGAAGTCATCTAGGATCTCCCAAGGTGATACTACAAAGGCCAGAGAGATCACTTCATCTACAATCTTCTTTACTTGGCCAATGTATCTCTGTGGAATATTTTTCTTTTGAATCCTATAAGACACCTTGGGATCAGGCCAAATCCTCACTCTCTCTTTTTGATATTGAAATGTGTGTCTGAGAGTGTATAATCTCTGAGCATGTTTCTTGATATTGATGATTGAAGATGTGGCAGCATATGCTTTGTCAACTTTTCTCAATAATTCCTCATCATGTTGTTTGGGAAGCTCTCTTCTTGTAACTTCACTTTCACAATTTGTCTTTGAGATTCGGAGTAATTGTTGGAGGGTGACTTATGGCCTTAGGCAACTGTATAACAGCTAAGGTTGGCAGCCTATCTTCATCTTCATCATTATCTTCTTCTTCCTCTTCTAGCCTCAGTACCCTTCTCTTCCTCTTCTGGGCTATATTATCGGCTATTGGTTTTGTGGGTAAGGGAATTGGTTTAGTGGATTGTGGTTGTGGTGGTTTTGGTGTGGGAATGTTGACAGGCTGTTCTAGCATTTTAGATGTAAGTGAGGCTTTGGATTGTTTGAGCAGTTCAGTCCTGCTCCCAGCACCAGCTTCATTCAATGCTTCAATGACCAGCCCTTTGGTATATACTTCAGACAACAAATCTTGGTCGTTATTGCCAAGATGCTATCCTGGACCATGACTTGATTTCAATCAATGATCTTCCAAGATATTTAGCTATAAACCTGATCATGATTTCCAATCTCTCCCTTTCCATCACACTATACCGACCTATCTTGATTGTATCTCTTCTATTTCCAGCCTTCTGATCTTAGAGTCTAATGTGGCTGTGTCATGACCATGTCTAAATAGCTGATCTATAATTGTATCCATTGATCTGCTATGAGCTTCATCAGTATCTTTAACAAGGTCTTCTAATGATTTCTCTTCATCAGCTCCCGACTCAGCACTTTTCTTTCTTTTATATGTAATTAACTGCTCTAAGATAAGTTCTTTCTCAACCTCCTTTTCTTTCACAGGCTGTTTCTCTGTTTCAGGCTCTTTCTCAGCATCAACTCTCTTTCTTTTCTTATCTTTCACTGCCTTTGACTTTGCAGTCTCCCCCTTTTTGGTTTCATTGGAATTAGGGGTTTGGTAGGCTGAAAGAGATTTGTGAACAACATCATCAATAAGGGTTTGTATATTTGAGGGAATCCTCTCATCAATGGCTTTATGCACTATGTCAGTGATGATGGGAGTGATGAGAGGTAAGGAGTTTTGAAATATAGCAACCATCTGCTCAAAGGGGTTTTGTCCATGAGAGATGGTGCCGAAAGCAGAGGCTGGTGGCTCAGTTATGTGTGTAGGCTCAGTGTTTGGTAAACCTTCAATTGAAGGTGCCCTGTGTGGGGTTTGTGTGGTAGATGGTCTTTGATCCTGAGACATGTTGGCAAGCAACTCTTTGAGTCTGCTCACCTCATTCTCTAGGATGGTATTGTGGGCTAGAACATCATAGAAAAAGCCCAGGTCATCATCATTCTGTGCTGAATCACCTGACCTCCTGATTGAATCAGGATGTACATGCTCTGAGTGTAGATCAGTAGTAGCATGTGCCCCTTGTTCGTGGTACTGGGACTTCCTACCTCAGGACTATGTCCTTCATCGGCAGTTGCCTCTGGTGAGGTCTTATGGATAGTACCAACTTCATCCTGATCATTTTCTAAAGCAGGAGAAGTGGCAGCCTCAGTAGAAGTTCAATCTCCTTTTCTACACTTGGAGATTGAACATTGTAACCCTTGTGATGTGGGTTATTAGAAGCACTTTGGTCCTCCCCTTCAATGGTTGAGGTTATCCTAGTTTTGATTGGTATCTGGGGAGGGAGTGAGGAATGCAACTGAGTCAGCACTTTTGCAACTATTATGGTAGGACTTTGGGGGGCGGTTGCAGTGGGAGATGGTGTGAAGGCAGTATGCACCTTGGGAGAGTGGTGCGTTTCAATGGCACCTCCTCAAATGAGGAAGGTTCTAGATGTATAGGTGCCCCAAATGTGGTTGCTACAGGCTCCTGTTGAGAGGAAGCCTGAGCGGTTGAGGGTAGGTGAGTACGTGTATCTACTGGGGGGTTATGACCAGTAGATATATCCTGCGTTTGTGTTGCAGGGGCATCCTCAGGGGACTCATTTCCTTGAGTAGCCTTTTTGGGTTCTTGTGTTTGGGTTTGGTGGGGACTTTGGATTTGGAGGTGGTGGTTGTGGGTTCCAGCTGCCTGAGTTTTCGCAGCTTGGCAGCCTGTTTGAGTGACTGGTCTGAGTTGTGCCTCGAGTATACTTCCGGCAATACAACCATGGCAGGGACTCCAAGGCCAACAAGTCCCTCAGCTTTCGGCTGGTTCTCTATTATGGCCATTATGAACCGTGGATATAAAATCCATCGGTTAGCAATAGGTTTTAGGACCATATCCTTAAGTTCAAGAAATAATATTTCAGAAAAATTTAAGTTTTGTTGCTCAAGGATAGAGAAGAATACCTGCTGCCACCTGGTTGACATTTGATCCGAGGATGAAGTCTTAGGGGCTAGGCAAATATCCACCATATGAAAAATAAGGCGTTCTGCATCATGGAAATGCCTCTTTAAGATGGTAGAAGCGTTGAATTACCCTGGTATTCATGTTGGGCAAAGGATAGATCAGTGATGCCCTTTGAATATCCAGCGGAAGGTGGCATCATCCAGTGTAAGGTTTGGCGAAGGATTGTCCGAGTGATGACCACCTTTCGGGAGTTGACGAACGACTGGAGAGACTTGGTGTCATTCTCTAAGGGTGACATTCGTCCAGAACTATTTTAGGGATTCGGCATAAATGGTAGGATTGATAAGGAAGGCCGTTTTGTATGGAGAATGGACCATTAGATCAATAGCAGTATCAAACTTCGTCTAGAAAGGTGATTTGGTAAGGTAGGCAACATAGTTGTGTCGTGGTTTAAGCTGCATGTTCGCTATTAATGTGAGAGAAGGTTTTGAGTTTTTGAACGTTAGGTTTGAGATGATGAAGATCTGTAAGATTATGTATTTATAGGGTAAGGGTTATAAAGCAACTGAAGGGTTTGGTGTTAGTCATCAGTAATTTTAAACGACTATGACGTGGTATTAACCTTCAGCGTTTGAAACAACTGAAGTCTTGGTTTTAGTCATCAGTAGTTATAAACTACTGAAAAACCATGGTTTTGACTTCAGATATTGGAAACAACTGAGGACTTGCTGTGAGTCATCAGTAGTTGTGAAACTACTAAGACATGGTTTTGTCATCAGTTGTTGTAAACGATTGAAGACTCGGTGTTAGTCATCAGTAGTTGTGAAACTACTGAAGACATTAGTTTTGCTTCAGTTGTTTAAGATGAAACAGAAGTTTTAGAAACAACTGAAGAGAAAATTCCCGTCAGTAGTTTTCGTCAATTCTTAGCTTTTCAGCTGTTTCATACTATGCTCAACACTTACTCATCAGTCTTTTTGGTTGTTTTCAGTTGTTGCATAGGACACAATACTTATCTTATCTGTTTTTACTAACAACAGTAGTTTGTAACAGAATCAGTACTTATTTGTGACGTTTACTAATGATCATCAGTACTTGTTTACTGAGATCATCAGTAGTTGTCACTTATTCTAGCTGCAGCATACCAACCTTAACACAAGTTTTGGAAAGTTGAACTATCCAAAGGCTTAGTAAAAATGTCTGCAAGCTCATCAGCACTAGGCACAAACTTTGGATCAATCAGACCCTTTTCAAAACAGTCCCTAATAAAATGATGTCTGATCTCTATATGTTTGGTCCTAGAGTGCTCGACAGGATTCTTGACAATGCAAAGAGCTGAAGCACTGTCCATTAATAATGGAGTCTTAGTCTCTGTAATGCCATAATACAAAAGTTGGTTCTGAAGCCAGAGTACCTGAGAAGTACAGCTTGCAGCAGTAATGTACTCTGCTTCAGCAATGGATGTAGCAACAGATGTTTGTTTCTTACTCTGCCAAGAAATCAAATAGTTGCCTAGGAATTGACATCCACCAGAAGTTGACGTTCTGGTTAACTTACACCCTGCATAGTCACTATCGGAAAAAGCAACTAATTTGCAAGGGTGTCCAGTGGAATACCATAAACCTAGAGATTGTGTACCTTGCAGATATCTAAAGATCCTCTTGACTGCAATCAAATGAGACTCTTTAGGAGCAGCCTGAAATCTAGCACAAACACAAGTTGCTAACATGATATCTGGTCTAGAAGCTGTTAAGTACATCAAGGACCCAATCATACATCTGTAAAGTGTTTCATCGACAGCTTTACCTTTTTGATCTGCATCCAGTTGTGTGGTGTTGCACATGGGAGTAGAACAGGGCTTACAATTTTGTAAATCAAACTTATGCAAAAGATCTTTTGTATATTTTGACTGATGAATAAAGGTTCCATCAGCCTTTTGTTTGATTTGTAACCCTAGAAAGAACTGTAATTCTCCCATTGCACTCATTTCAAACTTTTGTTTCATTAAACATGTAAAATCATCACACACTGGGATCAGAGGATGCAAAATAATATCATCAACATAAATTTGAACAAGTAGCTTATGTTGATCCACCTTCTTAATAACAAAGTTTTATCTATAGAGCCTCTAGTGAAATTATTTTTGAGAAGAAAATTGGAAAGTGTTTCATACTAGGCTCTAGGAGCTTGCTTCAACCCATAAAGAGCCTTATCAAGTTTATACCCCAATCAGGATGTTTATTATCCTCAAAACTTGGTGGTTGACACACATAAACCTCTTTTTTTATTTTACCATATAAAAATGCACTTTTGACATCCATTTGAAAAACTTTAAGATTGTGGAACGCAGCATAGGGTAAGAACAATCTAATTGCCTCTAGTCTGGCTACAGGGGCAAAGGTTTCATCATAATCAATACCTTCTTCTTGAGAAAACCCTTGTACAACCAGTCTAGCCTTGTTCTTACAATAAGCCCATTTTCATAAGTTTTATTCCTAAACACCCATTTAGTGCCTATTGCACACTTACCTGGGGGTAGAGGAACCAGTTCCCACACCTGTTGTTTGTTGAACTGAAGTAGCTCAAGCTGCATGGCTTCAACCCATCCATTATCTCTCAAAGTAACATGATAGTTCTTTGGCTCTAGCTGACTAGTGAAGAGAGCATAGAAGCAGAAGTTAGACAATTGACTTCTGGTTGAGACACCAGCATTGATATCACCAATAATTTGAGACATGGGGTGATTCTTCAGCTCTTGGTACATTATGAGATCAATGCAAGTGTTTGTAGCAGGCTTAGCAGCAGCAGCTGTTGATCCAGATTCTTGAAACCAAGTATTAGATGGCAAGTCAAATCATGTAGAGGAATCAGAAATCTCATCAGCATTTGTTGTGGATGGAGCTACTGAAGCTACAGGAACATCAAGTTTAGTAGACACAAGCAGTTGGTCACTAAACTTGAAAAGTGAGTACTGATATCATCATCATTGTTAGGATCACGATATCTTGTTTGATCAATTAGATTGGATTTGCAGCGGAATGAGCACACCTAACAAATTTAGACAAGAACACATGAAATTTATCAATGAAATAGTGTTTGTTATAGAGAGAGAAAATCTACCAAAAGGAATATATTCATCATCCACGCTTTGGCTTGGCTTATCACACAGTTACAATTAGGTCATCTTTCCTTTTATAAGGAAAGCTGACGTCAGCTGATGTCACTTGATAGTGACATCTAACTGTTATTTAACTACTGAAAGTTAACACAACTACTGAAGATGTCAAACAGCTGACATCTTTTAACAAAATACCAAGTGTTAACTATAACTATAACTACTGAAAAGAAACTACTGAAACAACAACGACTGAAGAACATGCCCTTCAGACGTTTTACAAGTACTGAAATAAATAATAAAACTACTGAACGGAAACCATCACAACAACTGAAGAATGCTTCTTCAGTTGTTGTGACAAACTCTGAAGGCTTCAGTACTTGGACTTCTTGAACATCAGCTGATGTCTTCAGCAGATGTCTTCAGTCTTTGTACTTTAGCTGTTGATCTTCAGTACTTTAGTCTTCAGCTGTTGAAGTCTTCAGACTTTGGTCTTCAGCTGTTGAAGTCTTCAGTACTTTAGTCTTCAGCTATTGAAGTCTTCAGTACTTTAGTCTTCAGCTGTTGAAGTCTTCAGACTTTGGTCTTCAGCTGTTGAAGTCTTCAGTACTTTAGTCTTCAGTTGTTGATCTTCAGACTTTGTAAAACAGCTGATCAAGTCTTCAACAGTTGTTGAGATGTCTTGTGGGACTTAAAGATTTTTCTGATCTGTCTCATTGGTTCTTTTGTTCCAACAACTACCCTGAACCAATGCAGCCAAAACCTTTAAGCTTATTAAAGATGTCCCGCTTATTATGACAGAAAGATTGGTCTTTTGGTCTTCTAGATCAGCTCAGAAGTGACCCTTGTAAGCACATGCCTAGGAAGAAGTCTCAAAGATCTTTTTGGCAAGGGATGGATGGGAACTCTGTCTTAGGGAACTAGACACAAAGCTGTTACCCCATCCATGAGATCTACTTCCCAAATATGAGTCTGTAAGACTTCCTTGTATAGGCCTCAATGAAGGTTACTTGTTCCTCCATGGTAAGCTCTTCTGCTTCTCCTTCAAATAGTGATTCAGGCCCATAGTACTCAGATAGGTATTTGACCTGCTTCCTATTTTTTAGTTGCACAGTTGTTATGATTCTATAAGAAATTCATCTGGGTGAATACCCTCTAAAAACAACTGGAGCTCATTCTTTCTAACTTCCTCAAGCCTCCTATATAATAACCCCTTTTTCACCACTTTATTCTCCAGCATCTTTTGTGGGGTCAGTTTAGCTTTATAGGCTTTCTTGAAGTCATCTAGGATCTCCCAAGGTGATACTACAAAGGCCAGAGAGATCACTTCATCTATAATCTTCTTTACTTGCCCAATGTATCTCTGTGGAATATTTTTCTTTTGAATCCTATGAGACACCCTGGGATCAGGCCAAATCCTCACTCTCTCTTTTTGATATTGAAATGTTTTCTGAGAGTGTATAACCTCTGAGCATGTTTCTTCATGTTGATGATTGAAGATGTGGCAGCATATGCTTTGTCAACTCTTCTCAACAATTCCTCATCATGTTGTTTATGAAGCTCTTCTTCTTCTAGCTTCACTTTCACAATTTGTCTTTGAGATTCAGGAGTAATTATTGGAGGGTGACTTATGGCCTTAGGCAACTGTATAACAGCTGATATTGGCAGCCTATCTTCATCTTCATCATTATCTTCTTCTTCCTCTTCTAGCCTCAGTACCCTTCTCTTCCTCTTCTGGGGTACATCATCGGCTATTGGTTTTGTGGGTAAGGGAATTTGTTTAGTGGGTTGTGGTTGTGGTGGTTTCGGTGGGGGAATGTTGGCAGGCTCCCAGCACCAGCTTCATTCAAAGCTTCAATGACCAGCCCTTTGGTGTACACTTCAGACGAACAGATCTTGGTGGTTACTGCCAAGATGTGTCCCTGGACCATGACTTGAGTTCAATCAATAATCTTCCAAGAATTTAGCTATAAACCTGATCATGATTTCCAATCTCTCCCTTTCCATCACACTATAACTGGCCCATCTTGATTGTATCTCTTCTATTTCCAGCCTTCTGATCTCAGAGTCTAATGTGGTTGTGTCATGACCATGTCTAAATAGCTGATCTATAATTGTATCCATTGATCTGCTATGAGCTTCATCAGCATCTTTAACAAGGTCTTCTAATGATTTCTCTTCATCAGCTCCTGACTCAGCACTTTTCTTTCTTTATATGTAATTAACTGCTCTGAGATCCGTTCTTTTTCACCTCCTTTTCTTTCTCAGTCTGTTTCTCTATTTCAGCCTCTTTCTCAGCATCAACTCTCTTTCTTTTCTTGTCTTTCACTGCCTTTTGACTTTGCCGTCTCCCCCTTTTTGGTTGCATTGGAATCAGGGGTTTGGAAGGCAGAAAGAAATTTATGAACAGCATCATCAATAAGGGTTTGTAGATTTGTGGGAATCCTCTCATCAATGGCTTTATGCACTATGTCAGTGATGATGGGAGTGATGAGAGGTAAGGAGTTTTGAAAGATAGCAACCATCTACTCAGAGGGGTTCTGTCCCTGAGAGATGGTGCCGAAAATAGAGGCTGGTGGCTCAGTTATGTGGGTAGGCTCAGTGTTTGGTACACCTTCAATTGGAGGTGCCATCTGTGGGGTTTGTGGGGTAGATGGTCTTTGATCCTGAGACATGTTGGCAAATAGCTCTTTGAGTCTGCTCACCTCATTCTCGAGAATGGTATTGTGGGCTAGAACATTGTAGAAAAAGCCCATGTCATCATCATTCTGAGATGAATCACCTGACCTCCTGTTTGAATCAAGATGTACATGCTCTGAGTGTAGATCAGTAGTAGCATGTG